>OZ005648.1:135255534-135755534 GCA_963930645.1 Salticus scenicus
AATTTTGCTTCGAAATAATTGATTCTACAAGCACTCACTAAATATATCCAACAGACTGTTAAATCAGAAAAAAAAAAGACTGTTAAGAAAATGAAGAAAATTATGGGGTTTCTCTTGTCTGATAAATTAAAAGATAAAACTTAGGAAGATATCGTCTGAATAAATATGAGGAGGAATCTGTACATACATACATACACACACACACACACACACACATATATATATATATATATATATATATATATATATATATATTGATGAAAAGAAATAAATTTACTTAATAGAAATGAATGTGAAATGCAAAGTTTTATTTTAGAAAAAATAAACGATGTAATACACGCTCATTTGTTTATTTTGTAAAAGTATTGAGAATTATTTTGACAGCAATATGTTTGTATTATAAACTGTTTATCAGTATGTAATAAAAATCAATTTGAGATGCATAATGCCCATTCAAAGAGATTTTCTGTTAAACATAATATATACATATATATATATATATATATATATATGCTTTTATCAATGCTCATCTATTTTATTTTATTTTTTAATTTATATATTTATTAATTTATTTATTTTTTATTTTTTACCACGATTAAAAATTAAAAAAAAGTAAAAATACAAAAAGAAAGCCATAAATACGTTTTTCAGACATCCGTCTCCAAATTACTCTCTTTTTGGCAGCTTGCTGTAGTTTGAGGCATCATCTCGTAACTAAAGACTAAATTAAATTATAATTTATACTTTAATCACTTTTTTTTTATAGTGTAGATTTTAATTTGTATTTAAAAAAATAGTATCAAAGTTAAAAGTCGTTTTTCAAATTTAAGAAATAATGTCTGTACTACTAAAATTAAGCTTTCGAAGCGTTCTCTTTTTTAATTAGTATTTTAAAATAAGAATGGAGAGAATTTTTTAAGATACATTGAAAATATAAAGGCAAAGCATAATACAGATTTTTATTGCATAAATACATTAAAATCTATAAGCATGTTTTATTGTAATTAATAAAGTTAGCATATAAAAGTAAAAAAAAAAAAAAAAAAAAAGCTCTAATATTTTATTAATAATTGACTGGAAAGTAGAAAGCTTTACAAATCTAAACAAACAAAGTATATAATGACTTTTTCAAATAGTAAATATTAAAAAAAAAATATCTTCCACAGGTTTAGTGTAAAAATTTAATTATTTTTTAAAGTATTATCGTGCGTAGATTTTAATTGCAAGGTTTGTTCAAATTTCTGCTTGTCGCAGTATACCACTATGTTTCAAAAATCTTTCATTATTTTAAAATAATCGTAACAGATTTTAATAAAGTTAGTTTGAATATAACAATATTTTGTAGATAACTTAAGTAAAAATTTATAAATAAAAAGATTCATCTAATTTGAACATGATTTAAAACATGTGACGATTAGTTTATACCTTATCTAACAACACGATCAATGTGACAACGTGGTAACGCACGAAATTACCACCGTGAGTTCGATCCCTGCTACAGACATTTTTCTTTTTATGTCTCAGAAACTTAACAGCAGAGTCGTACGTCTACAGAACGATCATTACACAAAAGTAATGTAAGTTTCAACAATAGTTGCTGGCATATAAATTGCCAGTGCTTTTACTGTTAAGTAACTTTTTTTTTTTTTTTTTTTTTACTTTCTCAAATTTAAATGGAAGGAAAAAAGAAACATAATGATTCAGAGATTAAAAGCTTAAATACACAATGAATTTATTTTACACAGGTAAATATCAGTAAATATTAAGAAATGCCAGAAATTAAATACATTTTTCTTATGGATTCACTGCTAAAATGCTTCAGTGACATATTAATCTATGGAGCGTCAATTTATACTCTTATCATAATTTCCTAATTTATTTTTTTATATCTAGAATACAAAATATCATTTAACTTATATAAGAACACAGGGAGTTAATACCTTATTTAATTAATATTATAGAGTTTTTGTTGCCAAACACACTAGAATAACATATCTCTTCCATATTACACGAGATAAATTGAAAACGAAATGTTATCGATGGAATGAGTTTTGTGTATTATTATGTTGATATGATTTTTAGGTTATTATTATGTAATGTTTTACATCTTTGTCTTTCTTATTTAGACGTCCATATTAAAGCATCAATGTGTCAAATAGAGAGCCTGTTAAACCAAACGTTTGAGAGGCTATTTATTTAGCTTCTCTTTTTCCACCCCACATAAATTTTTAGCTTTATCCTTTTTAATTATTTATCCCATGCAACAAATGTGAAGTAATGATATACGTTACATTTGCCTGACTCCTTGTTTTCTAAATTGTCATATTTACACAAAATAAAAAATAACGCTTCACAAATTCACTGAATTCGTAATAATTAACGATTATTGTCAAATACAACAAACCTTCAATTTATACACTGAAGAATGTGAATTAAAAATAAATGGAGTTTTAATCAAAGAAATAAATTACGAACAAAACATTTTGTTTCATCATTATTGCAGTTTATTAATGTACTAATTTTTAATAACATATTCTTTTAAGAAATAACTAAAAAAAAAAGTAGAAAGTTTTTAATATATATATTTAAACTATACAACAAATTAGAATATAACAATTACAATATAACAATTTTAACATCAAACTTTGTCTGCCAATGTTCTACAATTTAATTATTTAAAAAATGACACATTGTGGTTTATAGAACAATAAAATAAAATTTTTCATGCAAAGTTTCTATAAATCTATATAATATTGGAATATTTTCTTAAAATAATTAGATTCTTAAGATTAATATGGATTATTTGTTAATCGACAAGGTACTTTTGTAAATGTACTAATGATTAATAGATCTATTTTGTATTTCAAAAATTACATAAAATTTAATTATAATATGCCTATTGCTGTAATAATTAAGCAGATGGAACACAAAATTCCAATCAAAATTAAAATTAAAATAATATCTTTCGTAAACCCTTTAAATATTTAAACAATAGTATCCAAATAATATCTGGTGTAACACTAACACAACTTTCTCTATTTAAGGGAAATACCACACTGAGAAAAAATATATACCGCTTTCATCTAGAATGAATAGGTGGTCCTTTTCTCAATCCCTAAACTAGAAATATATATTTCCGAGCTATGAGTATAATGCACGCCATTACACTGAGAAAAAATTATATAACTGACATCTGTGATCTAAATTGTGGCTCTATAAAAAATAGTTCCATATCATCCTTTTAAATTTCTCATAAAAAAATTTCTAGTCCCATTCGAAAGCGAATTCTAGAGACCTCTATTAGAATTCTTGAGCGTTTGCCTATACTATCGAGGACAAACCTATTTGAAAATATCTCCAAATAAATGTGAATACAAGAGGCGGATTTCAGCAGCTATAATCTTGGTTTATGACCCTATTCTAGAAATTAAGCGAGAATTTCTCGTAGTACAAAAGATTCAGAATATTCAGAATATTCAAGACATTGTTTCACCATCTAGAAATGTATAGATCTATTTCATCTATTTAGTTTATTGGCGTGCCTTATGCGCATAGCTCGGAAATATATATTTCTAGTTTAAGAATTTAGAAAATGACTATTTATTCATTCTAGATGGAGGCGATATATATATTTTTTCTCAGTGCACCCCCCCCCCTTAACCCTTTATTTTAATATAGTATCAGCATATATGCAGAATCCAAATTATTCAGACAACTTTTACCCTCACCTCTCCTTGAAATATATAAATTTTGATTAAACTCCTCAAGTAACAACCTGATGTGAACTTAAATATACCACATTTTAATTACTTGAATTTATTTATTCTTAAGTTATGGTAAGAAACAACATATACAAATATTAACCATTGAAAACTTGACTTTAGTATTCTGGGAACCTCAAAATGCCTTATTTTACAAAAAAAAAAAAAAAAAAAAAAAAAAAAAAAAATCCTGTGAAGTCTTAAATTTAAAAAATACTGCATTTAACATGTGGATATAATAAATTAATGTTCATTCCAAAGCATGCTCTTAGACATAAGGAAATATAGTAAACAACTTCCTTCAATTACGTTGAATAAAAGCTTGCTGATTCAATAAAAGTATGGTTTTGCTTGATTATTGATAGCTCTAAATGACTTCTATAAGTTACATACACAGGAAATTGCATGTTTAAATGAGTTTTTTATTAATAACCTCAAATACGCTTCCTGGAATTTCCAAGCATGTTCCTACCATACTCTAGTTCCTCCGGGTAGCACTGTAAACGAATGGTGAATTAATTCAATATCATATTCTACATGAAACAAGCTTCTATGCATATAACATATATATATATATATATTATATATTGGCCTATAGATGTTAAACTGCACCCAGCAAAAAATTTGCCCATGAGCGTTAATGTATTTGATTTTTCTTAGATGTCATCATACACGAACTTATTGCTTGATCTTTACGAACAGATTAATATTACATTCATATATGATTCAGATTTAAAATGCTGAATTAGAATATTCTGTTACTATTTGTTCTTGTGATATGCTGATAATAGGAAACACACATACAAACACAGAGACACATACAAACACAGGGCCAACTTAAAAAACTCAAATTTTCGGATACAGAGAACCTCAAAACATGTAACTACAAATATATATATATATATATATATATATGAGGAAGAAAAAGTAATAAATAATTTTATGCTTGGAATTTCCAAATATGCATATTTTATATATTAAAATAAAAAATGTTTTTATAATGTTCTATATAAAGCATTTTAAGGTATGATTGCTTTATAATAACTGCTAATTCAAAAAGAAAATTTTATATATTAAAATAGTTGATTTTTCACGCTGTACTGAGTATAATAATAACATATATATATATATATATATATATCTTTATAGTCGCTGATATATTACTGCAAAATTTTCATTAAAAAAGATTTCCGTTAAAAAAGATTTATTTATAATAAAACAATATTTAAATTGTAAAAAGAAACAAAATAAAAAAAAACCCTTTAAAATACTGTATAGTAAGAACTTCAGAAATATATCCTTTGATTTTTCCATACAATATTTTGATGGTTCTTAAAACCTAGAAAAAGATTACTTATGTTTTCTGTTTATTAGTCACGGGAACTTGACCTTTCATTAACATTAAGGAGAGACTTGAAAAAAAAAAAAATTCTATAATCGTATTTTTACTCAGATTTCAGTATGATAAATTTTGAATAAGTATATCATCTTTTTTATTTCGCTTTTATCAATGGAGATTAAAATATTTACAAAATAATATTGTCACTAATAGAAATTTCTTATAATTTTACAAGGAATAGGATAAAATATATATATATATATATATATACATATATATATATATTTTTTTAATAGTTATCTTTTATTCCATTTATTTATTTATTATTTTTCTTATGTATAGGTTTTAATTTGAATTCATTTTGTTTCAGTTGCGAACCTACGATAACTTTTTTGCCGAAGGTCCGTGCTTATAAAGCCGGGTCCACAGGCTTGAATTCGATTCAGTATTTCTGGAGTACGTATACCTGAACAGGTGTCCAACAGTTGGCATCTAAAGACGAGAGGTTTAAGAATTATGTCACTAGTTCAGCATAGTCGTATTCTAATAATGTAATCACCTGTCAAAAATTATTATAGTTTAAAATATAATTACCGTTTATTAATTAGCTTTATTAGCTTTTATTTTTCGTACGTAATCAATATTATAGAAAACGTAAAAAGAAATAAATATAATGTTATTTGTTATGACAATAATAATAATAATAAAAATTTAAAAGATATTTACCTCCTATAGCTAGGGAGAAACATTTCATCGATAAAATATTATTATTGAAAATTTGTGATATGCTTCTTAATTTAAAAGGAAAGGTTTTTTTTCTTTGGTTTGTTTGTTTGTTTGTTTTTCTTTTAAGGATACTAGGATACTACACTGTTTTATGGATGTTATCTGTAACTTCCTGCAAAAAAATTCACCTTCAAAATTTATGTTTTCATCATTATATATAAAACATCTAAATGAAGAATAATGTATTAAATTATACTTAGTCCCGTTTTTACTTAATATTTTTGCATATATATATATTTTTTTTTACGAAAATAGTTAATTATGCGACATACATGACACCGCCCTAAAAAACGGAGTTCCTAATATCCCAAAGATTTTTTTAGACGATGCTATAGTTGTGAGATTTATTAGAATTACAAATCCTCTTTCAGGTATATATATTTAAAGTGGTTCGTAATCCCAAGAAAGCCGTCAACCCCGGTCTAGATCCGTAATATGGAAAATAGGACAATTAAGTGGCAATGAAGACAGAAACAATGTATGTAAAATTTTACATTTCGTGTAAAAAATTTCATTACCTATTTTTAAATGATTTTCTATTTTTACTAAAATAACAATATTTTAAATATTACGCTGTAAAGAGATATAAAATAACTAGAAACTGTGCTTTTATTTCAATTTATTTTTCTATACTTGATATTCGCTTCTTTCTTTTTTAAAGGTCAAGGCCCATTAATTTAAGATATACAAGATTTCTAACGGTATTTTCCTTAAAATTTACGGAAAAGTACCTTTATAAACGAATGAAAATGAATAATTCGAGAAAATTCGTGTAATTCAAAGGTTTTTTGTTTTATATATATATAATTATGAATATATATATATATATATATATATAAATATCTATGTATATATATATATATATATATATATATATATATATATATATATATATATATATATTTATATATATATATATATATATATATATATCAGTGTTGGGCATAATTGATTAAAAAGTAATTGAATTACAATTGAATTACAATTAAATTACAATTATTTTACTGTCAATCAATTAAAAAGCACTTGATTACAAATAAATTGAATTACTTATTCATTAACTTGACTTACTTATCCAATTTATTTGTAATCAGTTACTTAATAATCGATTGACAGTAAAATAATTATAATTTAATTGTAATTGAATTGTAATTCAATTACTTTTTAATCAATTATGCCCAACACTGATATATATATACATATATATATATATATATATATATACTAGCTGACCCGACAAACGTTGTTTTGTCATATAAATTATTTCTAGAGAATATTTTGCCAGGAAAAAATAACTAACTTATTGTAAGTGTGTAAGGATGTGGTATATAAATGAAACAGGTATGGAGCGCTGTGAACAGTGACTGTGAATTCCGATTATAACGTAAAAGACATAATTACCGAAATTTTTGCTACTTGCTTCTTGCTACTTGCTACTTTTTACTTAATACATGTTATTTAAAACCTCCGATGAATGTCGAACAGCGCAAAATTTTATTTCATACGGCAAATATTTCAATCTATGAGAGAATCTCTGATAGCAACGAATTTCACATGAAAATTCCGTCTTTTTTGAATAAGCTGTAACAATCCGGACCGATTTGATGAAAATTTTTATCAAAAAGTTATTAGAATATCTAACATCATTACATGTACATTTATCACGATTCATTCAATCGATGCATGTGAGTATGTGTATAGTATGAGCGAAGTGAAATGTAGAGTTCGTATTAAATAAAAACTTAAACTCGTTTTAATTAAAGGTGAAAAAGTTGAAAATCAATTTATTTTATAACAGGTATATTTTTTTAATCTACAAAAACTTAATTTATCGTAATGCCATTGGATGTACAATATTTTTTGGTTAATCCTTGAGGAGTATACACAAACAAATTCGAAGGTTTTCCAACTCTGGAACACGCAACATATGATTGGCCGTGAGAAAAGCACGGATTTTCTAAATCCAAGCCACAAATTGGGATCCCCTTTGGTGACTTTAAATATTTTAAGCCATTTTTGCGATGAATTGAAATGGCTATCTCAATTGTGGAACTAAAGATCTTGGCGAGAAGCGTCCGAGCTACTTCGGTGCCAAATTTCAAATTTTGTCAAACAGATACGATATTAAAGGTGTTCCATACAAAAAATAAATAAATAAAATATCAGTAACATACATATGCACAAAAGTATGGAACCCCATTGGTGACTTTAAATATTTTAAGCCATTTTTGCAATGAATTGAAATGGCTATCTCAATTGTGAAACTAGAGATCTTGGCGAGAAGCGTCCGAGCTACCTCGGTGCCAAAATTTCCATACAAAAAATAAATAAATAAAATATCAGTGACATACACACGCACAAAAGTATGGGACCCCTTTGGTGACTTTAAATATTTTAAGCCATTTTTGCGATGAATTGAAATGGCTATCTCAATTGTGGAACTAAAGATCTTGGCGAGAAACGTCGGTGCTACTTCGGTGCCAAATTTCAAATTTTGCCAAAGGGATCCGATACTAAAGGTGTTCCATTCAATAAATAAATAAATAAAATATAATAAATTAGCTACACAAATAAATTTGTAGGTTAGGGTGGTTGTTAATTAACGCGCGTGTAAATTTGACAGAAAATTATATAAAATACTCACTCCAATTCCGCACTAAATTTGCAAAATGTATAGTTTTTTATGCACACTTCAAAACTCTTCAAACACTAATTACATCTTGATGTAATATTTCAATTAGGACACAATTTTTTGTATAACAATAATAACACGAAGTTACAAAATATTTTCCTGAATTTGATCGCAGCACCAACTGTCGGGACAAACTGGAATTACAATAGAATATACGCAAGCGAAGTGTGACGTCACTGATCGTCAGTGGATGCAAGAAAAATATTTCCTTTGTTAATCTCCCACTGGATTTTTTATAAAAAATTATTAAAAATCAAGGAAAATTATTTCTCGATTTTAATTCCTGTATTTGGGTATAAATATGTATTAGTTATCGTATGCATGAGTTAGATTGAGTTATTTTGCTCTTAAATTGACAAAATTTTAATTTTAAATTTCAAAACTCTGTCTTCCTTGGCGTTTTTTGTATTTGGCGATCAAAAACGTAATACGAAAATATACATGCCAGATGTATATTTTCGTAATATGTATTGTACGAAATTGTTTCATATTATTCATTATTCTCTTAATATAAATTGTTGAAATAACCATTATATTTGAAAGAAATTAAATATGTTCACCAGATGATATGGCGATATTTTTTTTCCGCCAAGGATGACAGAGTTTTGAGATTAAAAATTCAAATTTTATCAATTTTACAGCAAAAACAACTCAATCTAACGCATGCACATGATAACTAATACATATCTATACCCAAATATGGGGATTAAAATCAGGAAATAATTTTCCTCGATTTTTAATAATTTAAAATTGAATGGGCGATTAACATAGGGAAATATTTTTCCTGCATCCACGGACGGCCAGTGACGTCATCACTTCGCTTGCGTATTACTAAATATTCGATACTACGATCGTAGCGCAGTCTGCCGGATCCAATGTGAAACATTCCAAAATCAACAACAATTTATAAGTGATAAATTAATTAAATAAACAATTTAAATTGGACTGAATTCTAAATCTAAACCATTCTCGAATCCACCTGAAGACACACAAAAAATTTCATTAAACTCAGTTCAGCCGTTTAGGAGGAGTTCGGTGACATACACACGCACAAAAGAAATATATATATAAAGATACTAGCTGACCCGACAAACGTTGTTTTGTCATATAAATTATTTCTAGAGAATATTTTGCTAGAAAAAAATAACTAACTTATTGTAAGTGTGTAAGGATGTGGTATATAAGTGGAAGATGTATGGAGAGCTGTGAACGGTGAAAGAATATAAAAATAACAAAATACAAATCATTTATTTTTAATTTATTAAAATTGATTCTTTAAAATTATATACATATCGCTACTTATAACAATATTACTAAAAAACAATATCAATCCCTTAATGCAACAGAGTGTACAATTTTTTTTTTGTTATCCCTTCTTTCGCCAATACAAACAAACTGGATGTTTTGCCCACTCGAGAGCCACGTATAATTGTCCGTATGAAAAACATGATGTGCTCAAATCTAAGCCACAGACAGACATCGTTTGGCCCTGAGACTTATTGATAGTCATTGCAAATGCCAATCTAATTGGAAATTGAGGGCGTTTAAATTGAATTGGCACATCTGTGTGTATAATAGGAATTCGCAGTAGTAATATATTTTCACCTCGGAATTTGTCATTTAAAATGATGGCTTCGATAACATTTTTCATTAATTTTTTTTATGACTAATCGCGTGCCGTTGCACAACCGTGGTGGGTTCAAATTACGAAGCAAAATAACCGGAGATCCAACCTTCAGTTGTAAAATATGCGGTGGCATGCCTGGTAAATCCAATGAGTTTAAAAACTTTGTTGGATAATTTATAGCTTCGGTGGCATCGCAAACTGTATCATTAGATTTGTATGACACCAAGTCTTCTGGTAACAAATGTTGTATCTTGAGATTCAATTCGTTGACGTCCACATTTTTTGCTGCTAAAATTGCTCTTTCTGCCAGCCACTCATGATTTGTGTATCGTCTGTGTATATCAGGAAATATCTGGTCAATAAGAGCATCTTGAGAATCAATGATTGTGCAGAAATCGGTCGGTAATTTTATGCATCCAGTTTCATCTGTAGTAACTTTTCCATCGCCGATATCTAACAATTGTTTTGAGAATGTTTCAGCGGATGGATCTTGAAGCTTTTGAACGCACAAATTTACTTTCAGTTGTACTTTTTCAACATTAAGCCACAATGACGATGATTTTAAGCACGCGTTGGTCTCATCAGCGTATGTTGAACGCGGAATAACGGGAAGTGCTTGTCTGAAATCACCTGAAAGGAGTAACAGAGTGCCGACAAATAGTTTGTCGTTGTTTTTTATATCTTTCAATGTCCTGTTCGACGCCTCAATCAAATGTTTGTGTGCCATAGTGCATTCTTCCCAGATAAGAATTTTACACTATTTAAGCACTGTGGCCATGGACGATTGTTTTTTTATGTTGCACACTGCGTCTGGGTTATTTTGAATATTTAGTGGCAGTTTAAATAATGGGTGAGCTGTTCTGCTTCCATCCAATAAAGTTGCCGCAATGCCAGATGATGCAACAGCCAATGCGATGCCATTAATTGATCGTATTTCGGCGAGCATTAGCGAAATAGGGAATGTTTTGCCAGTTCCACCTGGTGCACCCAAAAAAAAAAAAATCCACCTTGTCCTGCCAAAACTGCGAGCATGATGCGGTCGTAAATGGTTCTTTGTTCTTCATTCATTAGTGGGACATTGCGGGCAACAATCGCTGCCATTTCTACAGTATTGTGTTGTAGTTCACGATTCAATTCAGTGCTTATTAAATCAGATGCATTTCGATTTGTTGAATGCATACCGAAATGACTGAGTGGTAAGTTGGCAATGATAATGCAAAGATCTTCAATAGCAATCAATGCTTCATTGTACATAGCGTCACTGAATACTATCGTTAGATCGTTGCACCGTGGACGATGTTGATGCAATATATCATCAGTCATTGAATCTTTGTGATTGTCCCATAATGTCTCTCTTCGGGACAGGAAACATGTAGTCAACACTATAGCGAATAGTAGACGAATTTGTTTTGCAGTACAGTTCAGTCCTACTTCAGCAAGCATACACTCCCACTGGTTGTCGTCTTCCAGCAATCCGAGTGCAAGGCATGCATCATTATACGTTGGATACTGTTCATTCATTTTACGTAAATCTTGGAATGACAAAGGGCCGATGACATTAACCAATAACATTCGAAGATAAAAGCACTCAGTCTGCGTTGGATTGACTGAAAATACTCGTCCCAAGGTGTTTGATTTGAATAAACCTGGACATGCATCAATCGGCGTGCCTTGCTTGCGGGGAATCCATTTTTTTGTTGGAGCATATGTGAAATAGCGTGGTACTTCTGAATAGAGTAATGTCCTTGCAAAAGCACGACAAGCATCCGCACGATTACACAATTCAAAAAATTCAGTAAGTGTAGTTTTTGGTGGATTTATAGCACGATCAATCGCTGTCTCGCTTGTGAAATATACGCGCTGGCCATTTTCAAGATTGACGGCTAAATGAAGAACAGCTGGATCCCGTTCATGAATTGGGAAACCAAAAATACGCCAAACAGCTTCATTAGAGCTGACGTACCGGCCAATTTGATAAAGTGTTATTTCATCGTTGTTATTCACCGGAGGAGCATTCACATATTTTCAACTCGAAATACAGCCATATCACTGCCTTTATTCACATACTTGCAAATGTATTTGATGCTCTTCACTGAACTGCAAAACTGAACATTAATATGAGCATTGAATGTTTTGCTCAGCAGAGGCGAATATGGGAACACCCAACGGTTATCAATGTCAATATCTATGTTGTTGACATAGATGACTGCCACAGATTATAAGATTGTCCGCCATTATCGGGATTTCTTCGACGATATATTGGATATTCGACAACATTTGTGATCGTGAAATTTTACGGAAAACTTTTAGTACATTTTCCATCTGAACAAATAATAATGGCCTAAAAATTCATTTTTTCATTTTAACATAAAAAAAACTCCGTCGGATATTAACGAATTTTTTAAAAGAATATACCATTTTAACTAATTTTAACATTTTAACAATATTAACGTTGAAAAAATATTTGAAACACATACGGTAAAAAATTCATTTTTCATTTCAATATTAAATAAATTCTGACATTGTGTTAACGATTCTAAAATATTAACTTTGAAAAAATATTTTAACACTTCGTAAGATACGGTTACGATTCTAAAAATATTAATTTTGAAAAAATATTTTAAACACTTCGTAAGATACGGTTAAAAATTCATTTTTCATTTCAACATTAAATAAATTCTGACATCGTGTTTACGACAACTCACACCATCTAGGTGGAAGTTGTTGAAAGAGTTGGTTAAAAATTAATTAAGAAAGAACTAATTAAGTTACAACTTTCATTTGTAAATCTAAACCATTCTCGAATCCACCTGAAGACACACAAAAAATTTCATTAAACTCAGTCCAGCCGTTTAGGAGGAGTTCAGTGACATACACACGCACAAAAGAAATATATATATAAAGATATATATATACTAGCTGACCCGACAAACGTTGTTTTGTCATATAAATTATTTCTATAGAATATTTTGCTAGAAAAAAAATAACTAACTTATTGTAAGTGTGTTAGGATGTGGTATATAAGTGGAAGATATATGGAGCGCTGTGAACGGTGAAAGAATATAAAAATAACAAAACACCAACCATTTATTTTTTTTAATTTATTAAAATTGATTCTTTGAAATTATATACATATCGCTACTTATAACAATATTACTAAAAAACAATATCATTCCCTTAATGCAACAGAGTGTACAATATTTTTTGTTATCCCATCTTTCGCCAATACAAACAAACTGGATGGTTTGGACACTCGAGAGCCACGTATAATTGTCCGTGTGAAAAACATGATGTGCTCAAATCTAAGCCACAGACAGACATCGTTTTGCCCTGAGACTTATTGATAGTCATTGCAAATGCCAATCTAATTGGAAATTGAGGGCGTTTAAATTGAATTGGCACATCTGTGGGTATAATAGGAATTCGCAGTAGTAATATATTTTCACCTCGGAATTTGTCATTTAAAATGATGGCTTCGATAACATTTTTCATTAATTTTTTTTATGACTAATCGCGTGCCGTTGCACAACCGTGGTGGGTTCAAATTACGAAGCAAAATAACCGGAGATCCAACCTTCAGTTGTAAAATATGCGGTGGCATGCCTGGTAAATCCAATGAGTTTAAAAACTTTATTGGATAATTTACAGCTTCGGTGGCATCGCAAACTGTATCATTAGATTTGTATGACACCAAGTCTTCTGGTAACAAATGTTGTATCTTGAGATTCAATTCGTTGACGTCCACATTTTTTGCTGCTAAAATTGCTCTTTCTGCCAGCCACTCATTATTTGTGTATCGTCTGTGTACATCGGGAAATATCTGGTCAATAAGAGCATCTTGAGAATCAATGATTGTGCAGAAATCGGTCGGTAATTTTATGCCTCCAGTTTCATCTGTAGTAACTTTTCCATCGACGATATCTAACAATTGTTTTGAGAATGTTTCAGCGGATGGATCTTGAAGCTTTTGAACGCACAAATTTACTTTCAGTTGTACTTTTTCAACATTAAGCCACAATGACGATGATTTTAAGCACGCGTTGGTCTCATCAGCGTATGTTGAACGCGGAATAACGGGAAGTGCTTGTCTGAAATCACCTGAAAAGAGTAACAGAGTGCCGAGAAATAGTTTGTCGTTGTTTTTTATGTCTTTCAATGTCCTGTTCGACGCCTCAATCAAATGTTTGTGTGCCATAGTGCATTCTTCCCAGATAAGAATTTTACACTATTTCAGCACTGTGGCCATGGACGATTGTTTTTTTATGTTGCACACTGCGTCTGGGTTATTTTGAATATTTAGTGGCAGTTTAAATAATGGGTGAACTGTTCTGCCTCCATCCAATAAAGTTGCCGCAATGCCAGTTGATGCAACAGCCAATGCGATGCCATTAATTGATCGTATTTCGGCGAGAATTATTAGCGAAATAGGGAATGTTTTGCCAGTTCCACCTGGTGCACCCAAAAAAAAAAAAAAAAAGAATCCACCTTGTCCTGCCAAAACTGCGAGCATGATGCGGTCGTAAATGGTTCTTTGTTCTTCATTCATTAGTGGGACATTGCGAGCAACAATCGCTGCCATTTCTACAGTATTGTATTGTAGTTCACGATTCAATTCAGTGCTTATTAAATCAGATGCATTTCGATTTGTTGAATGCATACCGAAATGACTGAGTGGTAAGTTGGCAATGATAATGCAAAGATCTTCAATAGCAATCAATGCTTCATTGTACATAGCGTCACTGAATACTATCGTTAGATCGTTGCACCGTGAACGATGTTGATGCAATATATCATTAGTCATTGAATCTTTGTGATTGTCCCATAATGTCTCTGCTTTGGCCGTGAAACATGTAGTCAACACTATAGCGAATAGTAGACGAATTTGTTTTGCTGTAGAGTTCAGTCCTACTTCAGCAAGCATACACTCCCACTTGTTGTCGTCTTCCAGCAAGCCGAGTGCAAGGCATGCATCTTTATACGTTGGATACTGTTGTCCATTCACTTTACGTAAATCTTGAAATGACAAAGGGCCGATGACATTAACCAATAACAGTCGAAGATAAAAGCACTCAGTCTGCCTTGGATTGACCGTAAATACTCGTTCCAAGGTGTTTGATTTGAATAAACCTGGACATGCATCAATCGGCGTGCCTTGCTTGCGGAGCATTCATTTTTTTGTTGGAGCCCATGTGAAATATCGTGGTACTTCTAAATAGAGTAATGTCCGTGCAAAAGCACCAAAAGCATCCGCACGATTACACAATTCAAAAAATTCGGTGAGTGTAGTTTTTGGTGGATTTATAGCACAATCATTCGCTGTCTCGCTCGTGAAATATACGCGCTGGCCATTTTCAAGATGGACGGCTAAATGAAGAACTGCTGGATCCCGTTCATGAATTGAGAAACCAAAGATACGCCAAACAGCTTCATTGGAGCTCACGTACCGGCCAGTTTGGTAAAGTGTTATTTCATCATTGTTATTCACCAGAGGAGCATTCACATTGGTATTTTCAACTCGAAATACAGCCATATCACTGCCTTTATTCACATACTTGCAAATGTATTTGATGCTCTTCACTGAACTGCAGAACTGAACATTAATATGTGCATTGAATGTTTTGCTCAGCAGAGGCGAATATGGGACCACCCATCGGTTATTAATGTCAATATCTATGTTGTTGACATAGATGACCGCCATAGATGATAAGATTGTCCGCCATTATCGGGAATTCTTCGACGATATATTGGATATCCGTCAACATTTGTGATCGTGAAATTTTTCGGAAAACTTTTAGTACATTTTCCATCTGCTCAAATAATAATGGCCTAAAAATTCATTTTTCATTTTAACATAAAATAACTCCGTCGGATATTGACGAATATTTTAAAAGAATATACCATTTTAACTAATTTTAACATTTTAACAATATTAACGTTGAAAAATATTTTAAACACTTACGGTTAAAAATTCATTTTTCATTTCAACATTAAATAAATTCTGACATCGTGTTTACGATTCTAAAATATTAACTGTGGCGACTTCTTTTTTGCACCTGGTTCTTTTCTTCCTGTACACTCATCTCGAGACACATTAAGACACTGATCACGCTTTGTTTACTTTTAAAGATTTTACTTTTACTTACGGCACAAACATAAAATACATAACGAACACATAAATTAACATCAAATAAAGTATTTTAAAACCAACATATAGAATGGAACGTTAGTCCATCTTGATTCACATACGCACACACGTTGCCACACTTTCGTACCAAACTTTTCAGTTCTTGTTTTGGGATACTCTCGAAATCAGAGGCGCGGCGTTCACACCTTCCCTCCAGTTTCACTTGAGGGACAATGGCCTTCACAGTGAAACTACTAACAAACATTTGTGGATAATTTATATAACTGTCCATGAAAGTCTAATTGTCCTTTTAAATTCTTAATTATTGTTTCATCTTTAAATAAATGTTCATGAAAATCTAATTGTCCTTTTAAATTCTTAATTATTGTCTCATCTTTGACCTAATATGCAATGTTCCATCAAGAGCAATAACATTTATATTTCGCTTAAAATTTAAATATTTTCTATGGTATAAAATAAGTAACATTTAAACACATAGTAGAAATAAAATATATATATAATATATATGAATAAACATTTATCCTGACATGGATTTTCTTATGCACTTTAAATAATCTTAATGAATTAATATACTTGGATATAAGAAACAAAATAAACACACACACATATATATATATATATATATGTAATAACAAGTATAATATTAAACTAACTTATGACTTTATTCATGAATGCGTGATAAAGCATCTGCAATAGTATTACTGCTTCCTGGCTTATGAGCAATAGTCACTTGATAGCGAGATAGAGCCAATGTCCATCTTTGTAATCTGGCGTTCTTAGGAACTGTTTCTGTCAAATATTTTAAAGGGTTATGGTCCGTGTGTAAGATAATAGTGGTTCCATAAGTACACATTTCGAATTTACCTAATGCCCATATTACAGCATCAGCTTCCCTTTCAATAGTGCTCCACTTTGATTGAGCAGGGGTCAGTTTTTGGCTTGCGAAAGTTATAGGTTTCAGTTTATTCTGCTCATCTCTCTGCATTAGACAGGCTCCAATTCCGGTCACTGAAGCATCAGTATCGATTTCAAAAGGTTTCGACATATCAGGTGTATACAGAGATGTTATAGAGCACAAACAATTCTTTAACGAATTAAATGCGCTTTCGGCTTCTTCTGACCATGGAAGGTCGTTTGGCACAGTTTTTCGAGTTAAGTCCGCTATATTGGCATACTGAGGCACATAGTCTCGGTAATAGTTAAATAATCCTAGGAGTGACTTCAATGTTTTCTTAGTTTTAGGGGCTTTCAAATCTTTAATAACTGATATCTTGTCCGGATCTGGGCCGTGCTCTCATGAGCTTTCCTGAGCTGTATCTCCAAACTCTTCATCTGTTTCGTAAATAATTCCTACAGCTCTGACAGGTTGAATATATTTACGCAATTTATTTTGATGAAGATGTCAAACACTTCCATCAGGTAGTTTGACATAAAAAGAATGTGGAGACTTCTTTTCTACTATTTCTCCTGGTCCTTTCCATTTTGAACAAAGACGATTTGTTGAATCAGGGATTAACACTACAACTTCATCCCCAACAGAAAATTCGGTATCTTTTGACCGTAAATTATGATAATGTACATATTTCTGCTGCTGTTCTTGAGCTATACTATTCGCATACTATGCCGCGTCTTCTAAACGTTTCCGGAGTTTCAACAGGTAGTCAGCTACAGATTCTCCAATCCCTTGAGGAAGTACGACTTCATCTTCCGAACTTGATTTGAGGATGGCTAGAGGTCCCACAGGTGGTCGTCCATGAACTAGTAGGAATGGAGCAACACCCGTTGTAGCGTTAGGCACTTCTCTGTATGCCCATAACAAGAATGGCAACTGTTTATCCCAGCCTCGACCTTGTGAATTAATTGCATGATGTAGCATGGATTTCATAGTTCCTATCCATCTTTCAACCAAACCATTCGATTGTGGATAACCTGGAGTGGAAAATTTAGGAACACATCCTAATCGTTTTAAAAATTCTTTTGTCAGCTGTGCGGCAAAATTTCTTCCGTTATCCATTGCAATTACTCGAGGAATTCCAGTTCGTACAAATATTTCTATAAATGCATCACAGGCTGCCTTTGCTGTTAAAGACTTCAGAGGTATTGCTTCCGGCCAACGACTATGCTGGTCCATAATGCACAGTACATACTGATGGCCACGTGATGACTTTGGCTCTACTAGGCCTAAAATATCGGCATTAACTACTTGAAATGGGAGTTCTGATCTTCCAACAGCTTCGATAGGTGTTCTATCGTTTACTTTTCCTTTCCTGCGCATTTGACAATCATGACACGAAGCACATAATTGTTTAACTTCTTTTGGCATTCCTTCCCACCAGATAGACATTGCAATTCTGTCTCTGGTCTTCTTAGCTGCCAGATGTCCACCAGTAGGAGTTTCATGAGCTAATTTCAAAATGTCCTTTCTTCTGCTTGCCGGTACGACCAATTGAATATATTTCTGTCCGCCTACTTTACCCATATGATATAATAAACCTCTTTCCATCCAGTAACCATTTTTATGTTGCCTAGCTTCTTCGAAGCACTTTTCCAATGTAGGACAGGCTAACTGCTCATCCCTAAACACTTGTGCTTGTGGAACAGGGATATTTTCATTTATTTCATCCTTACTATCGGTTTCGGTCAATGTCTGTTTAACTACTGAGTTATTAAAGACTTTGGTTTCTGGATGATGCGACTCGCTGTTGTTTAGCTTTGCCTTTCGAATAGTCTCGTGACTTTCTCCCTCCATACAGAACATACACTTTTCATTATCTTCTGTGAGTGGAGTACTAATTGCCTCATCCCCAAGATAATTGTCGTTTGAATTATTCTCAGGTACACTGAACAAGGATTGTTCACCGACTTCATTTATTGTGATTACTTCAACCTCTTCTTCTGAAGAATAGTTTCTGGGAGACCTTCCCTCCACTTTTAAAAAGAACGGTTCATTGTTTTCTTCCACTGGGGTGATATTAACCTCAACCCCTGAATTTCAAGGATTTCTTCCTTTCACATGGAACAAGGATTGTTCATCGACTTCTTTCTTCGGGATATTCCCTTTATCCCCTAAAGAAATGTTTTCGGGAGACCTCCCCTCCACACTGAACAAGGATTGTTCATTAGCTTCTTTTACTGAAGTGATTCCTGTATCATCTCCCAAATAAGAACGCTTTTGTTCCTTCAACCATTCATGTACCCTGGGAGTGATTAAAGCTTCCTCATGCAGCCCTTCTACTACTGCAGCATGCACTTGAACATATGGAATGATTTCTTCATCTGTATGAAGACTTAGCGGAACTGACACAAGTTGTGCTTCCACTGGATTACCTATAGCGGGTCTCAAAAGAATTTTCCCACTTGACTGTAAGCGTTCCTCAGGTACAACTGATTTTCGTAGTACGGTGATTTCTGCACCACTGTCCACGATGTCTTGAAATTTTTGGCCTCCGATTCCTAAATCCACTTTCAGAAGCTCGCCATCTTTCTCGTTGACTGGAAATTCCCACTCGAAACAAGCGCTATTTAGATTTACACTGACCTTATTAAGGCCCTTACTTTCTTGACTCTTTTTGTTTGTTTTCACGTAAGATGTACTTGCTGAATTCAATTTGGGGCAGGATTTTTTCATATGGCCTTCCTTTCCACACAAATAGCAGGAGAATTTCGGACGAATGTCTCTTTGTTCTTGCTGTGGCTTAGTAAAAACCCTTTTCTCATCTCTATTGTTATTTCCGAAATTCGCCCCTTTGGATGGAAGATTCCAATTTTCTTTATGAGAAATTTCTTTCGATTTTTTATTGAAAGTCATTTTGACATTTTCATAATCGTCTAATTTACTGGAAATAACATCAGATGACTTAAACAATGACCATTCATCGATGAAATGTTCTTTAATTTCTGGAGGTACTTTCCTTTTAATTTGATCTGTAATAATCAAATCATATAATTCTTCAAATGTGTTAACTTCTAATCCCCGAATCCATTCAGTAAAATAGTTTTTCAACTCGTAAGCAAAATCTCTCCATGTGATATCAGCTTTTTTAGTATGCTTAATGAAAAGTTGTCGAAATCTTTCAGGAGTAAGTTTATATCTCTTTAACAATAACTCTTTTACTTTTCCGTAATCATTCGTGATTTCTTCGTCTTCCCGAGC
This sequence comes from Salticus scenicus, assembly GCA_963930645.1. Lineage (NCBI taxonomy): Eukaryota > Metazoa > Arthropoda > Arachnida > Araneae > Salticidae > Salticus > Salticus scenicus. The sequence continues at coordinate 135,276,038 of OZ005648.1, forward strand.
TATAACTTCCGCGATTTCGTATGGCAGTAGCCCAATGAGATGAGAAACCCAATCATCTCTTTTAATTTCGGCACGTTTTGCCTGCCGCTCAAAAAGAACTAAATACAGACTAATTTCGCATGTTTTAGGATCAAATTTTTGTAAGATGTTATGTAATTTTACGCGCATTTTCTCAGAAGTTTATATCTCTTTTTCTTCCCTTTTTATGCGTTCCTCCATCTCTTCTTTCCTCTTACGTTCCTCTATTTCTTCCCTTCTTATGCGTTCCTCCATCTCTTCTTTCCTCTTCCGTGCTTCAAGTACGTTCGCTAATGTTTCTTTAACAAATTCTTCATCGTAATTCTTTGAAGCCAAAATAGCATCTCTTAACTCATATAACTTTAAATGTTGAGCTCCTTCCACTCCAAGCTCAGTAGCAACTTCTTGCAAATCTTTTTTATTCCCTTTACCACCCAAAAATGCCATCTTCGGATGGATGAAATCAAATCAAGTTCAAATTTTCCGTGAATAAAATAAATTTTCTTATATTTATAATCACAAACCCTATTGTTTTCGTTCCTAAGAACGCTAGATTTGACATCTTAGTTTTTATCTTAAACAACATTTTCCCCCTAATTAAATAAAATAATCATTAAGTCGGAATGCATACATAAAAGGAGAAAAAAAAAATAATATGTATCGATATAACAAATTTAAAAAAAAAATGTTTACACAATCAACTCTTTCATTAAATAAATCAGAATATACTTTATTACATAACCAGCTTTCAAAAAATTAGAAATAATGTTGCTATAGCAACCTTTAATCAAACTTACTTTTAAACAGAAAAAAAAAAAATCCGATTCATTCCTCAAAGTAAAAAAAATAAACAAAACCGGACGTTCACAAGAATAATTCACTAGTTTTTTTTTTTTTTTTTTTTTTACTGAGGTATTTCATTAATATTCCAATAATAATAAAGATAAATCATTATCAACGTCTAACAAATAAACAATCATTCAATAAAACAGAACAAATAAATCAAAACAGAACTCTCTTTTTTTTTTTTTTCACAATCTGCTTTAATGAAACATTTATTTATTCTAAATCACGTGATGAATAAAAAGAACACACAGAAATTAACAACAATGATCTTGAATAGCATAAAAATATATTCTTTTCAACATTCTTTTTACCATTTTCCGGCTTTTTAAATACAAATAAACAAATATATTTCTATTTTTCATTTTTCAAACACTAGAATTATTATTATTTCAACATTACGAAATATTTAATTTCCATTTACCTATTCTTTACCTTGTTGGAATACAAAATCGGAACAAAATATCTAAATGCTTAATCGTAATTATTTAACATAAACTTATACAAAATATGACTATTGATGGAACATTAAAAAAAAAAAAAAACATACCCTTTTTTTTTCATCACTATCATGAAATAATCCATACGTGCACTAGCTATTTCACATATGCTTGTCGACTGCGCCAATTGTGGCGACTTCTTTTTTGCACCTGGTTCTTTTCTTCCTGTACACTCATCTCGAGACACATTAAGACACTGATCACGCTTTGTTTACTTTTAAAGATTTTACTTTTACTTACGGCACAAACATAAAATACATAACGAACACATAAATTAACATCAAATAAAGTATTTTAAAACCAACATATAGAATGAAACGTTAGTCCATCTTGATTCACATACGCACACACGTTGCCACACTTTCGTACCAAACTTTTCAGTTCTTGTTTTGGGATACTCTCGAAATCAGAGGTGCGGCGTTCACATTAACTTTGAAAAAAATATTTTAAACACTTCGTAAGATACGGTTACGATTCTAAAAATATTAATTTTGAAAAAGTATTTTAAACACTTCGTAAGATACGATTAAAAATTCATTTTTAACACGCTTTTATTAGCTTCACCTGTATATATGTATGTATGTATGTTTGTTTGTAACTTCTCTGGGAGCAAACAAAAAATTTATATTGTAAAAAAAATACTTTCCCTACGTGAACGATGCGGCATCGAGGTAAGGCGCTGCGCTACGAATCTAAAGGTCCAGCGTTCGATCCCCGTTAGGGGAGATTTTTTAAAAATGGTTTTTGTTAATTCTAAGTTATTTTAATTAAAGATTTAAATGTATGTAAATATTACGGTGTGTCAATCCCATAATTTTCTCTTACCCTGAATTTTAATACTAAGATAGATATTTCGTGCTTTTTAGTTCACATTTCTATAAAAGCGTGTTCTTTAATTTTTTAAAACTATAATATTATTCATTTCAACATTAAATAAATTCTGACATCGTGTTTACGACAACTCACGCCATCTAGGTGAAAAAGTTGTTGAAAGAGTTGGTTAAAAATTAATTAAGAAAGAACTAATTAAGTTACAACTTTCATTTGTAAATCTAAACCATTCTCGAATCCACCTGAAGACACACAAAAAAATTCATTAAACTCAGTCCAGTCGTTTAGGAGGAGTTCAGTGACATACACACGCACAAAAGAAATATATATATAAAGATATATATATATATATATATATATATATATATATATAAGTAGCTGCTGTTGAATAATAAATTAGAATTTTGTAAATGGACAAGTTTCCACAAGAATATCATTTGTATTTTTTAAAAGGTGCAAAATTTTGAAAATTAACAAACTAATTTTTTTTCTTAACGTCGAATTCTTTTCTATCATAATTTAATATTTGTTATTAATTTACGTTCAATATCTATCTATAATGCCTGAAGAAATAAAGATTATTTCATTTTCTTAAGGATACCCTGAATCTTTTATACTAAATAATAAGGAAATATTGATTTAGTAAAAGGTAGTTTTTTTAACTATTTGTTTACGTTATTTAGAATAATTAATGCTTAAAATTTTAGTTACATAGTGTATCTATATATATAGGGATATAGAATTTTTCATCATCAGACTAGATATATTTCCGTAGTCAAATTTTGTTTATCATTATCGATGATTCTCTTATTAAAACAAATAACAATAAGAGCAATGCTGAAATTTATATTTCTTTTCAACGCCTGAAATTTAAGTAATATTTATTTATTTGCCATACTTTTATTACATCTGCACAAACACGTATTATTATACTATTCCTTATAAAGATCCTTTTTTAACAAGTAGGATTATTATTATGAAAATAATATTCATATTGTCTGAAAAGAATGAAAAGAAAGTAAGAGAGGAATATCTTTTAACTACGTTTTTTGCGACCACAGTAGCCTCAGCGGAAATGCTGACTGAACGAGTTTAGTGTCAAAATAGGTGTGATAATTATTCTTGTTGAGATAAAAATAAGCGATAAGGGAAAGCTAAATGACCGGATGTTTAACAAATCCAAATTTCTCTGTCAATTTAGGACTCTTCCAAGTCTTTGAAATCATACTCTCTGCTCGGCGTGAGGAACGTGGTGGCATATATCTCCTTCTGATCTTTCTATAAAAAGAGACATAAGGCTAAAGAGAGTGCTATTCTCACAAGAATGTAAATACATGATTAGTTTTATTTATTATGATATGATAAAAAAAGTGTTTTTTCATCTAAAACATATTGTAAATTGGGCCAGTTTCCTTTTTAAAATTCCATTTTCAATGTCTCTAAAATATCTATTTTGTTTTGTTTTTTTATGATTCTTCCATAGCTAAGCAGTACTAAAAATCACATTACTTACTGCACCCGCGTATTAGTAACTAGTTAAGATACATTCATATCTAAGCGGTGTGGTTTACGAAGTTCAAAAATTTTGATTTCTGCGCATCATATCTATTATCACAAAGGAAACAAGTCCCTTATTTTGAATAAATAAATAAATAAATAAATAAAATTAGAAATTTTTTGGATGTGTCCATTTCAAACCAAACAGGTTTAATATTTAAATGCCTTCGTCTGTTTCAGTAAACAAGGTGGAAATAAATTACTACAGAGGCGCATTTGATAAAGAATTAGAATGTATCGTATTGTTATACCTATAGTGCTTTGTCCGAAACCAGTTGTAAATTCATTTTCATTTGTAGGAAAATCATTATGAGTGATTACATTTTCCAGACAAATAAGATAATGACCGAATCTGAATTTTACTTTAAACACACTAAATAAACAAACAAAATAAACTTTTATTATTTTAACATTCATGTAAAAATTCTAATCAATTTTATTTATTTAAATAAAATAATAATAATAATTAACTCTTTACAAAATTGTGCAAATACGTTTCCTCATCGATTTCATTCGATGCTAATTCTCATTCTAACTTTGAGTTTCGTATTATTTTAAAAGTTTTAATCCTGTCGCTACAGTAGACATATCTGTAATTTTTACTTTCTTCATTATTAAAAAAAATAATAATAATAATTAATATTTACATAGTTTTAATTTTTAATTAAATGATATTTACATATATTTGTTTGTTTTAAAATAAAATTTAAAATCCAATGAATATTACTGTTTATTACACCTTTATTATACCTTTTATTAATTTTATTATTATTATTATATGAACATTTATTGATTGAAAACAAATAATTAATAATAATAAAATTATATATAATAATTATTCCTTTATTAGTAAGATCATTTTGTTATAAACTGTACATAGTTTTCTACCCTAGTTTATATACTGTAAATACACTACAAACTGAAAATATATAATAACAATTTTTATCGCTGCTGAAGTATATAGTAAATATAGTACACTCAACATTTATTTGAAATGCAAGAAGTAGAAAATCCTCTTTTTTGATTTTATTATTTTATCGTACTGCATAAACTATGAATACAAAAAGCTTTGAACATAAAAAAAAGGAAAAAAAAAAAAAAAAAAAACGAAAAATGTGTTTGTATCAAAATAATTTCACGCTCGAAAAAGTTTCAATAATTTATTCAAAGAGAAATCTAGTTAGGTTTTGAAAGTCATATATTGAGGTTTTCTGTCTAAAACTTATGCACACTTAACAAAGCATAGAAGAGGTTTTCAAAGAAAAGATATTTATTTCAAAAAAGAAAAAGATTATATTTTACCTTCGATTTATTTTTGTTTTAAGATTATTGCTGAAATTATTTTCAGTACAATTATTCAGTTTATATGAGTTCATGTTTACTTAGAATCTTTTTTTTCCCATGAAGTCATAATATTTTTTTTCAAATAAAATGTATTTATATATATATATATATATATATATATAATAGTTTAACCCTTTTCCGGTCCTATTTACTTTCACTCTTAGTGCTGGATTTTTTTTTTTTTACTCAATATCCGCTGCTAAATTAAAAATGCAAGTGTTGCCTTTTGACTGCGAACGTTATTCGTCCATTACATATATCACATAACACTGCTCAAAACTATTGGTAATAATTGTATGAAATAGTACCCAAATTTTGTGACGATATTTAGAGAACATTAGATCGTTATAAATGGCAAAGGATTAGTTTCATTTTTTAATGTTTTTATTTGTCCTGTTGGACAAATTCTTTCAAGAAGATAGGAATATAAAATAATGATTCTAATTAAAAGTATAATTAATTTGTATCAGGTATTTAAAAAAAAAAATATTTTGTGTATGAACAGACATTTTGACATTTGAAAGTATTAAATAAAAATTAAATTTTTTTTTTCGATTTTTTTAAAATTTTAATTGAATTTCTTAAATTTCTGCCAAAATCCCCTTTAGCATTTTTTTAATGATTTTTTAGAACAAAATCGTTCATAAAATACTTTTTTAGAGCAAGCTACATGACTTCAAAATCTAAAATCTGATTTATTAAGCTACTTGATACATAGTGAGAAATTTATTACTTTTCAATTTTAAAGCTCCAAAGGGTGCGAAAATCTTATATCATTCATATTTTCTATGTACAATTTTGCAAAAACAATTTTTTTTTTTTTTTTAATTTTGAAATATTTTACAAATGTATTAAAATCTGCAAAATCTAACTGAGGAAATGCACGAGTAAGCAGCTGAGTGCACTGTCAGCTGTTTCAGTATCAGGAACATTCTATAAATATGACGCAGATAGAGATGATTGACTTTCCGGCGTCTCAGTTCATAGTTTCTTCATTGCATCTGATTTCATATGAGACGAATATTATGCTGATATTCTTTTCTGAGGATTTTCTGCACGTGAAATATTCAAAAGCTTTGACTGTACTGAATCCAGTGTGTCTCTAATAAAATGTAAAAAATCTGGCTCAGCATTCAAAAAATATATAAGCCAATGACGAACGTAATCTAACTTAAAAAATGAGTGGTATCTTGTCCGTCTGTAACACAAAAAGAAAGAAGCAATTTAAATATATCTCAAAGCTGTATGAGATGGAGAGTGCAACAAAAATATAAACAATAATACTATTACCAGATATTTCATTTCAAAAGGACTTTTGAGTCACTGTCCAGTGAAGTAATAATAATAATAATAATAATACTAAGACGGAAGGTGGCCGCTCACCACTATGCAGCGGTTTTTAGCGATTTCAACCTTAAGAGAGGGCTCTAATGGCACTGTGGAGATTTAAAAGAGCCCGTTTCTAAAGATTAAACCTCCTCCGTTGTTTATTGAATAAGCAGAAAAAAAATTCAGAGGCAGAGCATTAACACGACGGAGGGCGACAAGGTAACAAGAATATAAAAAGAGGATAGGAGCCTTGCTCCCTCGCTTGGAAAGGCTTGTATTGAAGAAACTATACAGGGTTTTTCATGAGAAAAGTTGATAACTGCCTTGGAAGATTGAAAAATTAGTTGGTCAGATTGTAAAGATGCATTAATAAGGTTAGTTTCTGGCGTAGGGGAAGCCGGGTAACGATATTAAAAAGTCAGTCGGTAGATTTATTAGGTGGGTTCAGGATACGTCAATCAAGAGTTAGAGGGCATGAGAAAAAGTAATGATTTGCATTACCCTCATCCCCGCACTCACATTGTGGAGTGCGCGAGCAATGAAACTTGTAAAGATGTGCTATGAACGGGCCATGATCCGTTAAGAGACTGTTATGGAATAAAAATAATAATAATAAGAAGAAGAAGAAGAAGAAACAACGGACTTCAAAAATGATAACTAATTTTTTAACGTAATGCTGTCAACGAATTTGAAAATGGATTTTTGAGCCATACAAAAAGAATATATATATATATATATATAATCTCATATGAATGAAATGTCAAATTCAATCTTGTGGATGGTCAACAGTTAATCGCTGGTAGAACTAATACAAAACTTAGTATTGACAGTATTCACATTTTCTGTCTTTCCATTTCTTTTAATATATAGGAGAAAAACGTAATTTTATTTCCTTAAGATTTAAAAGTACAGGAAATATTAAAATATTATCTCTCAAGACATAAGACTTGAAAAAAAAATCATATTTGTTAATCTTCACGCATGAAACTTTTTGGAAAGCCTGAATAAATACACATCCTTTAAAATAACTGATTTTCGAGAAACGTATTTTAAAATTTTACTGCAGAAAACAAAAATACACGAACATTTTTTTTGTCTAAAGTTTATATATACGAGATCAGGCAATAGAAAGAAGTGGGCTGAGAAAGATCATGTGTTTTGTTGTAAGATTCAAAATGATTCTGCTGGTTTTTAAATATAGATACTTGACATTTGGAGAAAACTAAAATGCTGTACAAAAAAAAAAAAAAAAAAAAAAAAAAAAAACGTACATGATTTACAGATAATAAAAATAATTATTTTAGTATATTTTAATAATTATTGTAGTCCTTGAGATTAAAAACAAAAACATTATATTTTGCAAAATTTGGTTAAAAGATTATAAAACAGAAAGTGAAGCTTTTTTTTGTATTACTACAAATTCTGCCAGTAATCTGGGTGTTTCAATAGTGCGTTAGTTGGTTTTTATTTATATTTTGTATTTATTGCATTTATTATGCCCAAGAAATTACCGATTTTTTATACATTACAACTTCAAAATTTTTTATATACCTGAAATTAATATTGAGCTTTATAATTATCTTGAAAAATAATTGAGAAAATACTAATTAATATATTTTTTAGAAGGTAAATTTTTCAAACATTTTTAATAGCTAATATCTAAAGTACTATCTAATGCATAATTAATATATTTTATGTATTATAGAGGGTATGTTTTGCCAGAAATATTTGAATTCTTTTCAAATTTTCATCGTTGCATTTGCAAAAATTAAATTTGAAAAATTTTAAATCCAAGAGTATATTTACACTTACTTTGGCTTTATGATTGTAGTTACAGTGATTGTAGTTACAGTGATTGTAGTTACGTTTCATAATTTACTAGAAACTTTAAATTTTTACTTTATTGATCAGAACATCAAATTTCGAAAGTGCTATGTTTTGTAAATTTTTTTTTTTTTTTATTTTTTTTTTCATACATTTTCAAATTTAGTAATGAACTAATAGCAGCATTTTATATCACTTAAACCTCTTATTTTATTAATACAAAATATACAGAGATTTATTTTATTTGATAGAAATGTATAAAACAGTTATAGATAACTTAAGACATATTACAAACCTTTTGTCAATCTAAACGTTCATCTGTATTATGTATTTTACGAAGAAAAATTCCATTAGTTCCCAATATTTCTGAAACATTAATAAATTCAAAAACATTTTAAACAAAATAACTTCAATATTAACATTATAATTTGTTTTAATTAAGAAATATATTCTATTAAAACTGATCCAAAAAAATACCTATTGTAAAACATTTCCTTATATTTGTTTATTGTAATATTTTTTAACCAACATTAGCATGACATTATTTCGGTTTTCTATTCATTGCTAAAGATCAGTTCTTTCATTAAATTTAATGAACCACTTGAGAATTATTTCTCTTAGTGCAGCATCGTTTAAATATATTTTTTTTTCTGTATCTCTACTTGAACACCGTCAATTTGAAATGAAAAGATCGACTTTTAGATTACACTTCATTAATGGAAATTAATGCTTTTTAATAAATGCATTTACATAAAATTAAACTAATAAATACATTTAATTAATTTTTTCTCTAAATGAAAATAAACATTCTGAATTAAGATATATATATATATAATATATATATAATCATCGGAATGAAAAATAACTATTTAAGTTCTATAATAATTAATAAAAAAAAAAAAAAAAAAAAAAAAAAAAAAAAAACAGGTAAATGAGAAATAGATAATTTCTGTTTTTACCGATATTTTGTATTTTTCTACACATATATCGTAAACTTGTATAGATAGAAAGTACTCTGAAAAATAAAAAGAATATTTTTTAAGAAATGGTTTAATACATAGTATAAATTTGTAAGTCATAAGTTTCGATTTTTTTTTTTTCTTTAAGTTGAACCAACAGTATTGTATTTTTATGTTATTATTACACAATAAAATTAGTTACATAGTTAATTTATGAGAATTTTAACTTAAGATTAGTAAAGAAGTTATCTTAAGCATACATGACTGATTACGCCTAGAATATACACTTATTTCACTATCTTTTGTTTTAAAAATGATTATGTATTTATGCAGTTAATAGATCATCTATATTTACTGTCTATTACAGAAATAATGTACTTTCTATTCAAAGAATTAAATTATTTGCAATAAATTTAATAACATTACATTGTTCTTTATTGTCAGCGAATGCATTTATTTAATGTTTCGTAGTATTATTTTTAAAATAGTACGTACTTTTTAAATATTTTAAACATTTTTCAGCAAATCTAAAAAGAGTTTATGACTTCACCTTATCTGTTTGTCTGTCTATCGTATGTCCGGTCGTCTGTCCGCGCTTTAACGCCCGTAAATATTCATGGAATTTCTTGAAATTGATATATGGTATTCGAGTTCCCTACGGGATGTTCGCTATTGATAATGTGTTAAATAGCACCCCTGGTTGGTCAAGAGATACATCCGAAAGAATTATAACGTTTTGTGTTCTATGAGGGGTATTTCTATAAATCATATTTTAATAATTTTATTTTGAGTAAATTGCAGTCAAAATTATATACATAAAACATATGCACCAAAAAATATTTTCTATAGAATATGCTATCATTTGCATTAAGATTAAGGGCCACACGAAAATATTTAGTTACGGTAAGGGCTTTAATTGGAATTTGCTGGAGTTACTTTTTGTTTTGCAAAATTCCTTTTTAACACTTTCTATCTTATTTTTTAGAGTGATTATGATTTGAATTTGTCTGTCTGTCTGCCTTCTATTTCCTGTAAATAATTACAGAATTTCTTGTGACACATATATTCTACTCAAGTTCACTGAGATATATTCCCTCATATTCTCTATGCAAAATGAGGTAAATACCAATGTTGGTTTATATACAGTGACAGTAAAAATTTTGGAATGCATTGCGTTCTATGTTTTTTTTCCTACAAATCAAATTTTAATATTTTTATATCGTACAAATCATAACGAAATTAACATTAATCATTCATATGCACAAGATAATGCTTTATGATTAGATTTAAGATTTAAAAATATTTAGTTACATTAAGAGTTACAATTGGAATTTTCTGGAATTACATTTTTGTTCCATTAATCGTTTTTAACACTTTCTAATGGTGTTTAAGTATGGTTATCACTTGAATTCATCTATCTGTTTGTCTTGGAATCCGGACAAAATCTCGACGGACAAAATCTCGCGTCAAAAAAATCATATGATCTATTTAAAAATTTGAATTTGTGTTACGTGGGATCTCTGGAGGAAGACACAGGGCCTTATAAATATAAATTAATTGATTAACATATATATATATATATATATATGTATATATATATCATAGAGTGGAAATTCATTATTTTATCTATATTTAAGTTATTTTATCATTTGCTTTTCACCATTCAAAATACACTTTAAAAATATTGTATATCACTGTTGACATCAAAGCTGAACACTGTTCACAAATCTAAAAAATCTGATGTGGGCACCACATGACTTCCTTATACACTTTTAGAAATATACATAATGTTAAAAAATATTGTCACTGGACCCGAAACAGTTGGCTAAAAATATTTTTAAAAAATGCATGCATACGTAAAAAAATAAATAAATAAATAAATAAATAAAATTGTGCCTTGAGGGGACTCATTTTAAAATCCTTGGGGGGGGGGTGGACTCATGTCAAAGTTGTGCCTTGGGGGGACTCATGTCAAAGTTGGGCCTTGGGGGGCCTTATTTCAAAGTTGCACCTTGGGGGACTCATGTCAAAGTTATGCCTTGGGGGGGACTCATGTCAAAGTTGTACCTTGGGGGGGACTCATGTGCCTTGGGCGGGACTCATGTCAAAGTTGTGCCTTGGGGAGGGGGACTTCGGATCCGAAACAATTGGATAAAAGTGTTAAAAAATGCATTTTCACCGTGTTTCTGAACTATTCCGGAAGTTTCAAATCTCTAACTAGTCGGGAACGGGAAGTTAGTTAAATAGATTTTCTGTGGAATCATATAAACGCTGCTAAAGGCAGCAGTGACACGAAGCAATTGGCTAAAAATATTTAAAAAATGCATTGTCACCGTGTTCTGAGCTTTTCTGGAAGTTTTAAATGTCTAGCTAGTCGGGAAGTTAGTTAAAAATCGATTGCAAGATTTGTACTGGTAACGCTGCCGAAGGCAGCAGGTATCGGAAACAGTTGGCCAAAAATATTAAAAAAACGCATTGTAAACGTGTTCTGAGCTTTTCTGAAAGTTTCAAATGTCTAGCTAGTCGGGAAGTCAGTTAAATTGCAAGATTTGTCCAAACCGTTTTTGAGTTATTACCGTTTTTTGATACATTATGGCCAAAACCAAAGTATTTTTGGTCATTATGAACCTAATTTTCCTAAATATCTCCAAAATGGAAAATCATACAAAGTCCAAAAAGGGAGGTGCAGAACTATATGTTATAACAAACCTATGTACCAATTCGCAACTTTCTACGTTCAACCGTTTTTGAGTTATTACCGTTTTTTCATACATTATGGCCAAAATCTATGTATTTTTGTCATTATGAACCTAATTTTCCTAAATATCTCCAAAACGGAAAATCATACAAAGTCCAAAACGGGAGGTGCACAACTAGATGTTATAACAAACCTATGTACCAATTCGCAACTTTCTACGTCCAACCGTTTTTGAGTTATGCGACATACACACGCACACACACACAGACACACACACACACATACAGACGTCACGAAAAATCGTGTAAAATCGCTTATATCTCTAAAACGAGAGCTCGTGTTCAGACGACACTTGCAGGTGTACAACTATACATCATGACAGTCACACGTATAAATTGGCAACATTCAGCGATCATTCATTTTCGAGCAATGTGAAATACAAAATCCATTTCGCAAATCGGGATTACTATACTTCCTTATACTTTGTATAAGGAAGTAATTACAAATTTAAAAAATAATAAGCAGGAATGAATGCATTATGATTAATCTTGACAAAATTAATAAACATCGTTTTAAATTCTTTCGTCAGTGTTCTGACTAAGGTATGTGCTTCATTTATACAACATTATTAATAATTACCAACTTCTTTTTGGTTTCCATTCACCTTTGTAGGCGACATTTTGTTCTCGCAATATTTTGCCCAACGAGATTTTGTCCCCAACCTTTTTTTTTTTTTTTTTCTGTCCATTGGACTGCCCATCTTCCTACCTATACATCTGTCCGTCTTTAATGTTCGTACACATTTACAGAATGTTTTAAAAATGATATATCTTAATCAAATTCCCTATGCCACGTTCCCTATTTAAAATAATACAAACAGCACAGCCGGGGTGCATACAGGGAAACCAAAAGTGTAAATTATAAGTTTAATTCATCTATCTGTCTCTCTTTCTGTCCATCTGACTGCTTATTTGTGTATCTATGCATCTCTTTATCTTTAGCGTCCGTACATATTTACAGAATGTTTTTCAAATAATGTACGTTATTCAAGTTCACATTGACATTTTTCATATTTAAAATGATTCAAATACCACAATTGGTTTGTTCACAGGGACACACAAAAATTTACGCTCTATGCATTGTGTTATACGAGAGATATAAATCACACTTAAGTAACTTCGCTCTGCACAAAGCATAATGAAACTGACATTTATTGCTCATACGTTCTGTATAGAATATTTTATGATAATATTACTTTTAATATTTATAGAGGTACACACAAATTCGAGATGCATTGAAATTTACATTTAGATATTGCTGAAAATGCGTTTCTGATTGTACTAAGTCTTTTTTAAAACTTTGCGACAATGATTTTGAGTGATTATGAATGCACTTAGTTAATATCTGTATTTCGGTCCTTTGATGTATTTGTTGTGTGAGCTCGTAGACAAAGTATATTAAAAGTTAAACGATGTAACGAGTATGTACAACTAGAAAGTGTTAATAATTATGAGCATAGCATAATGTTTCGTCCTTTTTCTAATATGTATCTAAAATGTAATTTTTTTATTAGCTGTTCATGATATCTTTATAATAGAAAACTTGGCGATTTCTTTACCTACAACCCAAAAATGAAGGTATTATATTTAATATTACTTGACAGGAAAATGTAACAATTATTTACTATTTGAATATCATGATGCTTAAACGCAATAAACAATAGTGACAGTTAGTATCTTATGTATTTAGTGTGTGTTTATGAGTAAGTGCGAATGGCTCACTAGGTTTCTAGGCTGATGGGGTGTGTCTTTTGTGGGAATACTTCTAAAGGACCCTAGCCCGTATTTACACAAGTTTCGGAGAAAAATACGGATAATTCTTAACGGCTAGGCCGATGAGCTGGGCGTCAACTTGATAGTAGATTAGTGTCTTGTGCATTATGATTTTCAAATTTAAATTTTTGAAGTTTTCAAATATCATAAAAAAGATAGCTACAAAAATGTATTTCATAAATGATATCAGAAGATATTTTTATTTAATATAGTTATTAAATTATATAAAGTTGTATAATCAATAGAGTTCTTTAGAAAAATAAAGATTTTTTTTCTGATAAATTGAGTAATTACCCTCTTCGCTGGTTCTTAAAACCACCGAAGAAAAAAAAATATTGAAACAGAAAAAAAAAAAAAAAAAATGAAACAGAAATAATAGTGACATAAATGATCTATTTTTATCTGACTTAGATAATTTTATGGGGAAAAATGCAGTTTAAAAAATTAATATTGAATATATAAACAGAATATGAAGGAATTCTTATTCATTAACGAAAAGGTGTGACCGATAAATGTATTAGCAAAACAGGTATGAAACAAATTCCCCTTTTTATACGAAATTTAATAATAATAATAATAAAAGCTTCGTCAACATGGCGAAAAAATTCCAAAAACCGCCAAGGGAAATACAGCGTAAAGCTTTGTACATAATAAGGTTTTCTTATTTATTTATTTATTTATTTACTTTTTATATATAACAATCACTATGCTAACTTAACATACAAATAAATGGGCTGCAATGTGCGACTGTACTTGCGTTCTATGGGATACAAATACTTGATTAATTCAAATTAATATTTAAATAAATAAATAAAAATAAAAATAAAAGGATGTTTAATTGGAAACAAGCCTTATAAAAACATTACTCGTCTAAAATCCGTCTAAAATAGCGCTCATCGTCTATTGTATTACCGGGCATATTAGCGTGAAATTGCTGTCGACAGTATACATCAAATAAAATATAGGAAAAAAAATGAGAATAAATACTATATGTAGTACGTAAAGTGTTGTTTATATATAAGTGCGATTTAAATATAAAAGTCTACTGCGATATTTTTCGATACTATTCGTTTTAAATTTGTTATTTAATAAGCACCGGAATAAAGTTATCAAGTAAAGAAAGTAACAAGTAAGGACGTTTGTGCCAAAGACAGCCAATCCCCAAAGCAAAGACTTTGAGAAATTCCATTTTTTAAATTTTCATTTTTAAAATGGTATAAAGAAAATGGTTATTTATTCTTTTAAATAAAATATACTGACCGGTGAAACGGGCAAAGCCTTTTATAATTAACACGTTGAGCGTCATGTCAGCCATTCTAGATTCTAGACATTTTGTCGTATAAATAGATTAAAATATTTCTTCACACACCATAAATTAAATAATTTACACCATACACCATAAATTATAAATCTAATATTTCTAAATCTGAGAGTGTTGCTTTTAAGGAACTTAAATCTAATCAAAATCTTGTCATTACTAAAGCAGATAAAGGTGGCCAGATTGTTCTCATGGACAAAACTGATTATGTTGATAAAATAATTATCTTTTATCTAAAGGACCGTATACTGAAATTAAAAAAGACCAAACTAAATCTCTTCTAAGCTCTGTTCAAAAAGCTGTTAAAAATTTCATTGTTCTTCACGACAATACCAAATTCTCGGTTTCCCCTTCTTCAGCAATATGTGCTCGTTTTTATGCTTTACTTAAAGTTCATAAATTTTATGTTCCCCTTAGACCTATTGTTTCGAATATTCGTACTGCTACTTATCCCCTCTCTAAATTTTTAGCTTCTATTTTTTTTCCTTTATACAGCGTTAATAGTCATACTATAAAAAATTCCTATGATTTTGTTAAGAAGTTGAATAATCTGAATCCTGTAAATTGCTCAATGTTATCTCTTGATGTGAAGTCTTTATTTATTAATGCCCCCACTGAAGGTGCGCTTAATTGTTTAGAAAAAAGGCTACGCGAATTTCATTATTCTGACATTGAGATCAAATTATTTGTTAATCTAACTAAACTCTGTGTTTTCCAAACTACTTTTGAATTTAATAACAAATTTTATAAACAGTGTGATTGTTTAACTATTGGTAATCCTTTATCTCCTATTCTTGCAGATATCTATATGCATTATTTTGAGGAAAAATTATTAAAGATGTTAAATTTAAAATGCTGGTTACGTTACGTTGATGACACTTTCATTCTTGTTTAAAATCCGTTTGATGTCTCTCCCATTCTTAATATTGCTAATGCTATTGATCCCCATATTCAGTTTGCTTTCGAGTTAGAAAATTGTAATCAACTTCCATTTCTTGATGTTTTAGTTACTAGGTGCGATTCCTTTTTTAAAAATTCTATGTACAGGAAAACTTTCTCTGTTTCTAACCCTCCCCATGCTCTCTCTAATCATCCGGCTAAACAAAAAATTGGCACCTTTTATACTTATGTGTATCGTGCCCTTCAAATTCGTTATGATACTTCTTCTCTTAAAGAAGAACTGAATTATTTAAAGTCCGTTGCTATTAAAAGAGGTTTTAGACCCTCTATAATTGATAAAGCTATCAAAAAGTTCAGTAGGCCAACTTATAATTCTACTCTTTCCATTGATGATAAAATTAAACCTGATAGTCTTGTTGTATTGCCTTTTTATCCCCCCTTATGTTTTAAATTAGCCAAAGTTTTGAAGCGTTTCAATTTTCACGTTATTTTTAAACCTCTCAATAAATTCCAATTCCCTTCAACTAAATCCCCTGTTCCCGAGCTTCATAAGTGGGGTATCTATAATGTCCCTTCTAATTATTGTGATTATCTTATATTGGTCAAACAAAAAGAAATCTTGAATGCCGTTTACGTGAACATTCTCGGTATGTTGTTAATCAAGAAATTTCTAAATCTTCTAATGCGAAGCACAGTTGGGAATTTGATCATTGTTTTAATTTTAAGCGTGCCAAAATTATCTTTCATGCCAAACGCGTTTCTGAACTGGATTTTTTGGAAAATTTATCTATTTACCTTAATCGTGATAAAATTGCCAATGAAAAATCTGATTCCACTTTGCTGTCTACAGCCTGGAAAAATTTGTTAATTCAATTAAATAATTTCCTTCCTTATGTTTATAACATAATAATAGTTATAATTAAATAATTCTAATTAAAAAAAAAATTAATAAATAAAAATAATTTATTAAATTTACTTATTTGTATAATTTTAATTAAATAAAAAAAAATAATTGATTATTCCTTCCCTCCCTCTTTTTGTTTTTCTGTGTGTATGTGTGTTCCTCTCTGATTGGTCCTGCATGATGCTTCCTATTGGTTGTTTGTGTTGCTCCTCCCCCTCTGGATTTTGCCCTGCTTTCAGTCTTGCTTTTGCCTCCAAGGCAGTAGCACGTGCCTTTTTGCACTTGATGAAGAAAGGCTACGTCCTTTCGAAACCGGTTGTGCTAGCTTAAAATTTACGGTGTGTGAAGAAGTCTTTTAATCTATTTATCGATTGTACACCAGTTTTGAATTTAGTTTTGGTGATTTTGTCGTATATCTCTAAAAGCACTGAAGAAATGAACTTTAAACTTTAGGAGTGTGCAGAACATGTTATACTTCAAACATTTCAGTGAAAGTTTTACCCCGAAAGTAAAACCAATACCAATAAAAGAAATAACACGCTGAGCGCCATGTCATCCATCGGTGGCTGACAGTGTCAAATGTGATATAAAGCTACGTCAACCATCGGCAGTTGATAGTGTCAAATAGGATATAAAACTAAAAATATTACATTGTTTTAAGCAATTTTCGAAAATTTATTTATTATAGGAGGAATCTTTATGGAATTTTTATGGTTTTTAAGAATTCGCGTGGCGCTCAACGTGTTAATAAAGTAACGCACACTTTTTTTTTTCCTATTTTTTGTGCATTATATTTTTTAATTAAATTATACAGCATTCAATTACTAAAAGCCTTTCATGGATGCATAAAATACAATGTATCGTAATGTGAAAGAATATTTATTTATTACAGCATTTTTGCTGAAATATATATATATATATATATATATATATATATATATATATATATGTTTGAGTTAAAAATAGTTTTTTCGCATTAAATCCATCGATCTTCTTTTACTAATACTATTTAATATCACGTTTAAGCCAAATGAGTAACATGAGATCACTTATATGTAAAAATTTACAACGATGTTTGTTTTTTCCTTAAAGCACACAGGAGAAATATAATGTAATATTCATAAACTTATGTAAACTGATGTACTGTTTTTAAGAAACGTAATTGTCAAGAAATACTACATTTCATGATTTAGAAAATTCCATACTGATTTAAACTCTATGTATAACTAAAAGAAATATTTTGCTTATAAATAATTAGCAATGCTTGTCTAACATAATTTTCTAATTTGAAAATTTATAAACATTTATAAACATTTATGAAAGAGAAATTGTAAAGAATCCATAAAAATATTTTAATTATGCCTGTCTTAAATTTATTGTATACATGAATATACTGATATTTCTATACTTGCTTTCACAATCTGGCATTTGATGTGCTAGCTAAAACGTGAAAGTTTATATTAATTTTGTCTCTATTACCAGTACTGAAATTTTATACTTCTAATCGTTCATAATTGCACGAAATTTCGTTATGTTTTACATATTATTGCAAACATGCATTTGTTACGGTTTTAAAAATACTGAACATCATATAATTTTAATTTATAATTATATTTTAATGTTTTTAACTATTAATTGATTTTAAACATATTTTTAATGAATAACTATACCAAAACCTATAAAGATTTCTGGTTTCCTAGACTTACTATAATTTCGTTCCTTAAAGATATTCGAATACTATATATATATTTTTTTTTTTCACTTGACTCATATATATATATATATATATATATATATATATATATACAGATTCACACACACATACATACATACATACATACATATATGTGTCTGTCTGTATATGTGTGCAATAACTTTTCTTTGTCCAAAGAGATGAAAATTTCTTTTAGGAAACTCCCTTTTATTACCTTAATCGTTGAAATGTGTTCAAGACTTGTTTAAAGGTATGGTGAAATGGATTAGATTAGCCATTAAAGTAATGAAAATCAGAATAAAAGATGCATTATGTCTTGCGATACAATAGATTATTCAATTTAATGCATTTATTGTTTTGAGTGCATTTACTATTCACATAAAATGACATCTATCGTGTTATGGTTGTTCGTAATAGTTGTTTCTATTCTCTACCCGTTTCGAATCTAACAATAGCATCAAGGTTTCTGTTGTTAATAGTGATACATATGTAATTAAGATAAAATGAAGAATTTTTTTGGTAAACATAAAACCATTAATCATAGGATAAAACAGAAAAACAAATACGATTTATTATACGTCAAAAGAATTTATAAATAATAAGTAATCGATTAACGATCTAAAATATGTAAATGTTATTGTGGACCTTATTTGTTTTTCTCTTTGAAATATTTAATGTTTATACAAAAAAAAAAAAAAAAAAAAAAAAAGACAAATTAGTGTAGGTTTTTCTTTTTGTAATATATTGTATTTTTATTAATAATTGAATGGTTTTGACCATATGATAGAGGATTTAATTATGTCTTATGCTATATAAGTTCACAGTCATAATGTTATGTATATTAGAAACAGTTTGAAAAAAAATGAATGAAAGCGTTTGAAAGAAGGTACGTTTTTATATTGGAACTTAATGAGAATAATTTTAACGAGGTGTATTTTTTCAAAATATGATATAATGATAAAATGTATATATTATTTAATTGCAAGCATAATTTAGATTTAAGAAAGCGTTTTTAACGAAACAAGAATTTTCTTTGAAATTCATAATAGCTCTCATAGTAACATAGATTCATCGTATTTTGCACGGCCATCTTCGAAATTTCATCGGGAACTAAGATGCAGACGGCGTTTCGATCATTTTATGTGACCGGTTTTCGATGAGGGAAACTTTACCAAAAGCAGATATAGAACCGATTACAAAACATGGCGAAACTCCGATTAAACTCCTTTCTTTCCATCGCATTTTGTTCGGATCAATTTTTAAAATTTATGGAAATTCGGTATCAGCGATGATACATTCCGGATAAATTCCCGATCAGATTCATCCTTCTTATATTATTCCGATTACACTGCTCTTCATTTTTTTCCCCGAGTTCTAATACAATTATTGCTGATTCTTATGTAAAATGAACTCCTTAATTCGAATATGACTCCCATTTTCCCCAATCACCCACCATTTTCTAGTAACTATACACCCTTCCCTCAATTTTCCCCTTTTGGATAATTTTATGACCATGAATTTGATTTGATGAATGAAAAAGAATTAATTCAACACTAAAAACAAAAAAATATATGCATTTTAAAAAATAACATTAATAACAGATTAAAAAAATACAAGACATGTAATACATAATTTCAGTGGCAAATCCCATTCAAATTTTTTTCCTTATCGCAAATGTAAATATTTTACAATTTTCCAACTATGTAGTCCTTCAGAGAATATTTAATGGTTAAAATAATCCTCCACCCTCCTAAAAATCAAATTTATAGCCATAAAAATCACTGAAAAATGATAACAATAGGGGGCCGTTCATAAACGGTGGGTGATAGGGCAAAATGGGCGTTATATTCGGATTCAGGAGGTCCTTTTACACAAGAATATGCTGAAATGGTGTCAAAAGCAATTTTCATGGCGAGCAGTGTTATCGGCCTCATAAATTCAACGATTTCCAAGGCAGATTACCTTTTGCTGCTGAGGTCTTGTTTTATTTACTTTTTCTTAACCGTCGCCAAAATCTATTTTAACAGAAATATCCTTACATCAATTAGTTTAATAATCCACATTATTTCACTTTTTTTTTTTTTTACTTTCGAACATAATGAAGGCGCAACATAAAAAAAAAAAAAAAAAAAAAAAAAAAAAAGCATTTATTCATCTGACGTGTTATCATTATGAATCAGAAAAAATACGGACTTTTGAATCTTGATTAATCCTCTGGACATATTAATTATTTGCATCTATAATCCAATCGAAGCTTAAGAGCTAATTTTCTGTGGTGCATATGAAGTAAAATAAAAGTTATATTTTAGCAAAATTTAATACATTATTATTTTTAAAACATTGCTTTGCAGATATCTGATAAGGTACTCCGATTTATCAGGCAAAACGCGGTTATCACTTATTCCTCGCTATAAATGAATTCATAACCTTATTCTTTACAAGACGTTTTATGGTTACGCTAATGTGTGATCAAATTTACAGGCGGTATTCTAAAATTTTTTTAAGGATCCTAAAAAGTATATATATATATTCGCATGTGTGTGTGTGTGTGCAGCCAGAAAATCGATAAATCCCAACATTATTTTTGAAAACGAGATAACTAATTATCTCTAATTTCTTTTAATTAGGTGAATTTGTACTACAATACACCACTAATGTACTCCAATTCTCCAATCTTCTATTATTATTTATAAAATAAAATATATAATACTTTTAGAGGTTAAGTTTGCGGATATTAAACGAAAGTTTTCCATGCAAAAATGTAAATACAAATAAATTAAATTAAATTTTCAGATGGTTTAATTTATCGTTTTGTTTAATAAATAAGCACACTATTAAAATAAATTTTCTATAGGTATGTAATATGTTTTATTAGGTAATGATTTAACATATATACAAGTGCTGGGCATACTTGATTAAAAAGTAATTGAATTACAATTAAATTACAATTATAATTATTTTACTGTCAATCGATTAACAAGTAATTGATTACAAAAAAATTGAATAAGTAATTCAATTTATTTGTAATTAATTACTTGTTAATTGATTGACAGTAAAATAATTATAATTGTAATTTAATTGTAATTCAATTACTTTTTAATCAATTATGCCCAACACTGATATATACACATAGGTTTAATTGCATCTATCTGTAAGAATAATGTAATGGCCGCAGAATTTTATAAATAATTTTTAAAAAATAAAACATTTCTTATTACTTAAATTTTAAATTCAAAATCATTTTTTAAAAGAAGATTTTTATCTTTAGTAAAATTAAAATGTTTATGAAAGATATTTGCTTATAAATTAGTAAATACTTTTATAAGCACCAGAGGTTGCGTCTATCAGAGTACTTTATTTATAAAATGTGTTATATAAATTCTGATTGCTTTTATTAAATATATTTTTTATGTAAAATAATGTTTTAAATTGTCAACACGGTATTATATTGCATTTTTGCATGCTTAAATATCTGTAAAATTCTATATATATAGAATTATTTAATTTTGTAATTTCATAAACCTACTTATCAATTTTCATTACTTAGTTTACCTATTTTGAAATATTATAATTTCATTTAATCATTTCAAGTACTGATTTTTAATTTTTAATGTAACTTTTTCCTAAATTATCGTTAAGAGAAAATTGAAAATTTTGTAATGCATTTTTTATAATCTATGCTAAGAAACCTTTAATATTATTCTTAAATGAACCCTTTTTTCTTTAAAATCCTTTTAGAAATATATAATTTGTTAATTTATTATTCACTATACTTTATTTAACTTTAATAATTAAGCAAACACTTAATGCAGTGACTTTTATTTTATGTCACGAAAAAAGTTACTTATTTTACTTGAGCTAACTTAATTCAATAGTCTATTAAAATTTAATGAAACGCCTTTATTCTTTCAGTATCTTTATTCAAACGTTTACTGATATAGAAGAGAAACATTTACTTCCCCAAAAGTACGTTAAACGTCTTCTTTAAATAAGAATACAATGCGGAATATTGCTGAATAATTCTTATCTTTTGGCGCTTTTAAATGACAAGTACAATGCCTTCTTTTATTAAAGTGTCAGTCGAAACTAGTGAAATGATATTTTTTATTTCTTTTTTGTATTTGAAAGACACGAGAATGTCTAAATTTATGGATAAATGGTTGTAATCTTCTACTTGAAATGACTTCCTTTTTCTGTTTCAGAAAGAGTATTTAGCCATAAAATCTGAAAGGTATAAATAGAAAAAAATTAATTTATTCCATGCCTATTTTTAAGTAAATACATAGTAAAAAAAAAAAAAAAAAAAAAATCTAAATTTGGTTATTTACATTTTACAATGTTGAAAAATTTTCGATAATACAGGCTTACGTAAAATGAAAGTTATTTCAGTATATCGGCTAAAGTTAAGATTGTCTGGATATATCATCAAATTATACATATATATATACCGGGTGATCCAAAAGTCAGGACAAACTTTAAAAATGAATAATTTGAAAACGAATCCAGATACAAAGATACGGTTTTCACAAAACGGATGAAAAAGAAACCGGGTTTTGTGTGGCAACGAAAAAAAAAATTAGTTCTGTTGGCGACCAACAGATGGCGCTATAGCGTTTTATTTCACCAAAAGATGATTTACAAATGAAAAAAGTGTTGATAACTTACAAGTCAGCTTAATTACAGTTAATTAGTACTACTACAATAACTGCTCAATGTGCTGTCCATCATTCAGAAGTACAGCTATGAGACGATTCACCACACCGTTCACAGGATTTAGTAGCATTTCTTGCGCTATGGCAGACACATTTCGACGGATGTCATCTTTCAGTGCTGCTAGTGATTCCGGTTGGTCGCTGTACACATTTGACTTCAAGAATTTCCACAGCCAAAAGTCACAGGGTGTCAGATCGGGAGATCTTGGAGGCCATGCGTGATTAATGTAGCGACTGAGAATGCGATATTTCGATGCATGTAAGCTTTGACAACCATTACCTGCCGCAGTTGATCCTTTTTATAACGTTTGTTGCTTTGCATAGTCCTACATCAGAAATCCGACAGCGCCATCTGTTGGTAGCAAACAGAACTATTTTTTTTCGTTGCCACAAAAAAACACGGCTTTTTTTCCATCCGTTTGGTGCAAACCGTATCTTTGTATCTTGATTCGTTTTCGAATTATTCGTTTTTAAAGTTTGTACTCACTTTTGGATCACCCGGTATATATATATATATATATATATATATATATATATATACAATGTGACATAATTGTAGAATGCATATATATATATATATATATATATATATATATATATATCGTTGCAATGTATCAAACCGATTTACAGTCAAAATGAAAATCGGCATCTCCATTCAATTCTAGTAGGGTTAACCTTGGTGATCGAATTGACCACTCGGCGACCAAACTTTTCGAAATACAGTAGTTTAGGTTTCCCGAAGTTTCGAAGCTCTGTGATGAGTAGCCCTGTTATTAATCAGAAACTACTGTTTTATAGATCCCAAGAGAGTCTGCAGGAAATGTAAGTTTTAGCACCTTTTATTTGTGAGACCTAGTAGCGAAAATTAGTTTTTCGAGCCCTCCCTCTGTTATAAGTAAATTGAATTAATAATTTTATTATTATTAATCATTATATATATTTAAACATTTCACATAAACTTAATTGCAGGTGAAGGTGTTGCACACATGCATAAGCTAAGCTACCCCTCTGAGAAGTTTAGTGTAACTGCGGTGCTACAGAGTACACAGGCAGACTAACAGACAGACTACACAGGCAGACAAACACACAAACAGACACGTAATTTATTTATGAAGGACGAATACGTTTTGCCTTCTTCCTCCCTCTCGTGGTAAATTCCCGAAATTTCTGCAATTTCATTTTTAGTATTTTTCTTTATTATATTTTAATGCAGGAATCTTAAAGATATTTTTTATCTTTGGAATAAAAATTGGTATGTGAAAATATAGCTTTCCCCCAACTTTTGGGGCGAATTGCAAAATTCTTAAAATTAATTTTTGCATATTTTTATTCATTATATTTTTAATCAAGAGTCTTTTGAATATGTGTTTTTTCTTTTTTTTTTTTTTCATTCATATTTGAAGGATTATGTGACCACAAATTTTGTAAAACTCCCTCACTCAGGGCCGATTTCTTGAAGTACATGGAATTGTTCTTCAAGTATTTGTATTTGTTATATTTAAAAAAAAAAAGTATTTTTTTTTCTTATAATTTAAAGCAAAAACCTTCTTTTTTTTGGTCTTCTGAGACATGAAGGGATTTTAAATTCTTCCCATCACTTTCCCAGCTTGATAGACGATTATTTAAAACTACTGAAATCTTCTTATATATATATATATATATATATATATATATCATGAAAAATAATACTATTGTAAAAGTCACCCCGCCCAGCAAAAACTCTTACCTTTCTTAAGCAGCCAAAAAAAGGATTGATATCAAATTTCGCCACCGCTATTGAATCCCGGGTACTCAATGCCTAGCTTAAGGAAGATCTCCAATAACACTGCATGTATCTTTCTAATAAATCCTAATGTTTTTCAACATTCTTTGTTATCTGTGTTAGTTTTTTCGCTACATTATAAAGTTATAATTTAAAGTATTTTTACGGCGGGGTGCGTAATAATAGATTAATCTTTGCTAACAAATTTTTTTTATTAAATAAAACTTCTACATAGGGGACGCACCCCGCCGTAAAAATACTATAAATTATAACTTTATAATGCAGCGAAAAAACTAACACAGATAACAAAGAATGTTGAATTAGATTAAGATTTATTAGAAAGATACATGCAGTGTTAATTGCAGATCTTCATTAAGCTAGGCATTGAGTACCCGAAATTCAATAGCGGCGGCCAAATTTGTTATCAATCCTTTTTTCGGCTGTTTAAGAAAGGTAAGAGTTTTTGCCGGACGGGGTGCATTTTACAATACTTTTTTTTTATATGAGATATCACATATTTTTGCAGGTTATGTATGTCCTTTTATAAATATAATACGTATGCATAATGAATATATTTGTGTAATACATCAATAAAAATCGTGCGTGTTATGCATAGATGTAAATATAGTGTTAGAGATTTGTAAATAGTACTAGTTATTTTTATGTGATTTCTTTCTAAAAGATTTAGTCACATTATAAAATATCATTTTTTCGCATTTCTAGCTGGTTTCCGCGTTAAAAAAGATCCTTCTCCGTTAAAAACACACTTTATCAGGCCACGTAATGGACTTGGCGATGAATTTGGCGAATTTATCGCCCCTTGACAACTATTTTGACGACCTTGGTGAAAAAAACCTTTATTATCGATAGACCCATTGTCCAAGCTGCAACTCGATTATTACGGAAGTTACTGTAAAATTCTGGATTAATGGCAGGCTATAAAAGAAGTCCCTTTCCGACCACTAAGGAGAGTTTCTCGCTAAGACTTTACGGAATAGAAAGTTTTGCTTGACTAAGTCTCAACCATTGAATTGTAGTTCATTTCCGTATATTATGACTATGGTATGGTTTGTGGTGTGATTTATATGTTGTCAGCTGTTATTTAAGCTGCGTTTTCTGGTGAAACTCAAGTTGATATTGGGTTTAACTAATTCGACCAAATTTTTTAAATACAATTTGAGGACAAATCATCGCAGCGTCTTCAAATTGAAAGGCCATTTGAGGGCAGAGTTAAATTATGCTTTAATTTGAGGACATTTGAGGACAAATTTGTAAATTCTAGAACATTTGTTCTCAAATGATTTTCAAATTGGTAAAAATGTATTGTCACCGTGTTCTGAGCTATCCTGAAAGTTTAAAATGTCTAGCTAGACGGGAAGTTAGTTAAAAAGCGATTGCAAGATGTGTACTGGTAACGCTGCTGATGGCAGCAGGAACCCGAAAGTTTGACTAAAAGCATTAAAAGTGTATTGTCACCGTGTTCTGAAAATGCTATAATCCTATGGATTACAGAATTAACAAATGTATAACTTGAATACAATTTAAAAAAAAGGATCTTTAAATGAAAACGTATTAAAATAGATAATTATCGGAACTTACATTTGTAGTACAATAATATTTTTAACCTTTCATTTATGAAACTTAATTTGTTGTAAACATTTAAACACTTTTTACCAAGACTTTTACCAAAAAAAAAAAAAAAAAAAAAAAAGCAAGTATTTTATGTTTTTATTTTCAGAAAATAACGATATATCTGATGAATAAAGGCAAGTTTATTTTTTATTGATGTAATATAAATATTATATACTTAATATTTTACCCTTTAATTTTTGAATCATATTAATGGAATATTATTTAAAAATTTCTAAATGATTTATATGTATGTTTTCTTTTCTTTTTTTTATAAGTAAATTCCTAATCAATATTTTAACATAGAAATAACACAGAAACTTCCATCAAATTTCATTATAGAAATCGCATGCGATTTTATCTGTAACAAGTTTGATAGTCAACAAGTATTTGCTTTTAACCTGAACTGAATATTCACAGATCAATTGTGACATAGAAATTAAAGAGATTGCATGCATTTTCGGAAGTGATTTAGTCAGAGATTGACACAGTGGTCTGCTTTGAAATTTGCTCTCAATGAGAAAAGAGAAATCCAGATGTATTTGCATTGCTTCGCTGATACTATATAAAGGTATTTAATTAAGGTTTCTGTATAAATGATACAAAAAAAGATTGTTTAGAATATATGCTCAAATATTTATTTATGTTAATTATTTAATAATAAATATTTGTTTGAATGTATGTTTTACACAAACTGTAATATTTTTAAAAGTTTATTATGGCTAGTATTAAAATGAATTTATAATTGTGATTGAAATGTAGATCCATTCATAATACAGATAAAGATAAAATTTTAAATAACGCTGAATCTCTCAACGACATACTTATTTCTATAAAACAGTTATTATAAAAAAATTGATGCTCATAAAACGACTTTAGTTCAAGTTCGTTCTAAAAATATGATTTTTTTTTCTTTAACACTTTCCTTCACTACGTGTCTTTGTTAAATAAAGTTTTAATAGCAATAGTTAAAACGGATAACTATATGTTGAATTCATAATTAAAAGTGATATCATTTGTATAATAAAACAATATATCATTTTGTTTGGTATTTTCCAACAGTGATATATTTTTAAAATTTAAAAAATAACAAAAAATAAATACAATAATAAAATGAAACTAAACTATTACATAACCAAGACATTTAAATATTTATTTGCGATTTTATAATATAAAAATAACATTCTATATTATTGTATGGTTTGAATTGTTTATCAAACAAAAACATAAAAAAATGAAATTTGTAAAAAATACAGTATTTACTTGTAATTTAACGTTATAAAAGTATCTCATTAAAAAACATAACAAATATATATGTTTATCTACTAAATTTAATAAATTTATATCTCAAACTTTGTATTTGAATTTATTGTATAAAACAAAGCAAACAAACAATATATATATATATATATATATATATATGCTTTTTACTAGGTTAAATTTTTTTTAAATACAATTTTACAATGGCTTTTAATATAATTACTAGAAGTTGGATTAAAACCAATGATATTTTAAATATTCAAAATATTTAGAAAAAGTATTTTCCTCAAAATACATTCGAACAATTTGTCACACACAGACTAGTGTATATTTACAGTAGGGTGGGCTGAAAAATGGCTATTTTAAATAAACGATTTCTAATAGCAAAAAATACTGAGAAAAGTAAAATTGCCGCCTTCAGCTAGGATGAATAAGTGGTCAATTTCTAAATCACTATACTAGAAATATAGATATCCAAGCTATGCGCATGAGGCACGCCAATGAACTGAATAGACGAAATGATCGAGAATTGCTAGTCTACAAATTTCTAGATGGTGAAAAAATATTCTGAATTTTTTGTATTGGAGAAATTCTCACTTTGTTTTTCTAGAATTGGGTCATAAGCCAAAATTATCGTTGCTGAAACCTGCCTCTTGTATTCGCATTAATTTCCAGAGATTTTTAAATAACTTTGCCCTTAATAATATAGGCAAACACTGTACAATTTTAATAGGGGTTTCTAGAATTCGGTTTCAAAGGGGACTAAAATTTATAAGGATGACATGTTACTATTTTTTCTAGAGCCACAATTTAGATTCTAGATGTTAGTTGCAGATTTTGTTGTCAGAGTGAAGAAAGTGGCCTCCTCAGTTTGGGAAAAATAAAAAAAAGGTAAAAAAAAATATATATATATATATATATATTGAAATAAATATATTATTATTTTTGTTATAATACTATTAAAATGCTTCCTTTTAACACACTTTACATGCATCTTCTAAATTATATATTATTTTGCAATTTTTAGATTGCGCCTAATCCGTAAAATTCCGGAAAATTAAAGAAATTTTGTTTTTTTTTTTACAAATTGCAGTATTTTGTCTTTTGTAGTAAGTACAGTTTTGCACTTTTGGAATAAATACTCACTGAGCAGCCCTTCGATTGTTATGCATTTAGGATTTATTACATTAACAATACAGAACTTACCACGGTGAGGTAGCTGCACTTTGAGATTTACCCTCCCCTTACCCTTCAATCAGTAATGATAGACAGTTATTTACAATATTTACATAATTATAGTCCATTTATATTTATAATTATTATATGATTTTAAACAAGTTTCTATTTTTTGATTAAGGTTAGAAGTTATTACTCAGTTTTGGCATTGATGAATGCGAGTATAAGTATATATATATATATATATATAAATTCATCTCTTGAGTCTTCCACAGATACCTTTTCTGCAAATTCATTGACCAGCTTTACAATCCTTGAACAGCCTGACTGTGATATGTGAATTTTATTATTTTAAACTTTGGCAATTGTTTAGTTTACAGAAATGAAAAAGATCCTTGTTTGTCACATTTTTCATAATTGAAAGAATAGAGAGCGAAAGTGAACATATTGCCCAACTTATCAATACTTCTTAGTTCGAAACTTCAAAATTTAATATTAGTGGAAGAAATTCTCTTATAGTCACAGAAGTGTGCCCTGACAGTTGATCTCTTGCCTTGAGTACTCCTATGTAACCTAACATCTTTATATATTGCCTGTCGTCCACTGCTATGGCCAATAACAAGTTATCAGTGTTAGCAAAGAAGACATTTCCTCACTAATCAGTCCAACATCTTTTAGAACGGTAGACGCAGAAGAAGCTGTAAAATATCCAAAACCTGTCCTTCATTGCAGTGGTATCATGTGCCGTAATTGTCTTTTGAGTCTTTGATTCTGAAGCAACTTATGCGTCACCTTCTATTGTTTGTTTAAAAGTGTATTTTAGATGCGCAATTACAACTGGAGGAATTAATTGAAGTCGGAGGAATTAATTAAACTGTTTTTTTTTTTTTTTTTCTTTTTATATATTGGTCTAATAATTTTTTATGTTCCTTTTTTCTAAGCTTTTATTTTTTATTATTATTTTTTTTTTTTGTCTTGTCTTGCCTTGTCTTACTAATGTAACTATTCCAAGTAATTTGTTGGCCATACAAAATTTCAGTTCTAATCAGGTTCTTTTTTTTTTTTTTTTTCGTTCACATTTACAATCAATATTTTTAGAGCACTCACAGGAAGTCTGGTTTTCTTCAGAAAAGCAAGAAAAGGTTATTGTGCATTTACATGCTATAACTTCAAACAACTTTGATTTAACATCAGCGATGAAGCATTCAACTTTTTCTTAAAGCTGCTTTTATCTTTGTATCTGTTATAAGACTTTCTCAAACTCTAACATGTACTATGATATGCTTTTATTAATTGTGTTGTTGTAGAATGGGACACAGCTGATATTGAAGCTTTACGATATAACTACTGTATTTGCGAACTAACGCAATCGGCTATAGCAAAAGGTGCTGACGTTTATTTAGAATATAATGACAATCTGTTCCTTTCATTGAAACAATATAAATATACACCCTCATATGTTAGCAAAGTGTTCGTACCCAGTTCGTTTGAGAACCAAACAATGGATACGCATGGGATTGTCTGGTAGCCGCCTTTACTAATGATGGTAAAGTTAAAATAACACATCGTTCAATAAGTCCCGAGACTAATTCCCAGATAGCATCGCAAATGAAATATTTCTGTGTGAGTAAAACAAAATCTTTCAAAAAAAACCCGTTAAAGTTTCCTGATATTTCGGTCTTTTGTTGCCGAACTATCAGTGACCCTACTTTTGATGTATTCAAAATGAAGGACAAAGCTGAATTTCATGAGCTGATTAATCATTGCTTTGTGATATGCAAAAGTATTGTTGAAATTTAGCAATGGCTTAACAGTTTCAACAGCATTTTTGTCCATCAAAAAACAATGTTTAAACAACAAACGAAATTCAGCTTTTTCCCTCATTTTGAAAACATCAAATGTAGACTCACAAAAACTTTGATATCTCGGCAACAAATGATCCTAATATCATGAAACTTTAACGTGTATCTTTTGAAAGTTAGGTTTACTTTACCCACACAGAAATATTTCATTAAAGACGCTATCTGGGGACTAGTCCCGAGACTTATTGAACGACGTGTTACAAAAATATATTTTAAAGCTCTACTATAATCTCATTACTTTAAATAATGTTTTAAAACAACAGTACCTAATTACAATAAAACTAAAACGGAATGATTTGGTCATATTGCATTCTCACAGAAGACTGATGTACTAGAATGAGAATAGAGAATGACGTTAAGAAGAGAAATCGCGTCGCTCAACGGATGTTGACAGATATGGTGTCATCGAATCTGATGATTTGGTATCCAAATTTACATACTGCCTCTTAGTATCTCGTACTTTTATTATCTGTAACGAAAGAAATGATTACATATGTAACGGAATATTCGATTTATTAGGTTTTCTAGCAGTCTGGGTGTGGTTTTTAAAAAACAATAAATTTTGGTTAATTATACGAAAGTTTACGGCCTATGCGTGATCTAAAAACTGTAAAATAACATAAATATTTTTAATGATGTATGAAAAGAGTGATAAAAAGAGAAGCATTTGAATGGCAATACAACAAAAAATAATAATATTTGTATATATACACACTCATATATATATAAATATATATATATATATATATATATAATTGATCTTTGTTTCCGAACTTTAGAGGTCATGCGCGAACTAAAGACATAAATATTTATATATATTTTTAATTTTTAATTTATTTTTTTCCCGAATTGGGGATACCAAAGTACAACTTATTTTGCTATTAGAGATCGTTTCTAGAAAATATTCATTTTTCGGCCCACCCTAATATACTACAGTCATTGGATTCTTATGCAGTGTAACCATCAATAAATCTTTGCTAATTAAAGTATGATATAAAAATTACAATTTATTCATCAAAAAAAAGTGTTTTTTTAAATGGAATGATCTTGAAACATAATACTGTGGTAATATATAATTATATATATACATATATCCCAGCAAAAAGATGAAATTTAGAAAAAACGTACTTCTAGTAAAATTTATTTGATTACATTTTCAAAGACCCAGTTGAAATATGCGCAAAATAAATAAATAAATAAAAAATAAAATAAAATAAAATAAAAATTGAAATGTGAAATGAGGGTACCTTAATAAGAGCTGTAATACGAAGATTTTGAATGGATCCCTGCGAACACTGGTATACTTTTTATGCCGGTTGCACTTGATTAGTCAACTGATCGATGGTTCTTACTGACCGTGGATGACGCTGGGTTGTTTTTTTAATCATGTCCCATAAATGTTCGATGACAGACATTTCGGCTTATCTTTCAGGCCAAGGTTACATATTGACACACTGTAGAGCATGTTGGGTAACAGCGGCGGTCTGAGGATGAGCATTATCCTGTAAAAAAACACTTCTTGAAAACTGTTCATTAAAGGTAGTACAATCCGTTCATTTTTCAGTCTGAAATATATGTTTCAAGTCAAGGTATTTGGGATAATGTCGAGAGTACTCCTACAGTCATAAGAAATTTCTGTCTAGACCATAACGCCTGGAAATATTCCTGTGTGTCTACGCCGCAGACAACCGCGCAACTGGCCTCCTTCTAACCAACATACGGCCAATCACTGACACTGATACAGAAATGCTCTCGTCGAAGAATATAACAGATCACTACCCTGACTTTCAATGAGCTGTAGTTTGACATAACTGAAAACACAGGTTTGGAGTTAAAGGTAAGAACGCTACAGGGCATCTGGCTTGGAGCTGTCCCTCAAGTAATCAGCTTGTTACAATTCGTCATGCCACTCTAGTACAAACTGAAGCTGTAATTTCTGCTGCAGATTTAGTACGATGCGCTACAGAAATGTAGTGAATACGGCGATCTTATCTGTCATTCATAACCCGTTAGCGGTCTCAAACCAATCTTTTTGTTGTAGAGTCTGGCATAATTAGTGCTCTCAATAGTCATGTACAATGGATATATATCTTCAAAGTATTTCTGAAATATCATGGAAAGGAAATGCGTCTCTTTATTTCCCAATATTACGTCCTCGTTAAATCTCATTAATCCGCTGATACTGTCTTCTTCGTCGCCATAAAGGCACTCTTGACTCAAATCGTATCACCACATTCATTCTAGATGATAAATAAAGCCCAGGAAGTTCGTATGACAAATTTAAAGAAGAAATATATAGATTTGTTTTTCTTCTTTAAGAGTGTGACCATTCGGGAGATCTGTTTTACAAATAAATTATTTAATATATATATATATATATATATAGCACATATACCACTTGATATAAATAAATAATAAATAAATCCCCTGAAATCAGTTAAAATAACGGTTTTGGAAAATACCCTCGTATACATATATTTTATCTAATGGAATATTTTTCATTTGCTACATACCGATTTATAATAGTGAAGAAATTATAAAATATTTAACTAAATTCTATCGATTGTCATAATGATTTTTTTTTATTTATTTACATTACTATAATTAACAAGATATTTATAATTATGTTTGATTTAACATTCCTTCAATAACTTGTAAATGAAAACTAATAATATTAAAATCAGGCATAATTTTTTTTAGAAATCATATGCGATATATTTATAATATTTACGACAGTTTATTCACATTAAATACAAAGATTTATAAAATTATAATATTTATAAGGCGTTAACCATTATGTAACATTTAAATTTTTTAATAAAAGACGAAAATTATTATTCAAATCAATGTGGATTTATTAAATATGAATTATATTTATTTCGATGTAAAGTTATGATAATTTAGTTTCTCAAATCCATTTTAACTGCACGGTTTAGCAAATAGATTGGCTTTGAAAATAAAGATTTATATTTCCTTTTAATTTATATCAAAAGGTTTTAGTAACTATATTTACATTAATAAACCGATTAGTCTGGATAATTTTACAAAATTACAGTCAAATTTCCATGTATTTGAATAAGATAAATTAATTTAATGAACTCGTAATACAAGTTTGAAATAAGATAGTTGTTTTGTCTTTATTGATTATTATTTGTTAAATACACGTTTGAAATATATATATATATATATATATATATTTAATCTAATTTCTCGATTTTGCCATACCTCGTACTAAATAGCACACTATATATATTATATTTACTTGCCTAATAACCTGATGCTCAATGTCCTGGCATTTGATAAATATATTAAATTTACTACTTCTTTTAAGACATTTTTTTTTTATCATCAGCGACTTTACAAAGTCAACAATAGTAATAATATGACAATATGTAAAACTGATGTTTTTTTCTTCTTTTTATTTCAAATCTTTATATCTGTTAGCCTTTATTATATTACATGTATTATATCGTTTACATGAAAACATATTATTCAGTTTTTCATTAGTCACGGAAATATATACTTAGAAAAATATAAACTGAAATGATTGAGTATGTGTTATGGTATTTTTAACCTTGAACGAAATGCATCACATTCGAGTTTGCTTGTACAATGATTATATTCAGTCGAGTGTGCTTCAACAACTCTTATACTGAAGAGTTATAAATAAAATGGTTAGAAAATAAATTTTAACACTATCAAATTGAAAAATTATTTCGTGCATAATATATATATATATATATATACATATATAGTTTACAAAGTGATTAATAACAAAAATCGTAATCTTTGAATTTTTTGTATGTGGGGACAAATATCGAACCGTTCTGTCATATTTAGGTTTTAAAGAAGAATGGTTTATCTTTCAAATGGGTTTTACATTACTTTAATATTACTATATTGGTAATTGGCGAAGGTCTCGGAATCATCCTAAAAGAATTGTCCGGAGACATGCCATCACGATTTTAATCCTCCAAGAAGAAGAGCGCTGCTCTTCTTCCGTGACCCCAAGAGGTATAATTTGGGATGGAAACATAGAGATATTGCGCCCACAGCGGATTTTATGTGCGCCAGCTACCAATTTTGTACACAATGGTCTACGTATGTCCCGAGTATCGAATCCAAATCTTTTAAATACGAGCTCGCCCCTAACAGCACTCTTGAGCAGTAATGAAAGAAATTAAATTTTATGAAATATTATAGAATTTAATTTGTTGTTATTAAATAAAGTTTATCATTCTTTTCTGATTTAAAAACTAAACAATAATAGATAAATAATATGCTAACTAAAGAGCACCAAATCAATCGTTTTTCTATTAGGTTTGTAAAAATTAATGCTCTTTATTTAAATATTTTGAAAAGACAGTTCATTAAACATTTCTTGAGAAATTATAAAAATATTAGACATAATTATTCAAAAGTAAGGCGAATGCATTTAGATTTTAGATTTTAGATTTTAGTTTTTATATTATGTTCGACATTTAATTGTCAAGATAACAGTGGTGCATCAGAAACGTTTCAATTCAGTCTGTAAAATTACGAAACATGTATTATTACGAGAAATTTATTATATTTTCTCTATATGACTAATTTATAGAAAATAACTTAGAATACTAATTATATAAATGGTTTTAAAAGCAATTTACCTTGGCAATTACTTATAAAACAGTTTGTAAATATGTAGACATTTTATTAAAAAAAAAAGAAAAAATAATGCATATAAAATAGATGAAAATATGCTAATAATTTGAATGATACTTTTAAATAAAATTATTCTTAAATAAACTATAGAAATTTAGTAAAATTTTACTATACATATTAATGAATGTAGGTAAGGAACTTAA
Organism: Salticus scenicus; assembly: GCA_963930645.1. Classification (NCBI taxonomy): domain Eukaryota; kingdom Metazoa; phylum Arthropoda; class Arachnida; order Araneae; family Salticidae; genus Salticus; species Salticus scenicus. The sequence goes on from OZ005648.1 coordinate 135,311,854, forward strand.
GAAAATATTAGTTAAACCAAAATTAAACTTCATCATATATGTGAATTTGTTGTTTTTATATTACTTACTTTATGAATTTTTGGTTTTTAAACTTTCATATTATATTTTCTTGTAATATATATTTAAATTACACAAAACTGCATTCATAGATTCCAGATAAATAATTAATTAAAAGATCAGAGCATAGAAATATATTTCTGTTGTATATGATATCTGAAAAGATACACGTAAAGATTTGTAATTTGGCAAATGTTTAGTATTTGAGAAGCGGTAATTTTTACCGCATGTTAGTGAGAAATGTTGTCTAAACAAAACTGAATTTGTATTAAATCATAAAACTTTCACATAATCTCGGTTCCTTTTTGAACACAGAAAGTCCAACGTTGTTGATTCCAAATGACAACGAAAAATTAATTCCACTTACGGAATTTCAACTTAGTATGGTATACGTTTATTCCACTATCTGAATAACTTATTTACAGTCACTGAGTAGCTCTAGTTTGACGTTTAACCATTTGCACTAGAAGCCTTTTTCGCATGGGCATACCAGTAACTCGAAGCTTTTTTCCAGTTATTTGGTGATCCGCATATAAACCATCCTAAAATTATAGAAATACAGCAGGTTTCGTAGTTTCCGCTTTTTAGCTAGTCTAGCTAAATCTAATCTAGCTTAATATAAGATCTGACTGTCCTTATGTTATGCTGGCAGCGTAATAAAAGACTAGCATACTGCACCTATTACGAAGGCTGCGTCTTTTTTTTAGTCAGTGGTCTCTTTTATGTTGACTACTTTGTATTTTCCAAGTGTGCGGGCCTGAAGTGAGACGAAAAATTAACCTTTTGCATTCGAATCTTCTTTTAGTAAGCGTAAAGAGCGTACCCGACAATAGTTTTAATAAAAAATGCAAAATATGAAACATAAGAATTTTAAATACAAACATTTTATTTTTATATTTGATGTATATTTACATATTATAAACATTATATATGAATATTGTGATTTATAATTTTCCATCATGTGATATTTTTCAAAGCATTCTTGGCCATTTACCAATGACCAAGGCAAGCAATGCCCAAAGTCACTTAATAAAAAGTGTGGGTGGAGTCTCTTTCTTAACGAAGTATGCACCTGTTATAGCACTTTTAGTTGTAGAACATTATTGGTGGATATAAGATATATAGTAACTTAATTGATCATGGCGCCTCTCGAGCGCCGTTCGAGTTGAGGTAATGAATCGGATGTCGCCTGAGAGGCGACGTTCGATTGCAAACTGTCAAGCCACTAAACCACTACATCAACCTAAAAATTTCATGACGGTTTCTGCTGCTGTTAAACATAACCCATGCAAAATCAACATGAAGGCTGTAAAGGAATTATGAAGAAAATTTCCCACAAAAATCTTACTATATTGGAATATTTTACACATGTATTATTTAATTGCCTGCTGTTACTAAGCTAATTTCCAAATGGAAAAGTTATAATGATTCGTGAACAATATGCTGGGATCGACGATGACCATAATGATAAAATATGATGTACATTGGAATTTTTATAACCTGAAATATGATAGAATATGACAAACATCGCATTTTTGAATACCGATAAAATTCGGATTTCTTAACCATTAAGAAATTAATCTGATTATTAAAATGTTACACTAGGCTGCAGAATCATATAAAAAATTTCAATTACAATAAAAAAATCATTGATATACGGTTCCTAACTTTTTAAAAATTACTTCATCGTAACGCGAAGAGCAGAGCACGTGTGCATGAAGTTTAAAGTGTTTCAAAGACTATGCATCTGCATGCTTCAATTTATAGTCTTGGGTCAATTTATAACTCAAAGTTTTATTAATGGGATTCTGTTAGAATTTGAAATTATCTCTCAAATTATAGAAAATACATTTTTTGATTGCATTGCACATGCTATTTAGAAATCTTCTTCTTCCTTTTAGAAAACACACTTAATGGTAATCTTTTCGAATTCATATTTTAACAGTGGGCGTGCTTGTGGAGTCTTTATCACAAGTATGTTTGCTGATACAAAACAAAGGAATATTTTTGCTATCCGTGCATAGTGAAATTAGCACAATGCTTTTGAATATATTGTTATATAATTTTGAAGATTGCACATAGATGTTCACAAATATATTATCTTTAAAAATTTGTATGATGGATATAACATACATGAATACTTGATAGTACAAAGTTTTAAATTTATGTTTTATAAATATTAATTTTTAAAATATCCGTACTGCTAGTTTAACGACACTTCTCTCAGATAAATTTACTTTGATATGAGGAAGACTTACATAATTTACAATATCGATATTAAAATACGATTCTAAACTTCGATTTTAAGCTTGGTAATTTTTGGGCCTAAAATCAGTGTATACTTACTAAAGGCGAACAATCACAAGAAAAATATTTATATCTTTTAAAACAAGCTAAGAAAAACAGAAATAATCTGTAAATGGTGAAATTTATTACAAAGAAGGAAATCTTACGGATAAAATATTTTCTCGGTAATGGAAGAAAATGACAAAAATAAAAATAAAAAAAAAAAATCCTCACACAAGAAAACAATATGATTTATTTAATATAATTACCGACGATATTTGTTGGCCATTCTTATACGCATTATTTTATATATATATATATATATATATATATATATATATAAACGACTAAGAGATATCCTTGGACTCTGTTTGTCTGAGTGTGGAAACACGTTGTCACCTAATTTACATATTTTCTTAATTAAAAGAATGTAATTGGCCGATCGATAAGCTGTTTAATACGACGGATTTAGAAAAAAACACCCCTTTTATTTGGTACCTTATTTGTAACGAATTTTTTATTATATTTCTTAAAATTCTTTAAAATATGAAAAAAAAAAAAAAAAAAAAACTAGTAATTGCTTTAAATTTGGACATTTAAATTTTTCATTGTTGCCAAAAATAATAATAATAATTACAAGTAGTTCGCATGAATTGTTGATACATTCCATATATACGTACAAGTTTCATCCTTTAATCTTGAAAGACTTTTGCTTACGCCATCACATAATGGAAAGACAGACAGATAGAAAGTTTAATTGAATTCATAATCACTTTTAAATAATGTTGGAAAGTGTTAAACGCTTAACATAAATGGAAATTAAATTCTAAAAAATAGCTTTTACTTCATCTGAATATTTTAGTTTGTCCATGTAATTTTTAAAACTAAAAATATTATTATCTGTGGTAGAAATATATATGTATATTTAGCATATGATTAATAAATATCAATTTCACCATTATTTGCGAAGTACATAGTTTTTAAATATGATTAATATATAACTGCATCTCACAGAATGCTGTTCATTAATAACTTTTTGAATGTTCTGTAACAAAAAGTAGTTGTGCTTTTTATGTCTTTTTTAAAAAGTAAACACGCCAGAGTGAACTTGAATAACATATTGAGTTGTTCGGAAAGTAATTTCGTTTTTCTCAGCAGAGGACGTAATTGTATTTTTTTCACACCATCTTCACAACTGAGCTGCATTACCATTATATATTATGACAGCTGATATAGCAAGGCCTGCTTGTGAAAAAGTTAGCTTTATTCTGCTCAATAGGTTTTGATTGGTGTCCTATCAAATAACGAAAATCAGAAGCGACATTTTCTGCATATTTTGATTTTGCCATCAAAAAGACTAAAATACTGTTTAAAGGAGGCAAAAGTATGCGATGTGTATACAGAAAATTTGTTTAAAGAACGCCAGTATCAAAACATTTTTACCAAATCTATTTCAGCAATTTTGACGCTGAAGATGCATTACGTTCTGGAAAACCACTTTATGTTAATGAAGACAAAATAAATAAATGATTTATGAAAACTGGCAAATAACAACTCGTGAAATTATAAAGAAACTGATCAAAGTGGAGAATATATAATTCAATAAAATATTTATACATTATGAGAAAATCGTCTTACATATTCAAAGGAAAAAACGAAATTAGTTTCCGAACAACCCAATGCATAACTCTGAAGAAATTCTGAAAATATTTACGAACTCTACTGTCAGCGAGAGACACAGATAAATAGATGGATATTCAGTAGGTAATGGTGCACCAATACAAATACCGTTATTGAATTGCGTTCGATAGCGTAATCTCTCTCTATATATATATACATATATTAGAAAAAAGAAGAGAGGGATTGTAATGTTCCACCATTTTTTGTCACATTAAGTTAAACAAAATTAGTATGTTGTGGCCACCACAAGACTTTCTTCTATATTTTCCTATACATATTCAATCAGTACCAATATTATTATTATTATTATTTTTTTTTTTTTTTTTGTAAAAAAAAAATCGATAACTTTGTTCTAAATTATCACAGATTTATAGTTCAACCATTCGTTTTAAAGGTATTGACGATATCTTTCAAAAGATACCCATCTTCAAAATTTATGCCCCAACATGCACAGAAATTTTTTCCTAGTTAACTATTACTATTAACAATAACTCATATTAATTTTACAATCACAAGTTAAAAAAAATTACAAGATAAAAAGAACTTTTATATACCATGTTTTAAAATTTTCTGTTGAATCATATAAACGCTACTGAAGGCAGCGGCAACCCGGAGCAATTGGATAAAAGTATTAAAAAAACACCTTGCTATCGTGTTTTGAGCTATTATAAAAGTTTCAAATGGCTATCTAGCCAGGAAGTTAGTTAAAAGTTGATTGCAAGCTTTGTACAGGTAACATTGCCGAAGGCAGCAGGGTCCCGAAGTAATTGGTTAAAAAATATTTTTAAAATGAATTTTCCCTGTATTCTGAACTATTCTGAAAGTTTCAAATGTCTAGCTACTCGGGAAGTTAGTTAAATAAATTTTCTGTTGAATCATATAAACAATTCCGAATACAGTAGGGACCTGAAACAGTTGACTAAAAGTATTAAAAAAATGTATTGTCACGGTGTTCTGAGCTATCCTGAAAATTTCAAATGTCTGGCTAGTCGGGAAGTTAGTGAAAAATCGATTGCAAGCTTTGTATTGGTAACACTGTCGAAGGCAGCAAGAACCCGAAGCAGTTGGTTAAAAATATTTAAAAAATGCATTTTCGCCGTGTTCTGAACTATTCTGAAATTTTCAAATGTCTAGCTAGTCGGGAAATTAAATAAATTTTTCGTCGAATCATATAAGCGCTGCCGAAGCCAGCGGGACCTGAAATAGTTGACTAAAATTATTAGAAAATTGTATTGTCACTGTGTTGTGAGCTGTCCTGAAAATTTCTAGTCGGAAATTTACTTAAAAATCGATTGCAAGCTTTGTACTGATAACGCTGCCGAAGGCAGCAGGAACCCTAAACAGTTGACTAAAGGTATTAAAAAAATGCATTTTCACCGTGTTTTGAACTATTCTGAAAGTATCTAATGTCTAGCTAGTCGGGAAGTTAGTTAAATAAATTTTCTGTCGAATCATATAGGCGCTGCCGAGGGCAGCGAGACCTAAAATAGCTGGCTAAAATGATTAGAAAAATGTATTGTCACCGTGTTGAGAGCGGTCCTGAAAGTTTCAAATGTCTAGCTAGTCGGAAAGTTAGTGAAAAATCGATTACAAGCTTTTTATTGATAATGCTGCCGAAGGCAGCAGCAACCTGAAACAGTTGGCTAAATGTATTTAAAAAATGCATTTTCACCGTGTTCTGAACTATTCTGAAAGTTTCAAACGTCTAGCTAGTCGGGAAGTTAGTTAAATAAACTCTCTGTCTAATCATATGAGCGCTGCCGAAGGCAGCGGGACCTGAAATAGTTGACTAAAATTATTAGAAAAATGTATTGTCACTGTGTTGTGAGCTGTCCTGCAAATTTCAAATGTCTAGCTAGTAAAGAAAAATCGATTGCAAGATCTGTACTGGACAAACAAACAAACATACAAACAAAGAAACAAACAAGAATCGAAGTAAAACATGGTAATAACTCTCATTATGTACATTTATGCGAAATTTTGTGCTATACTGCCATGTTAAAAATTTAGAAAACATGCGCTCACAGCGTCACCTGTTGAGCGATTGATCCTTAAATGTAATCAGCACCAGTTTATGTCAGTGACCAACAAAATACCAAGTTTGGTTAAATTTCGTTAAAAAAAAAGAAAACAAAATTCTAAGTTTTTTTTCGTTCAAAGTAAAAAAAATCGATAACTTTGTTTTAAATTATCACAGATATATGGTTCAATCATTCGTTTTAAAGGTATTGAGGAGACCTTTCGAAAGATACCCATCTTGAAACTTTGCCCCCCGGGGGGAGGGGTACTTCCACCTTTCCAGTGGGGGGGGGAACCGATGCCCCCACATGCACAAATTTTTTTCCCAGTTAAATATTACTATTATCAATAATTCATATTAATTTTACAATCACAAGTTTAAAATAACTCTCATTATGCCCATTTATACGAAATTTTGTCCTATACTGCCATGTTAAAAGTTTGCATAAAATGCGATTACAGCGCCACCTGTTGAGCTATCGATCCCCAAATTTAATCAGCGCTAGTTTATGTCAGGGTGCAAATAAATACCAAGTTTGGTTAAATTTCAATATTAGTTCGTGAGATACAGCGTCCACAAAAAGTGATACAGACAGCCAGACATTTTCTAAAAACTATTAATTCGTGTTCTGGACATCCCAAAACATGTAAATCCATCAAAAAACGGAGGTCGAAAATTTTCACGAATCCAATACTTTCTCTATATTACATATAGAAGAAAGTAAAAAAATATATATATTTAAAATCATTAAAATTATAATAATATTATTATTTTCATATGCATATTATAACAAGAAAGAAAAATCATGCAGTACGCATTGATTAGCAACACTTTCCAACTGTACACAATTGTTGTATCCAATAACTATTAATGTTCTATGGCTACGTTATCGCACAACAGACAGAAGGACTGAAAAACATACAGATAGACTAATTGATTTTAAAATTACTCTTAGGCATTTTGGGAAGTGTTAAAAAGGCTTAATGCAAAAGAAAATGAAGCCGTTAGATTATAATTACAGCTTTTAAAATCCCTGAATATTTTACTGTAGCCCTGTAAATCTGAAAGTTAATCATATCATATTCTATACAAAACAATATTTTAGAATATTAATAATACATGTCAATGTTCTTAGGATTTTTGTAGTAGAAAGTTTTTTAAAAAATTCTGTTCTAAAACGTAATACGTTGGCTTTTTTTTTTTTTTTTTTTTGTTGTTGTTATCCCTCTAAACAAACTAGTTGTACAGGACCTATTAATGACATTTTAAATAGGGAACATTCCATAGGGAACTTGACTGTATAATTTTTAAAAAATTCTCAAAATATTCACCGATGATAGAAGCCGGAGACAAACATATAGAAAGGTAGACAATCGGACAGACAGATGCACAAATTGAAGCCATATTCCCACTAAAATTATAAGAAAGTGTTAAAACGCTCATGTAAACAAAAGTACAATTCCAGCAAATTTTTATTAATACCTCTTAATGTAACTGATTAATTTTGTGTGGCCCTGTAAATCTAATGTTAGTCATACTATATTACATAGAAGGCACGCTATTTTGTGCATACGAATAATATATTTCAATTGCATTAAGCTTTGTGGAAAATAAAATTATTAAAATTTGGTTTATAAAAATAACTCTCATACAACACAATGCTTTGGAGTACTTTCAAATGCCCCTGTACACAAACCAGTTACAAATGTACTCTATTTTACATAGGAATCATCCGATAAAGAATTGAATAACACATTAAAATTTCATTAAAGTTTCTATACATTAAAGGTATTAAAATATGATTTATAGAAACTCCTCTCATAGAGCACAATGCTTTCGAATAGTTTTGGGTGTCCCTGTACACAAACCAGAAAGAGGTATCTAGTCCGTTTTCAATAGGGAACATCCGATAGTGAACTTCAATAAAATATATCGGTTTAAAACAATTCCATAAGTATTTACGGCAATTAGAGCGCAGAAAAACAGACAGAAAGACTGACAGACGGATAAAAGTACAGTCAGACATATACACATGTTGAAATTATATTCACACTAAAAAAATGATAGAGAGTGTCAAAAACGTTTAATGTAAACGATAGTACAATTCTAGCAATTTTTTATTAATAGCTCTGAATATAACTGAATATTTTTGTGTCCCCCTGTAAATCTAATGGTAACCATGCTATATTCTATGCAAAGCATTCTTTTGTGCATATAAATAACGTATTTCAATTTCCTAAAACTTTGTGGAAAGTAAATTTATTAGAATTTGATTTATAGAAATATCTCACAAAGAACGCAATGCTTTGGAATACTTTTGAGTGTCCCTGTATATAAATCGGTGGTGGTATGAAAACTTTTTTATATAGGAAACATCCAATAGTGAACTTGAATAACATATTTCAATTTTATGAAGATATTGTACAGTAAAGGTATGAAAATATGTTTTATAGAAATACTCTCATAGAACACAATTCTTTGAAATACTTTCGGGTGTCCCTGTACACAAACCGGTAGAGGTATAAACTCCATTTTCAATAGAAAACATTCGATAGTGAACTGGAATAACATATATCAGTTTCAAAAAATTCCATAAATATTTATGGGAGTTAGAGCGCGGGCAGATAGACAGAAGGACAGATACACAAATTGATATCATATTCACACTTAAAAAAAAAATGCTTGGAAGTGTTAAAAACGCTTAATGTAAACGAAAGTAGAATTCTAGCAAATTTTTAATAATCTTATATATTAAAACACAAGCAAATTTCTTTAAGACCAAAATCGCACGATCTGGGCGTGCGCGGAGGCTGTTCCTGTCTTTAGACGAAACCGGTGACCAATCGCTGAGAGCCTCTTCGGATTTCTACAGCGAGCGAATTCAGAAACCTGATTGGCTCATGCTTTCTCGAGACTCGAGAACGAGATGATGGTTTACCCAGCGAAGGTGTTTACACAGCGATGATGCTATTTTTTAATATTGGATAAAAATTTTATAATTGTTTATATTTACAAACAGTAAGGTGTGTATGCATAGTTTTTTTTTTTTTTTTTTTTTTTTTTTTTTACTTAAAGTTTATATTTGCCATGAATTCTAGAGTATTGTGATAGATATTTTGTTTAGTGTTTCTGTTAACATTTGTATACGCTTATATTAAAATGTTACTGTTAGCATTTTAACGTTTAACTACTTTGTATATATATTTATATGAAATATTTCTGTTTGCATTTTTTAATGTTTTGTGTTCGATTTGTATATTCAAAATGTTAGATTATTACAATTTTCGCGAAATTGCATCGAGCTTTATTGATATTTTTGTATTGCACCAAAGACAAGTATTTTTATTATTAGTTACTCCCATTATGAATTTATTTTTGAAATTGGATTGTAAATTGTATGTTTTGGTTGCAATATACAAACTGCTGAGGTTTTTTTTTTCCTTTGCATATTTTAAAACGCTATGCTGAGTAAATAAATACCATCATTCTATACAGTTTGTTGATTATTTTCGGTGCCATATAGAAATAACGATAATGCACATAAGCATATATAATTTTTTGAATATACTTAAAAAGATATACATATGTAGCAGAGAGAAATAATGTAAATGGTAACATTTTAAATAAACGTATAAAAAACAGAAAAAAAAAGTTAAAAGTAGTTTCCAATGCTAAAAAATATAAACAATACTCTAGAACTCATACAAACGTATGAACTTTACACATACAGAAAAAATAAGACAATGCATATGCACTTTATTGTTAACAAAAAAAGAAAGAAAAAAAAAAAAAAAAAAAAAGGTGGGATATTTCAAATTTAAGTGAGAATTTTTTTTTTATTTTGAGCACTCAAAGAGTGCAATAACTGGCGTAACCTAAATTATTTAACATTTAATTATTGCAATTTTCGCCTTCACACTTTGTAGTTGTTTGTTGATATAATAAACACTTCATATATCCTCTTAACAAATATTTATAATTGAAAAGTATTCTGAAATAATTACATAATAATATTTCCTTTTTTTTTAAATCAAGGATTTTTATAAAAGTTAAGTAAATAAAGGACACTACATGCTTCGAAGTAATCAATAGATTACACAACTGAACTAAAAAATTGAAATACTCAGAACAATGTGAAAATATTAAGGAGCAATCCCCCTTATGATATATTTTTGAACGAGAAATTATTTTTTATGTTATCTTCCTATATGGTCAATTAGAAATATTGTTCTTCTAAACAATATGTAGAAACTACAACCTAACAAGTTTTGGTTTATCAGTACTAGACATTAAGCAGTGCAAGTAACAGTTCCTTTAACTGTAACATTTAACTGTGTCACAGTAACATTTAACTGTGTGCATGTGGCGGCATGATGCTTACATCCATAAGTTATGTAAAGTGTTGAGCCATTGTCGCACTAAGCCTAGCATGCATGAACGAGAAATTTGCCGCTAGCTGTATAGACATCTCTAAATTTTAGTTTTCCTGTCGCCTACTTATGGGAGCACTGATCTTTTTCTTGGGCGAAAGTTTCGCAAAATTTTTCTAATTAGAGTTTATGAATTATTGTTTTTTTATTTTTTTTCATACTTTTAAGAGAGAAAATTCGTGAAGCTGTGTGCTGAATTTATTTACAAAATGTGATTCTTTAAACACAATTTACATGTGGGGAAAGATGTGTGTGTGTGGGGGGGGGGGGATTTTTGTTTATCATATCTTAAAAAGTAAAAACAATATACCTTTATAATGAAGATAAGTTAGGTGTACAGATGTGTTTACCAAATTTTGGTAAAAAATTGGAAAGTTATAAATCAAGTCACAATTTATTTTTATTTGTATCTCAAAAACTATTTTAACGATTTTTTATTAATGCACCATATATACTATCTTGCAGATGCTTTTTATTGGTTACTTGCATAAAAATTGTTATGTTCTGATTTCGTAGTCCAATTTTAACTCTGCATTCAATTTCTAAAAAAAAAAAAAAAAAAAAAGAAAAAAAAACTGGTTCTACAGGTTTGTTTGCAAAATCACCATATTATATACCCTTTAAATATCCTATCATATATATTACAGTAATTTCTGGTAGATACCCCGCAGGTAATATAATCCAATTTTGCACCAGAAATTTAATTGATAAATAAATTTATATTTGTACGAGCTCTTACTTCGAAAAAGTATAGATTTCTCTATTAAATAAAATTTCTGGTGAAGAAATGACACATCTTACCTGCGGGGTATCTACCAGAAATGACGTTGATTTCCAGTCTGCAGATCTATTTGCAAAGCTTTGATAAAATTGGATGTGGTATGGAATACCAATATCGGTATCTAAAAAAGGTTGATTTTCATTAATTTTGCTATAAACCTCTGTCTAAATATGTTTTTGTCTGAATTAATTGGTTAGCAAATTTTTTTTTATATGTTTCTGATATGAAAGTTCTGAGTGAAAATATTAAGCGAAAATGACTACCAAATTTGCAGGCCTCGCAGCGCTCCTATATTTCCTGTACTTCCTATATATTTATGAAACCTCCTATTTTTCCTATATTTTTTAATTGCCACTCAATATTTCCTATATTTTAGTTTTGACTACTTCCGAATGTCTGATTGAATGCGCTGTATCTACATATTAATATGAAACGTGTTTTGTCTGTATCCACTAAATTGAGAGAACGGCTACGTGTAAAAATTTGGTTGAGGTGTCTAAAAAAAGGTCTTGGTCTGTAGATGTATCATCAAAAGAGAGAAAAAAAAAGTTGAACGGATTCCCCCCCCCCCCTCTGGGGGGTAGAGGTTAAGAACATGTTTGCGAGCTTAATTCAGCTCTAAATTACTTCACGCTGAAAAAGTTGTACATGAGGGGACTAGGGTCAACTACTAAAAAATCAATTTCTGCGATTTTGAAATTTTCGATTTTAAAGGGGGAAAGTAGATTTGGGGGAGGAAAGGGGAAATTAGTTTGAGAGAGAAGTCCGTTCTAAACCCACACATGTAGCACATCATTTTAAAGGTCTTGAAATTTCATGAAGATTGGGGATATTTGTATACAATCTAGTGCACCACCTGGTGGTGAAAAATGGAACTAGGTGATTTTGTAGTAGACCCTATCAAGTTACACCTTATTTTAAAGGTCTTAGTATTTCCTGACCGTTGGTTATGTTCGTACAGAACACACTGTACCCCCTGGCGGTGGAAAGTGCAACTAAAGGATTTTGCAGTTGACACCACCATGGGACACTTTATTTGAAAAGTCTTGGAAATTCAAGGCAATTGGTGATGTTTGTATACAAAATACTGCGCCCCCTGGTGGAGAAAAGTGAACTTTGCATAACATGCCTGCTATACGGTGCCATAGCAACAGGCAGCAGAAACACGAGTGAAAGTTTCGTTCATTTAAAGGTTAATTTTTGAGAATTTTTTCATGTTATTAGTGGTCCGCATATACACTGCCACAGGCACAGGGGTCAAAAGGCAGAGTTTTGTTCGGTTCAAGGTAATTTTTTTGTTATTGCTGATTATTTTTTTCCCTGTGCTTTTATTTAAAAATTGAAATTCAAACAAAATCGCGTTAAAGATATAAAATCGTACAAATTTAAGGTTCATTTCTATTTATAAGGATTTTTCCGAAGTTCTTTTTTTAAGTGAAATGTCATAAATTATATTAGATGTTTTAACTTGAAATATATTTAAATAATGATGCAACGATTTTTGAAACATTACAGTCAATAAAATGACCGTCGAATTCGACGGGTTCCAGCTAGTAGCTCTTAATATAACACTATATTTTTGTGTCACCCTGTAAATCTAATGCTATTCATGCTATATTCTATGTAAAGCATTCTTTTGTGCATATAAATAACATATTTCAATATCCTAAATCTTCGTGGAAAGTAAAGTTATTAAAATTTGATTTATAGAAATACCTCTCATAGAACACAATGCTTTGAAATACTTTCGGATGCCCCTGTACACAAATCAGTAGAGGTATAAACTCCATTTTCAACAGGGAACATCCGATAGTGAACTTCAATAACATATATCAGTTTCAAGAATTTCCACAAATATTTACGGGAATTAGAGCGCAGAGAGACAGACAGACGGACAGACAGACAGACAAACCGAAGTCATTAACACTTTTCAACCTTGTTGGGAAGCGTTAAAAATCTTAGAAAGGCTTAATGTAAAACGCTTAATGTAAACGAAAAATGCTTTTAGCAAATATTTGATAATAGCTCTTTATACAACTGAATATTTTTGTGTCACCCTGTAAATCTAATGCTAATCATGCTATATTCTATGCAAAGCCTTTTCTTTTGTGCTTATAAATAACACATTTCAATTTCATAAAACTTCGTGCAAAGCAATGTTAATAAAATTTAGTTTATAGAAATATCGCTCATAAAACGCAATGCTTTGGAATACTTTTGTGTGCCCCTGTAGTGGTGGCATTTGCTCCATTTTATACAGGAAACATCCGATAGTGAACCTGAATAACATATTTCAATTTCATTAAGATTTGTGTACAGTAAGGATATGAAAATATGATTTATAGAAATGCCTCTCATAGAACACAATGCTTTGAAATATTTTAGGGGGTCCTTGTACACAAACCAGTAGAGGTATAAATTCCATTGTCAACAGGGAACATCCGATAATGAACTTGTATATCATATTTCAATTTCATTAAGGTTTGTGTACAGCAAGGGTATGAAAATATGGTTTATAGAAATGCCTCTCGTAGAACACAATGCTTTGAAATATTTTCGGGGGCCCCTGTACACAAACCAGTAGAGGTATAAACTCCATTTTTAATAGGAAACATTCGATAGTGAACTTGTATAACATATTTCAATTTCATTAAGATTTTCATACACTAAGGGTATGAAAATATGGTTTATAGAAATTCCTCTCATAGAACACAATGCTTTGAAATATTTTCGGGGGCCCCTGTACACAAACCAGTAGAGGTATAAACTCCATTTTCAATAGGGAACATCCAATAGTGAACTTGAATAACATATATCAGTTTCAAGAAATTCCATAAATATTTACGAAAGTTAGAGTGCGGACAGACAGACAGACAAACCCAATGCATAAATACTTTTCAACCTTGTTGGAAAGTGTTAAAAAGTTGTTAGCTTATATTATTATAGTACTAGTAAGATATATAATTATTTTATTATATTTTTTAGTTTTTGTTTTTCCATTAAGCAATGCCAATATATATATATATATATATATATTATTCATGTTAAATAATCGTAAAGTTTCAAAAATCTCTAAATTGGAATATTTTATTCACAATTTTATAATATTTGTCCCGTTTAAACCACATATTATCTACTTTATCATGTGTGACGTGAAGAAATTTATTTTCAATATTTAACAACGTATTTTATTTTAAGTATTGCGGGTTTAAAACCTGAAATTGAAACAAATAGTTACCCTTTTTAATATTTAAATTCTTTTCTAAAATTATCTTTTTTATTTCACATAAAATGACGTATTGTTAAGATTTAAATAGACAAAATTAGATTTTTTTAAAAATATTTCATAAAATGACAAATAAGTTTCATGTTTTTATAGCAATATTTCAGATTATATCTTTTTTGACAATAACAGTTTACAAAAATCATGCTACGGGTGAAATGAAAAATAAACCCCATGTGAATGAGGAATGCCAGAAATATTTCAATTGGAACTTAGGGAAATTTACAATTTCCTAAATATAAAAAACAGTAATATTTTATCTTACATAGAATATGTCCAAGTAAGTCAGATAGTTTTCTTTTTTAAAAGCAATGACAAATATTCAGATATTCGATAAACTGAGAAATGCACTTGATGTTCCGTGTCGTTGAAGCAATGTCGTATAATCGCGATATCAATTTAGTCTGGCATGGAAAGCGAAACTCTAGGAATGTAATACATTTTCTTTGACGCAAAAATATATATTTCTTAATATATATTTTACACTATGTTTGAAGAATTTTGTATATTTCAGATTTTTAAATTACATTCATTGATATATACATACATAATAAATATATATAAATCGTAATTTCAATTACTTTATTTAAATAAAATGATGTTTCTTCCTTTGTTTTCTAATTCAATTTTAAAATGAAATATTTTAGAATAGTATTTTAAAAGTCAGGACATTAAACAGACATCTCCTCTCTCTCTCTATTTTATTTTCGCAATCCTTTACTTTCTCTTACCCATAGGGTCAAGAAAGTATTATTTTAGAGTCAAATTTTTGAACGTGAGTTTTTGCAATATTTACATGTTCTGAGATCCCCTGAATACGAAAATCATGTTCTTAGCGAATAGTCTGTGTGTCTGTCTGTGTGTCCGTTATCAGCATATGTCAAGAACAAATAGTAGCAAAAATTCCAAACTCGGTATTTTAAATGCGTATCATATAGGGATGCCACACTAAGGTTTTCGTTGAGAGGAATCAAATGTTTCGTGTACAGGGACACTCAAAAGTATATCAAATACATTGCGTCTATGGGGGAAATTACATGTAAGTAAAGTTTAACATCTATAGACTGCACTAAACCAAATGAAACGAATATAGATTTTGTGTAATAGATATAGTCAACTGCGAAAAAAAAATTGTGTATGTAGGAGCCTCGCCTCCCCCCTGGGGAGAAGTCCCCCCTCGAGGGGAGTAAATTTTCATGATGGGTATCTTTCTAAAGAGCTCGTCAGTACCTTTAAAACGAATGGCTGAACCATCGATCTGAGATAATTTAAAATAAAGTTATATATATATTTTTTCATTTTTAACATTTTTTAAAAATGTAATATTGAGAATAAATTCAACGTTTTTGTAGATATTTAGTGTTATACTACTTCTCTAATATGGAAACCGTGTGCATCATCATGGAAGATAATTTTTAAAAATAAAAATTTTAATAAATTATTTTTACTGAATGAATTTGTATAGGAAAATATAGAAGAAAGTCGTGTGGTGGCCACAACACACTACTTATTTGTTGTTAGTGGATATGCTTTACTAATAATATTTTACCATTTCAATGAAAGCAGTTCGGGAATTGAAATAAATTCCTCATAGAGATATGGTAAATAATGTATGTTTTAAGCTAAATATTCATCGCTTGTTTTTTGTATATTAATGAAACGGGGGTTGAGGGGGCGGTATCCCTCATCACACAAAACTAATTATTAAATAAAACTCTTCCGTAGCCTAATTTGAATTGTTTAACATAGGTTTACATAACCGTACTCGTTATCTTACCTCTTAATCTCCAACCTGTATTTATAGAATGAAATTTCAAGGAAAGAGAAAGTAGTGTGAATAACACACCAGATTATTATTTTCAAAAATCGTCTCTTAAAAAAAAAAAAAAAAAAAAAAAAAAAATGTTTTAAATGATTTGGTAAACGCTGTCATGTCCAAGAAAGATCCACAAAATCAAGTTTTAAAAATTTACAAAATTTAAATCTTTATATTTCAATACTCTAACATAAATATATATCTTTTCATCATTAAATCATTTCAAGTTACTTAAATGCCTTTTTAATAGCACAGGACTTTTTTTTTTTTTTCTTTTTTTTTTTTCAAGACAGAGATTTTACATTTGTTTTTGACATTTTTGCTTTTATTTTAAAAGTATGAAACTGAATGTTTGACATTGTATTTGTCCGTATTTGTCCGGATTATTCTATTTTATCAGAAATTGGTAAACTTAATTATAAGGGAAATATCTAGCTAATTCTATATTATTTTATTCAGTCGGATAAAGTTAAGTCGGAGAAAGTTAAAGTCAGTTTTTAAAAAAAATTAATTTCAAGCCCAATATTTACTTTAAAATTATTTAAATAATAAAGAAAATTGTTGCCAAAAATAAATACGTAAATATATTATTATTATTATTATTATTACTATTATTATTTTTAATAATTAAAATAAAATATAGAAAAATCGTAAAAAAGGAACAGAACAGCTTCAGTATGGAATCCCTTTGCGCAAATTGATATTTGTCACTGAAATAGTTCTCGCCGAGGTCTACGCAATTGCCATTTTAATTCATCTCCGAATTGACAATAAAAATTTAAAAGCCAAGAGGCTCCTAAGCTAAAGCTATGCCGAAAACGTTTTAAGAAAGGAATATAGTAACTGATGCAAAAGAATTATTTACAGTTACTGCATGTGTTTATATGAAAGGATAGATTGAAATAAGTCCTGCCGTACTAAAATAAAATATGCTTTGCGCAGAATTTTATATCTATTATTTATAAAACAGAAATATGTTTATGTTTTTCTATTATTTTCTTTCAAACGACCTTTTCATATATATATATATGTGTGTGTGTGTGTGTGTGTGTGTGTGTGTGTGTGTGTGTGTGTGTGTGTGTGTGTGTCTGTGTGTGTGTGTGTGTGTGTGTGTGTGTGTGTCTGTGTAATAAAACATACAAATAATAAAAGGACATTTTAGGTAACGTATCTTTTTTTTTTTTTTTTTTTACTTTTTTTACTTTATCATTTTAAAGTATATTAAATATCAATATCATGCGCCTAAAATCCCAATATAATAAAACTGTGTTAGGAAAACGTATAAATCAGAAATAGTATCAATAAATTAATGCAAAAAATTCTTTTAATTTACACATTTACAAACAAATTATTGTAAATAAATTATTATAATGAGACAAATGTAATTTATAGTAAAAAGTAAACGCAACGTATACGTATATATATATATGTGTGTGTAGCCCGTTTTAAATGAAAATTGACATAAAAATATTTTTTTGTTATATATATGTTTATAATAAATAATATATAAAATTTAAATATATATATATAACCTTTAAAATATTTACAATATTTTTTGTTTTATTCTTTCAAATTTTCTAAGTAATTATTTAAAATTTCAAAATTACGAATCACATTTAAATACATTTTACGTATTAGTGTTTGATAAATCCTGCACTTAATACACATTTTATTTATTTTTCTTATTTTTAAATGATTTCCATTAATGGGCTTTCTTATTTAAAATATTCTTAAAACATTTGTTAAAATATTATGATACATTGCATAAAATTTCAAGGAGATATTTTCATACAACCAACGGCATCTTTTAAGATATTTCACTAGCTAATTGGAATTTTTACCTACATGAGACTTTCTAATAAATCATTCTTGCGCTACAGAAAAAAATAAAAATAAACTGTATTAACAAGTTTTTTAGCTTTTGTCTAATAAGAAAATTTTGTAAATTATTCTGATTAATGGTTTATGACCATTAATTCTAAATTATTGCTCGTGTTTGAATAAATGATGCCAATGCATAATAAATAGCTTTTTTTTTATTCCACAACCTGTTTTGATTAAATGATTTATTTAGAAGAATTTGCAAAACATCTGCCTAAATATAGCTCACAATTTAAATAAAAGTTAATTTTACATTCATGACATGACTTTTTTTGAATTGACATAATTCTTTAAAAGAAAAAAGCTTTTATTTATATATTTACATTTTGTAAGCACAACTAAACAATATGTAATTATTATGCAAATTTCCGCTTTAAAACTACACCATGTTAATGTATACATATTGATTTGAATAAGTTAAACGTTTTATGCAGAGGTTATAGTTATCATGTAACTGTAAAATCTGATAAAAAGATAAATAATCATTATTAGTGTAAGTAGCGTTTCTAGAATAGTCTTTATATTAAACTAAATTAATAAAAATTGTGTATTTTACTCTAAATACGGGCGTGCAATATTTTACAATAAATAACTAATATAATTTATTTTAATTTTACGTTCTTAAATGTATCCTTTCTTAGATAAAATATTTTTGTAAAAAAATAGAACCGACTCCAAAAAAGAACTACTATTCAAACAATTAAAATTGAAAGAAAATTGACAGAAAATGGAACTCTAGATTGCGCCTAAAAGTATAAAATAATTTCCTTCGCCAAACAACCTATAACACTACAATTAATCATAACTTTTGAAGTCGGCGCAAAAATTAAATAAAATTAAATTAATTTTTAAAGGTTTGTCTTTAGATCGGTAGCAACAAATGCTGTTGTCTCGAATGATCTATTTTCATGTTTCCTTTATTATTTTATCACTGTATACAATTGGTAGCATCTACATAGAACAGTGAACACACTTCACAATGCGGTATTTATGTTTCTACGAAGTTAGATCATCCTTGATGGCTTTTGAATTTGGCGATAAAAACGTAAGTCAAAAATATACACGCAAGATGTATATTTTCATAATATAAATTGTACGATGTGTTGTTTCATATTCTTGATTACTCTCTTGATATACCCTATTAAAATAATCATGATATCCCAAAGAAATTAAATATGTTTGCCAGATAATTTTGCGATTTTTAGTTCACCAAGGACGTCAGATACCAGCATAATTGCCAACTTTTGCTGCTTACGAAATCTTATTTGTTTTCTTGAATCAAAGTAGTTTTCGGCTGCGTTTTGCAGGCAACAATGTGAGAAGTGCATTTTGAATAGGATTTGATTTTTGTTTTAAATAAAGGTATCAATTTTTATTTAATTTTGCGCCGACTTCAAAAGTTATGATTAATTGTAGTGTTATAGGTTGTTTGGCGAAGGAAATTATTTTATACTTTTAGGCGCAATCTAGAGTTCCATTTTCTGTCAATTTTCTTTCAATTTTAATTGTTTGAATAGTAGTTCTTTTTTGGAGTCGGTTCTATTTTTTTACAAAAAGATTTTATTTTTCTCTTTTCAGTGAAAACTTATTTATATAGCAGAGCATCAGAAGACGTTCGACGGAAGTTTCCCAAATCACAACTTCCAAGAAAAGTGACATTACTCAAAAAATGGTTTATGTCACTGAAAAATACATTAAATGCACCCAATGTGAACAAAAAAGTTACATCTGCATCCAGAAAGTTATCCATTTGAGAGAGAGTTGTGCCAGTTTTATTCTAGTTAAGTTGTTTTTAAGTTGATTTTTCTCAAATGCTGCATTTTTAAATTGTGTCACTTTTCATGCCTTTATCGGATATGACCAAAATACTATCTACTGAACGAACATACGTTAAATTAAAAAGTCTTTAAAAATGTAAAGAAAGGATACGTTGTATTCGTAACCGAAAATTCTGTTAGGCATATATATTGAACTTTACAGTAAATACGTGTCACCCGCTGCGCTGGAAATTGCGCAGCGTAAGGTTCAAACAAAGAGCAAAATATGCATTGCAGCTGACGGACAGAAGTTTCAACATCGATAATTACACACTGCTTTTACCAGTGTAGCTGCTTGCGTTCAGCAGTTAGAGTGAGAACAGACTTTTGTGAGTATCCTGCAATTTATTTATATCTTAACGAAATCCTAATGAAACTTATTTCGGGCCAAGATCATTATGACAACAAAAAAAGTATTAAAATTAAATCATCTCTTACGAAGTTATAAGCTAACAAATTTCAACAACAACAATGAGAAACATGGTTTGTATTGAGAACCTCTTCCTTTATGAAGTCGTCTTAAAACGCCTATGCGTTAATCGATGTGACCGCTTACAATAACTATACTTTTAATTTTACATAGCATAAATGTCACCCGCTACGCTACAACATATGCAATGTTTTTCAAGTGTGCACAAAATAGGAAATTGTGACAAACAAATGCACGTTTTAAGCGTTCTGTTTTTAGAATTAATGTCTAAACTATCTTTGCGTACTACATCGATGATGCTCTGCAATTTTATAATTCACTTTTTCCCCTGTCTTGAAATGTTTCCGAGATAGGATCGCTAACTCCACTCTTTTCCACCAGGTGACGCTTTAGGCAGTTGAATCGTGTAGCACATGTCCACTCTACTGTACCTACATACCACTTTTATGACTATAGCTGCAGCTGTTCAGTAGTTAAAAGAGTCGGGACTAACTTTTTTGAGCACCCTGTATTTCCTTTTGATTGTTAAGATATTACAATGGGGCCTATTTCAGACGAAGACCTTTACAATAAAACAAAAAGTATCAAAATCGGATCATTCTTTTAGAAGTTATGAGCTAACAAACAAAAACAAAAAAACATACGCTTTGAATTGAGAACCTCTTCTTTTTTGGAGTCGGTTAATTAGAGCATTTCTTACGAAGTTATAAGCTTACAAACACCAACAACAACACATAGCAAGAATTAAGGACACCCTCCTTTCTGAAGTTGGTTGAAAACGACTTGGCGCTAATCGATGTGACCGCTTACAGTAACAGTACATTGAACCACAGAGTATACGTGTCATCCGCTACGCTGTAAAGCCTGCAACGTAGTTCAAGTGTGCACAGTGTAGGAAATTGTGAACAAACAATTGCACGTTTTAAGCGTTCTGTTTTTAGCAATAATGTCTAAAACTGTCATTTCGTAGTAAATCGATGATACGCTACAACTTCGTAATTAACTTTTCTCCCATCTTGAACCGTTTTTGAGATAGGAGCGCTAATGCCGCTGTTTTTCACCAGATGGCGCTTTCTTTTCTTTAGATTGTAAAAATGTTATAATGGGACCTACTTCAGACCAACATCTCTACAACAAAGCAAAAATTATCAAGTAACCGTATTTTGAACTATATAGCGTATGTCTCACCAGCTACGCTACAACGTGAGCAATGTAGCTCAAGTGTGTATAATGTAAGAAATTGCGAACAAAAAAAGGCACGTTTTTAGCCTTGTACTTTTAGCATCAGTGTCAAAACTATCTTTTCGTACTAAATCGATGATGCTCTGCAATTTTATAATTAACTTTTTCCCCCTGTCTTGAACCGTTTCCGAGATAGAAACTCTAGCATGAATGTCTAAACTATCTTTTTGTACTAAATCAATGATAATCTTCAACTTTCTAATTCACTTTTTTTTCTCTAGAACCGTTTTCGAGATAGGAACACTAACTCCACTATTTTCCACTAGGTGGCGCCGCAAGCGGTTTAACCTTGTACTGCAGGGCCACTTTACTATACTTACATACCATTTTTATCACTATAACCGCAGCCGTTTAGCAGTTAAAAGAGTTGGGACTGATTTTTTGGGGCACCCTGTATTTTCTTTTGATCGTAAAGATATTACAATGGGACCTATTGCAGACCAAAAACTTTTCAACAAATCAAAAAATCGGAGCATCCGTTCAGAAGTTATGAGCTAACAAACATAAAAAAAACATACGGTTTGAATTGAGAACCTTCCTTCTTTTTTTGAAGGCGGTTAAAAAACTTATACTGATGGAAACGTTATTCCTGCATTTAATATCATTTGAAATTTGTAGCAAGCAGCAGGCCGTTTCTGACTTCCAATAATAATGTATACGGAAAAAAGTTCCTATAAGTGGTATAAATACAGTGGACTTTATTCATGTTGAATCATAAAGTCCTACACACGACGCCACTGTAAGAAAAACTGCAACATTATAATGTTTAAAATTTGAATTTTTTGGTTAAATTTTTATATCCTATATAGAAATTCATAGGGAAATGGAGCATGCGAAATCACATGTTGAGTATAATGCAACCTGGATTCCAAAAAATGGATATTGTCCGTTGGCCAAATGCAAATCCCCAACACGGCAATAATATGTTTTCTTCGTTGTGGTCACAGTGCGTAGGGCCATGTGATGAATAGTGTGGAACAATATGGATGAATGGGGAAAAAAAAAACAGAGTTTCTTCACTTCTGATGTTTAGAAATTTACTCACATTGCATTTTTCAATAAGTTTTGTGTGCCATGGAGTAAATTATTCCGCATTTAATTTGATTCTGTATTGTTTTTACTTCCTTTCACAAAGTATAAAAAAGGACGTATAGTAATCCCGATTTGCGAAATGGATTTTGTATCTTGCATAGCTCAAAAACGAATGATTGTAGAATGTTGCAAATTTATATCTGTGACTGTTATGACGACTACGTTTATACCTGCAACTTAGATGTTAATCCTTGATCCCGTTTTAGATTTTACACGATTTTTAGGTAAGTATGTGTGTGTGTGTGGATATCACATAACTCAAAAACGGTTAGATGTAGAACGTTGCAAATTGTCATATAAATTTGTTATAAAATCTAGTTGTGCACATCCCTTTTTAGTCTTTCTGCGACTTTTAGCTTTGGAGATATATACGAAAATTATATTCATAATGAACAAAAATACAAATGTTTTTGCTCTACTGTATGATCTACCATTGCATAGAGATTTCAAAAGAAGCTACTGATAGAGCCCGTGATGATAATGTTACGAATATTGTCGGCACTTTCACTAGTAGAAAGTCATTCTTAAAGACATAAGTAGGTTCTAGTCGACGAAAGCACATTATTTAATAAACATTCAAGAAACAGTTCAATAAACCTCTTTTTTGTACCACAAATATCAATAATCAATGAATATTCTCGAAACAATCATTCTTACTACAGAAATCAAATAATATTCTTAAATACACTACAGGGCAGAAATTTCGCTAATTCAGGAACAACCTAAAATGGAATTTGAATTCGTCGAGAGTATTGTAAGTGGTTTCTAGAATTTTCGAATTATTTCTGCGCTAGAAACCAATGAATCATTACGAAAAATTTTAGAACTCGACTTCTATTGAAGTTAGAGTTCCTAAACTTTGGAAATCCTAAAGTACCATTTTTGCCACATTAAAATGCCTAATTTGACGTTAAATCAACGCCCACCTTCGTGGAAATGAAAAAATTACCATATAATTTCACTTATGCTGTAATACCGTGTAGAAAGTAACACGTAAAGATATAGACAGGTTCTAGTAACTTATAGAACTTTCGAAGAATTAAGTTCCGGGTTATAAACTAATAAATCTCTGAGGAAAATTCTAGAACTCTCTTCGTATTAAAGTTAGCGCTTTTAAAGTTTGGCAACTCTAAACTATAAATTTTCGCCAAATTCTCTCGCCAAATCACAACTTCTATGTCAAGATGGATGCTAAGAACAAAATCAGCATTGGCTACAAACTTGGCGGCTTGGCAAGATCCGCGATCAATTTTGGCGGGAAATATTGTTTCAGAATAGCCAGAATTAGTAAAATCTTTCACAATTTTACAGAGTTAATTGTTTTGGTAAAATGTATCGTTCTCGTCACTAATTTTTGCCAAAGAGAACAAAAGTTGTTCTGATATATTAGAATGATTTTCATTGAACTCTAAACTGATCCTTTTTGCCAATGAGACATTGTAATGAGCCGTGGTCTACCATTCCTGAAAAAAACTACTAAATTTTTCTGTGCGGTATTAGCGAGATTAGCAATTAAATTTGGGAGAAGATATTGCTTCAGGATAGCCAGTATTAGTAATCCCCTTATTAATTATAACTGAGTTAATTGATTTGGTAACATGTATAATTTCACGCTACTAATTTTTGCCACAGAGAATAAAATTTGGCTATCTATACACGAATGATTTTCATCGAACTCTAAGCTGTGCATTTAACAATGTGTATTAAGCCGTGGAATACTATTCCTGAAAATCTTCTTCTTTTTTTATCCTATTGGTATATATAATGCTATTTTTATTACTTTTGTGGTTGGAGTATCAGTATTTTATTTATTTATTTTGTTTGTTTTCAGGAATGTTCTTAGGCTGGAACCTGCCTGTTTATTTACGAATCAGGTATCTCACACAAAAATGTCAATTTTTATATAAAAATATGCATAGTACAATGGATATATAGGGAGATATATATAGGGAAGTCATGGGATGTCCATATCAGAGTTTTACTTGTTTAAAATGCCTTTATATTATATGCGTTTGTAAGAGAGAAAGTATATATTTCTTTTCATGTGTTAAATTTCACTAAGATTGTATATATATATATATATATATATATTAATTATTTAAAATCAATTAAGTTTGTTTTATTTACATATGTACATAGTTTACTGCAATATATGGTTGTAAACAATATACCTTAGAAACAAAATCTCCCGTTTCTCAAGCTCGACTTAATACTGGAAAGATATTATAAATGTTTTCAGTTTATTTAATCGTCGAAAATATATGTGAAGATATATTTAAAAACCTTTGAAGACTTTTTAAAATCAGTGGTGATAAACCTGATTTACAAATTAGAAATATGACAGTTATAAATATAATATCTCTGTAGTCCATCTGAAAAATTCAAAATACGAAATCATTATTTTCTCAATATAAACTAATGAAAAAATAAAATTTGATTAAAAAATTATTCATTTGGTTGTTCATTTTTAATTTTATTTCAGTATAATCTCTTTTTGTATGTTTTTCATAACGAGATTTTTTTATAAAAATGTCCCATGCTATCGTTCTTACACAAGTAATCTTTCTAAATAAAATAATAATAATTAATAAGTAAAGGGGGCATAATAAAAACCCGTACTTTTACCATGCAAAAACCGAGATAGAAAAAAGTAAGGAAATATGTCTGATTAAAGTTTGTAAGGCTCTGTTAAAACAAGAAAATGGTTACGTAAATTATAGAAATACTTTTAAATATATAATTTCTAATACGTGAATAAATTATATTTAAATATTTTGTTTTTAAATCAAAAATAATCTTGTAATTGAAAAAAAGAAAAAAATAAATATATAGAAAAACAATCTGAGATAGAATCTGTGCAATGATATTAGATTTAAAAAAAAATCAGTTTGATTAAGATATATTTTTGCTGTAAATTAAAAAAAAATAAGATTTTTTTTATAAGAATTGATTATTTATAGCAAAGTTTTATTCTTCCCTCACGTAAAAATAACTTTTTTTTTCTTTTTTATTAATGCTAAAAGATTAATTGCAGACAGGGAAATGAAACAACTTTTTAAGACAAAGGTGTAATCGAGAAATAATATCAATAAATTAATGCAAACAAAATTCTTCTAATTTATTCACTAACAAACAAATTATTGTAAATATATTATTATAATGGGAAGAATGCAAATTATATATATATATATATATATATATATGTATATATAAATATATAAATGTAATGCGATTTTAAATGAAGTTTGTTATAAAACTCCCTTTAAACAAAAAAATAAATAAAATAAATAAAATTATAATAATAATAATAATAATAATAATAATAATAATAATAATAAAAGTTTAAAAGTATATAAATATTTTAACTTAATGTTTACATTTTATTATTATTATTATTTTTTTTTTTAAACCTCAAAGCTTGTAAGTAATTATTAAAATGTCAAAAGAGTGAATCAGAGATAAATATGTCACAATTATTAATCAGAGATAAATATTTTTTAAGGTTTAGTATATGATAAATAATGCATTCATTACTCAATATATTTTTTGTTACATTTAAAAGCTTCACCTTGTATAATGGGTATTCTTATTTAAAATATTCATTAAAAATGTTCAAATGTCAAGATTCGTAGCATAAAATTACAGGGAGCTATTTTCTTATAATCAACAGCATCTTTTAGAACACTGATCGAGCTAATTCAAATTTTTACCTACCTAAGACTTTCTAATTAATCATTCTTGCGCTACAGAGAAAAAAATAATTAGACGGCAGGAACAAGTTTTTTTAGCTGTTGTCTAGTATGAGAATTTCATAAATTATTCTCGTTAGTAGTATATGATCAATAACTCTTGATTATTGCATGCGTTTACATAAATGATAGTAATGAATAATAAATAGATTTTTTCTCTTTAATTGCCTTTTTTTCTTTCTTTCTTTCTTTTTTTTTTTTTTTTTTTTTTTTTTTTTTTTTTGCTATGATTTACTAAATAGATTTTGTAAAGTATATCCGTAAAAGTAACTCACAACTTTAATAAAAGCTATTTTGATATTTATGACATGGGATTTTTTTTAACTCATATAATCCTAACAACAACATCAACATTATATATATGTATATTATATATACATACAGATTTTTTAATCAGAGATAAATAAAGTTTTAATCTTATTCTAAATTTCTGATTGAAAATAAATCATGCTAATACATATATATTCTATAAAATATGAGTAAAATTCCTGGATACCGAAGTCAAGTTTTTAATGTTTGATATTGGTCTTTGTCTTTTATCGGAGTAACTTAAGAAATAAACAATTTCAGGCAATTGAAATAATGTATTTTGAAGTTAATATTGTTGCGTACTTGGGGGTTCGTGAGTTGTCCGAGAATGAAAGGCCAAACGTACAAAAATTCAGAACTTTATTCACAGAAAGTTCCAGAAAAATGCAGGTCTATAAACCAAGTATCAGCTTCAATTCAACTAGTAAACACAGCTTAAACAACAGCTGTCAATAGCAAATCCACAGTACAAACTGTATAGCAATAACACTTAAAGCAAGTCTCTTTCAAAGAGGCTCAAACAATACAAGCATTAGCGAAGCTGGCTGAGATCTGAACTGAACTGACTGCCTTGGCGAGGAAGCGCTCCTTATATACTGTTCCATGGAACCCAGATTTTTCGAGAAAACTCTAGAAAGTGGACAACCAATCAACTTACAGCTTCCATATTTGGTATATCCCTTATAAGGATTTTCTCGCCAAGGTCGCCAAAAAAATCGCCAAGGTGGGAGAAAGTCGCCAAATTTGGCGCCGAACCCATTACCTGCCTTATTGGGGCTTTTTAATGCGTTTTTAAGGGAAAACAAGGTTATTTTAACGCTAAAACGACTAGAAATGCACAAAATTTGCACTTTATCAATTTACTAAGCCTCTTTGAAAGAATTTATACAAACATAAACACAATTATTTACAATTTTGTAACAATATATATATTTATTATTATTATTATTATTATTATTAATATAGATAGGTTTCAAGGAATGGTGAGTGTAAAAGTTGTCTGAATAATTTTAAATGAACTTTAAAATTTCATAATAATTTTAATCATATATTATATTTTAAGGTAAGAGAAAATCGCGTGAGTGCTACAACAGATTATTTATATTCCTAGAGGTAAATTTTCAAGATTACGTTTTAAACTACTTTCCAATTAGAAGCCCAGGAACTTCAAACTTTTTTAGTAGGGTGATAGAGGTTCATTTTCTGAAATTTGCCACAAAAGCTTTCAAAAGCCAGATCGGAATTGTTAATTTCAGATCCGGACCCCCATCTGACAATTGGGGTTCGGGTACAAATTCATTTTATGATTACTTTAATTTATTATTTTTACTTTATTTGATAACACCCTTTATGTAATTTATACATCTTTAGTAATGTAAAAAATATACATCTGTTAACCTAGTG
This sequence comes from Salticus scenicus, assembly GCA_963930645.1. Taxonomy (NCBI): domain Eukaryota; kingdom Metazoa; phylum Arthropoda; class Arachnida; order Araneae; family Salticidae; genus Salticus; species Salticus scenicus. The sequence goes on from OZ005648.1 coordinate 135,340,131, forward strand.
CAATAAATGGATAAAATATTAAATGAAATATTGACAGCAAAATCTATATACATGAATTTTTCATTTGTATTATATCGTTTTTTTTTTTTTTTTTTTTTTTTTTTTTTTTCTTAAATATATATATATATATGACCAGACTTTATTTAGGCGTTTCTCTAAAAAATTACATTGTTTTTAAAATGGATTTTGCGCATTTATGCTGGATTCATTAAATGCTATCAATGTCTATATAATTTTCTTTTGCAGTTATGGCTTCGATTGCTGGAGATATAATTTAAATATTAACCAATACTAAAAATCTATTTGTTACATGTATTGTTTCAAAGAAACGCCGAAAGTCGGGATTTACAGATAAAAAAAGTAATTATGTGGGCATTAAAATGCATTTTTTTTAATCGTTAAAATAATAGTAACAATAATACTATTAATAACTTTTCTGCTTCGAAGATATTTTGATTAAAACATTTGTTATGCATTTCGCAAAATGTGCTTTTTACATATCAGAAGAATCGTGAAGTAATTGAAATGCTGTGGTTTATCTCATGTAAAAAATTATTTTGAGTTTCATCTCAAGATATTTGAATTTTTGTGCATGAAGTGACATAATGAAAGATATATATATATATATATATATATATAGAATATACATACATATACACATATATGCATACATATATATATATATATATATATATATATATATATATATATGTATGTATGCATATATGTGTATATGTATGTATATTCTATATAAAATAAAAACTTAGCATATAAACCTTATCTAAGATTATATGAAAAATGCAAAGAAAGAAAAATAACGATATGTAAGGTTTGTATGCTTTAATAAAAGCAAATAACTCATTGAGCGTAAAAAGTAAATTTTGCCTAACGTAATGATAATGTTTATTTTGTTTTAATTTTGATTTATTTATTGTTTATTTTAACACTATGTTTATTTAAAAATTAAAAATGAATGATTTGTGTTGAATTAAATATCTGGTATTCGGTGTTTGAAAGTTCTGTATCGTACAAAATATGCTCTCGAGAGATGAGGACCAATATTATTTATATCGATTAAAGTTGAACAGTTGCGATGCGCCAATCACATTAATAAAATCAAAATTTCTTAAAAAAAAAAAAAAAAAAAAAAAAAAAGAGCAATAGGACGCTATAACTTAGTAGTGTTAAAGATTTAGGTAATTGTATTACACACAAATAAATTAAACATATATATATTTCTTAAACTTTAGATATATCGACAATTAATTTTTTCGCACTTTGCTAGTTTCTAATACATTTAAATTGTTCAGACTTTTTTTCCGGTTATTATCTCAGTCATTAGGACACTTTTTTCAGGAGATATCTGAATTTAAATGTTTGATAGACATGGATAAACACGTAATACATTTTTGTTTGTAACGCTGTCACGAGTTAATTATAAGTATATAAACTGTGCAAATTTTAAGGACTGCCTCAATCTGAGAATTTCGAATTTTGAGTAAAAACTGGATGTTACTTCACGTAGTAGTCAATGAATTTGAAGCCTTTGACTTACATTTTATTGGACCTACTTTTGTACCGATAACAGCCCATATTCGTGAGGGCATCGATTCTACAATAGTCTGGAGTGCATTTATCTATTGATAATAAGACACATTAAATATCCATACTTTATCATCCTGTAAAGTGAATGGAAAAAAAAATATTGCTGTCAGTTGCGAATATTTTCTATTGGATTAAGATATGAACTTGCGGCTGCCAGGAATTATATTGGAATTTCAAATAGATATGCATTCAATCATTCTGGAATGATTCTGGCACGATGCATAGTTGCATTATCGTGCATGAATTAATTGTCACTTTTTGAGTAAATATGTAACATTGGAAGATGCAGAGGATGCCCAGATATTCCGTAGCATTTTGTTTACCCTCATGTAACAGCAAGGAATCACTTCCACACCAGCTGGATATTCCCATAACTGCACATTTATACCTATTTTATTTTTATTTTGTTACCGGAATTTTTTAATTGAAATTTTTAATGTTTCCTATAATTAAGCATGATCAATTTCTTTGTAAAGAAACACTGGTGTTAAAGAACCGTACAAGTTGGCACTTCTGAATTCCCCCAACATGATAACAGGTTTTAACTAATTACAGTGCTAGTGAGCATTTGAATAAAATTTCTCAGGTTTCTAATTCATTGTCTGTGTATTTTTAAGGAAAAATGAAACCTTTGTAAGTTTTAATATTTTGGCGACCTCTTATGAAAACATAAATCTTCCCTTGTAAAAGTAGACGTCACTATCAATCGATCGACACTAGCCGCATATATACAGAATGAGTTGAAGTGAAATTAGCAGACGGTGACTTTTTTCCCCTTTTAATACTTTCCAACAAGGTTGAAAAGTGTTAATGAGTTCGGTTTGCCTGTCTGCCCGTCTGTGTGTCTGTCTGTCTCTCCGAATTCTAACTCCCGCAAATACTCGTAGAATTTCTTGAAACATATAGATGTTATTTACGTTCATCATTGGATGTAACCTATTGAAAATAGAGTGAATACCTCCACTGGTTTGTGTGCAGTTACACCCAAAATTGTTCCAAAGCATTGTGTTCTATGAGAAGAATTCTATAAACTATATTTTAGTACCATTATATTACACACATCTCAATGAAATAGAAATATGTCATTTATGTTCATTACTGGATGGTCCCCACTGAAAATGGTGTAAGTACCATCAATGATTTGTATACATCGACACCCGAAAGTATGCCAAAGCGTTCTATGAGAGGTATTTTTATAAACTAAATTTACTTTACACAAATCTCAATAAAATTGAATATGTTATTCATATGCACAAAATAATGTATTCCATAGAATACAGTATGACTAGCATTAGATTTACAGGACCACACAAAAATATTCACTTACATTAAGTGGTGTTATTGGAAATTTGATGGAATCCTATTTTCGCTTATATTAAACGTTTTTATCACATTTAAACGTTTTTAATATTTTCCAACAAGGTTGAAAAGTGTTAATGATATCGGCATGTCTGCCTGTCCATCTGTCTGTCTCTTTGTCTGACCGCACTTTAACTCTCGTAAATATTCATCGAATTCCTTGAAACTGATATATACTACCCAAGTTCACCATCGGATGTTTCCTACTGAAAATGGAATGAATGCCTCTATTGGTTTGCATACAGGGGCACCCGAAATTATTCCAAAGTATTGTGTTATATGAGAGGTATTTCTAAAAACTATATTTTAATTCCTTTATTTTACACAAATCTCAATAAAATTGAAATACGTTATTCTTATGCACAAAAGTTTCTACAGAAAGTATTATGATTATCATTAGATTTATTGTTCCGCACAAAAATATTTTGTTATATTGAGCGCTTTTATTGGAATTTGCTGGAATTGAATATTTGTTTACATTAAGTGATTTAACAGTATTTAAACATTTTTAAGTGCGAATATGATTTAAATTTTTGTACCTATCTGTCCGAGTGTCCATGTGTCTATCTGTCCCAATGGCCATCTGTCTATCAGTCCGTTTTCTTGCTTCCAGCATCCGTAAATATTTTCTGAATTTAAAGAGAATATATGGCATTCAAATTCACTATTGAATGTTCCCTATTTAAATTGGCATTAATAGGTCCTGTGCAACTGGTTTGAGTAAAAGTTACCCAAAAAACTGCCAATGTATTGCAGTTTAGAACAGACATTTTTATAAATTACATTTAAAAAACTTTTTACTCGAAAAATCATAAAGAAATTGACATTTATTGTTAATATGCTAAAAAAAAAAATCTTGTATAGAATATGATTTTGTTAACCTTCAGATTTACAGGACTACACTAAGATGTTCAGGTACATTAAGGTCTGCAATTAGAATATAAGGGCTACGTTTCATTTTGTGGCATTTTTAATACTTTCTAACAAAGTTTAAGAATGATTCGAAATTCAATTAGTCTATCTGTATGATTTTCAGTACTACTTTCTATCTGTTCTGTGACGAGGTAGGCAAAGAACATTGAATATTATGCGATGGAAAAATTATGTACAGTTGGAAAGTGTTAATAAGCAATGCTTACCCCATGGTTGTTATTTCTTGATATTTTCTTTTTCCTTTTCAGCTGTCTGTACATTTATATCAACCATTTGCAATGCAAAACCATTCTTTGTACACCTGAACATTCTTAAATTATAATTTTTCACTAAAAACTTTATAATCGTAAATCTAAAACTAGTAATTAAAAATAAATATTCATAAATAAAAATTAATATCTGTCATTATTATTTTAATAGTCTTAATGATTTTTTGAGAAAGCAAAATATGTTGGAGACACTGCTATTAGAAATATAGTACAATCTACGAAATTTTTTTAACTACATTGTTCTAGTCATGAATTTAATTAAAAAATGATAATAATAAATATGAAAAAAATAAAATGTTCTGGATTTAAAGTGTTTTCAAACAATTTAGTAAATATTTTTTTTCTGTGTTTTTGTAATGTGCATTAAAAGTGCAATAATCAAGTAAAATTTTAATAGTTTTTAATAAAGTATACGTATTATGTAACTAAAATGTTCGTGTATACATATACAAGAATTAAAATTATTATTATGTAAGGAATGGAATGGGATGATTTCAAAAGATTTCAAAGGATTAAAAGCTTTAAAACAAAATACTCTTACGACTTCTTCAAAGAGGAATAAACAAAGAAACGAAAAAAAAAAAAAAAAAGTAAGAAAAAAAAAAGATTTTAAAGGCATTTGTGCTTAGTCTCATGTGGATTTTATTGTGCAAAGCTGCTTTTAGTTTAACAAGATTTTTCGCAGAGTGATAAAAACATTTGTAGTAAACAAATATGAAGATACATTACTTTACTTATTATCTGTGATGTGTGAATCTAAATGTATAAATGGTACAAGATAATTCAATTAATTAAAACTAAACAATAATAATAATAATAATAAAAAGTAAAAGTTTGGATTAAGATAGTCTTCGGTTGAAAAGTCTTTTTTTTTTCTATTTTGTGTGTTTTGAAAATATTTTTTCACGCATACAATTCCACATTTTTTCATTCAAGTAAATTTCGATAATTAATAAATCCCATGTTTCTGTGAGATCTTTCAAGTCACGAATTTTCATTAAAATAAATTAAATTATTTATACACTTATTTTTTATTTAATGTATTTTTTAATGTAGTATAAATCATTTAAATTTAAATGGGTCAGAATAATAAAGCACCGAAAAGTTTAAAAAAGAATCTGCAATAATAAATAATCCAACGCTTTTAAGTTTACATTTTTTCAAAATCTATACCTTTTCGTAATAAATATTTCCTAATGAGCATATGTATAGATTGTCGGTGATAAACTGATACTTGTTAGTTATTTTAGACGCTTCCTCCGTCAGTGCAGGAAAAGCCTTTATTAGTGCTCACTCGATTAAGTAGTAATTCCCTATTTTTTAGCAGATGTGCGTATGTGTGCGATGGCTTAAAAGAACAAAGTATAAGAAAGATGTATTTCAAAACAAAGAAAATTATTAGTGCTAGAGGCCTGTTTCAGTCGGTACAGTTCTCGAATTTTTATACGTCACTCTTAATTAGAGCTAATGGCCTATTTCAGTCGGTTTATTGAATGGGGATTTATTGAATGAAGTCCCCCCAAAGCACAACTTTGACATGAGTCCCTCCCAAGGTACCCCTATTTCAGTCGGTACAGCGTTGTCGAATTTTTATAATACACTCTTAATAGTGCTAAGGGCCTATTTCAGTCGGTTTATTGAATGGGAATTTATTGAATGAAGTCCCCCCAAGGCCCAACTTTGACATGAGTCCCCCCCAAGGTACAACTTTGACATGAGTCCCCCCAAGGCACAACTTTGACATGAGTCCCCCCCAGGCACAACTTTGACATGAGTCCCCCCCCAAGGCCAAACTTTGACATGAGTTCCCCCCGAGGTACAACTTTGACATGAGTCCCCCCCAAGGTACAACTTTGACATGAGTCCCCCCCAAGGTACAACTTTGACATGAGTCCCCCAAGGCACAACTTTGACATGAGTCCCCCCCAAGGCCCAACTTTGACATGAGTTCCCCCCGAGGTACAACTTTGACATGAGTCCCCCCCAAGGCACACCTTTGACATGAGTCCCCCCAAGGCACAACTTTGACATGAGTCCCCCCAAGGCACACCTTTGACATGAGTCCCCCCCAAGGCACAACTTTGACATGAGTCCCCCCCAGACACAACTTTGACATGAGTCCCCCCCAAGGTACAACTTTGACATGAGTCCCCCCCAAGGTACAACTTTGACATGAGTCCCCCCCTCCAAGGCACACCTTTGACATGTGTCCCCCCCAAGGCACACCTTTCCTCATTGGGAAAAAGAGAAAAAACGTTGTTTTGCGGCTATAAGACAGTTTGGACTTCCAACGTTATTTGTTACAGTATCTGCAGCTGAAACACATTGGTTTGATTTAATGAAAACTTTATCATGGAATTTAGATCGTCACGAATTAACTAAAGAAGAATTTGACGATATTAACAAGTTTAGCAGTAGGCCTCTGGCACTAAATTAAAATCTGTCAATGTCAGATTTTCATGTTTTAAATAATGAAATAATGTCGTGTCTGTATATTTTATTTTTTTATTGTTTAATTTAAAATCGATAAACTAATTTTTGAAACTTTTTAAAATATTTTTGTACATGAACATGCACATTTGTAGTTAGCTGTAACATCAATATCATAACTTGTGAACAATGAAAAACTGATGTACAATAAGAAATTTATTTTCTGAATTTGGGACACAATCTTCGCTGAAATATATAATACATTACATTATTTAAACAACTGATATTCCAAGAGATTCTTTTATATATCTGTTGTTACGAATTTATAAATAACATTAGTTTTTTTTTTTTTTTTTTTTTTTTTTTTTTTTTCTCCTTTAATGCAATTTTATTCGAATAATCTTAGTCGCGTTATAAAATGTTAATTTTCTGCATTTCAAGCTTGATTTGATGATAAAATAGTCCATTTTAATTTAGAAACCTGTTAAATAGCTTTAACAGGGCAGATAAGTGTCTTGGCGTGGAATTTGGCGACTTTAACGAGAAAATCCTTATTATCGCTATATCGATTATCTAAGCTCTAACTCAATTATTTCATGAGATACTGGAAAATTCTGGATTTATATAAGTCTATATATATATAGGGATCTGTTCTGATCTTTCAGTTAGTTTCCTCTAAGGTATTGCTGTTTAATGCTGCTTATCTCATACTTTGATATCGATTAGAACTCATATACTGTGAGATAATGCTATGGTACAATTTATGCTGTCATTTTTACGTTTTCAGCTGTTACTTAAGATGTGTTTTCTGGCGAAACTCAAGTTTATACTTTATTGACAGGGATACTCTGTAAAAAATCTTGTAAGCTTCTGCATGACACGTCATTCATTCACGGACAAATCAAAAACCCCAACACGAAACACTATTTAAAATCTGATAAATCTGTGTATATATCAAAGTGCGTGCGTACTTTTGCCCATTTAGTGTATATGTATACGTATGTGTGTGTATATCATAAAAATGTACATATCTCAATGTTGAATTATCTTTATTTACTTAGCAGTATTTGTTTCACTTTAGTTATTTAATATCATATAATTATACATTTTACAGATTTTTTTAAATTATATGTACAACATGAACACTTACGTATCTTATGACTGCGGACATTTATCACTGTGTATACATTTTCCAAGATACCTGAAATGAATACCTATTACGCGATTGTAAGATATATTTTTCTTCAAATAATAACGGCATCGAACTTAAAAGGAAGCAAGTGATTTTTCCCAATAAAAGCAATGGTCGAACCACATCCTCCATCAATGACACTGACTTTGAAATTAAAAAGAAAATATTCTTTTTGACAAATTATATTAAAACATAAGTTTCTGTAAAATAAAATAATAATCGGAGTATATTTCTTTGAATTATACAATGTCATTTTTACGCAAGAAGTTTATAAGTTGTTATTTAAAATAAATTCCTGTATAAATAGATAAATGACATTTATCTCCTAAACTTTTATTATAAGTCCTTAATGTACAAAAATATCATAATTAAAAATGTCCACGTTTCTCAATCAAAAAAGTAGGTTGATTTCTTACGATTGCACAATGCAAAATTTAATAGCTATTGAATACTTAGTCTAAACAACAGCAATAATAACATCAGTTATTCTATCAAGGATTAAAAAAAATGAAGATTATCGATATGTTTAAGAATTAAATTATTATGCCTATTAAAATAGCTTTTCTAAAGAAATTATTTACGGCAATATCAAGTTATTCAAATTATTATAATTATGCTGTAGATCATGACCACATACTACCAGAGTAATACGTGATTACAATTTTAAATTATATTTGCAGGAATTTTTAATAATTGGAAAAAAATATATCCTAAAATTAAAGAAATCATTGAAAGTATCCTTCTTTAATAGTTACATTTAAAATGTTTCACTAAATATAGCATTTAGTTAATTATCGTCAGTCATTATTATAACTGAATAGTTACTTGTTCCCTTGAATAAATCCGTGAAAGATAAATAAAATAATGTATATTCAAGTAAAACTTTTATGAATCAAGCAATTGAAGTTGATTGGTGATTGGTATAGTCTGCAGCAAAATTATTGAAGCACACATCTACAGTTTTTTGTTAGTTTGAGCTCTAATTTTTATCATCAACTTACTTTCTCATAAAGATTATGACTCGACAAAAAATTACTTAACAGAACAGTTTTAGGTGCACATCTTCTGAATAGGAATTAGTGCTAGTGCTACAATAATTTTTCTTCCGATTGTAAAGATAATAATTATAAAAACGATCAGTGAAATTTTTATTTAGCTAGTGACAATCAAATTATAATTGCTTGAGAAAAATATCTACGATAACTTTAGTTTATTAAAGAATACACAAATACACACTTACACTCATACACACGCACATATATAGTGCAACCACGTTTCCTACGACTAGCAGTGAGGCCGAGTCCAAAAGTTTAGAGGGATGCAAAATTGGCCGAGAGATAGTTACTTGGCAAACATACAGCTATTCGGTGTTTCCTTATCGCTTGTTTTCTTTCAGTCACCCCTATTTTAACACTGGACTTTTTCAATCCGCACTTGCGCAGAGGCTACCATGGTCGCAAGAAATGTGGTTAAAGAATAAACAGTACTACTGTTCTTCGATTTATTAGAGAAAAAAAAAAATTATTTCTGTTTAAAATGAACTTGTTACAGATGTCTAACTTTTTTCAGTATGTTTTGCATTTGTCAGTATGTTTTGCATACGTTTTTAAAAATCCCCTTTTTTCCTTTATATTTTAATTATATAAATAACCTCAATTTTTTAAACTAAATTGGTTGTTTAACATGTTTTCATATTTGATATTTGTGACTTACATGAAAATACTTTGTTAATATATAAACGTTTTTTGTATAAGTGGTTAATGATATTTAAATAAGATGATTTAAATTGATCGTTAAATAAGATAATCATTTAAGAAAGAGATATTTTATCTAAAATTTTACTAAACAAAAATTCAAATTTTATTAACAGATGTTATCACAATGGTATTGTAATTCTAAATTTTCGAAAAAAAAAAATATATATATATATATATATATATATATATATATATAACTACTGCAATTAGCAACTTTTGCTTCTTAATATTATAATCGATGAAAAGTGCAAGGTAAATGACTATTTTTCTGAAATAAATATTTAAAATAATAAATCGTCGATTCTGTATGAGAAACTTTCTTTTCCTTCGCAATACAGTAACCATTTTTGTATTTTCACTATATTTTCTTTATTAATGACAATGAAGAATCTCTCTTTTACACTTTACAGAAAACAAAATCATAATGTACAGACACACACAAATTTATAATAACGATAAATATTAACAATTTAACCTCATTACACATTCTTTAATTACGCTAATTTTAAATTGCCTTGTAATTTGCTTGTCAAATAATTAAATAAATATATTTCTATTTTGAATATGAACTGAACTAATTATAATTAATACACATAGCATTAGTGCAAATTCAGTTGCGAACATAGTCTAAAAAATAAAATTTATTTATTATTATCCTTGACATGGCAAAATTAAAATATATACAATTCATATATTTATAATGTTAATGAAAACATGTTTACCAATGTACAGTACAAAAATATTATTCAAATTATTTAGAGTTAATTGTGTCCATTTACATATTTTAATAATTATAAAAACAGAAAGAAAAATATTCCGACGTAAACGAAAAGAAACTTTCAGCCAAAGCAGGCTAAACATTTTTTTTCACAAAGCCCTCACCTTTAAAGAAATGGCTTGTTAAAATATTTAAAGGTTTTAGAAGCGTAACTCAGCTTCATGCTTGTAATTGAAAATAATTTCCTTTAATAATTACACAGCTCTTTTCCTAATTGAGTGCGAAACGTTAAAGGAATATTCTTAAGGTATATGGTAAGCGTAATTTAAACGCTTTAGAAAATTAATCTCTATTCATTTGGCGTAATAGCTGGTTTAGAAGGCAAATTTAAATGATGCATTAAATAGCAAGGTAAATTTAAAACATCACTGAAACAATTAGGATTTTTTCATTAAATGTATGACTTAATTTTTTAACCTCTCTTAAATAAATATGTTAAATTTATTAATTATCGTTACTACTTGTTGTACATTTGAAATAATATATCGTATTTTATGTGACATTTGCAGAGCTGAAATACTTTTAATTTATTCCATTGCATTATCATTATCTGCTTTTTTCAAACCAGTTTTATTGTACAGTAATTTTCTCCTGTATGTAATTACCGTCAATTAAGAAGAAAAGTATTCTTCTTAAAAACTAGTCTAAAAAATCTGGATACTAACAATTGTACAGAATAAAATTAAAGGTTTGCAACCATACATTTAAGCAATTAATTTAATCAAAATTCACAGATTTTTTTTTTTTTTTTTTTTTTTTTACTGTATTTTTAAATATGTCAATGAATTCTATCTCTTATCTTTTTTTCTTATTTTTCCATTGATTTTTTTTTTTTTAATCTATTTATTTATTTATTTGTAAAAAGAGAAACTATAAAAGAAGTTTGGTTATAATAAATATAGAACATTATTATCGGGATAAAGTATTAGGACAAGCGTAGAAAAAGAAATGATTTATTTGTTTTCTAATTTGTAATTTAAATTGAATACATTTTTCAAAAGATTATAGCTTACCAAATACGTACCAATTATAAGCAATATATTTAAATGGAAAATATTATGCAAGTTTTATTACTTCTATGTGTCTTTTTCATAATTTCAAATCCACTTATTCATTAATAAATAAATTGAGTACTTCTAACATGAGCTATCTACCAATACGTATTTAGACACTTTCCTATTTAGACATTTTGCCAAATATCTAGAACAGATTTGTAGAAATTATCTTGAAACTTTTAGTGTTTAAAGAACATGTTATACCTCATATATTTCAGCAAAAGTTTTGTCCTGAAGAAAAAAAGGGGACAAATAAATAAATAAAAGGCAAAATGTTTTGGATCACCCTGTAAAAAGTAATGCTTGAAATTCCTTTTGACTGTAGCACATGATTATGAAAATTCTTTTACTTATCTGCACAAATTATTATGAGGTTGCCACATATATTATTATTATTATTATTAATGTAAAAATAATACAACTTTTTTATTATAACACACAGGGTAATAGAACCAGTAAAACGCCGTTTTTGTTAGGAAACTTGGTAATTTACATTAGTTACAGCATACTGCAATCATAATGCAAAAATGTTGTATCTGTTAAGAAATATGAGCATTTTTAATAGATAATTTTTTACTACGCATGTGCAAGCTTTTCAAAAATTTCATTTGCATAATTTAATAGCCAAAAGTGTTGAGTTACTTATATGACAGCCCCCCAAACAAATATCCTGTAAATTCAAAAAGTTATGAAAGATAGAATGAAAAGTATTTCAGTTCCTTTCAAAATAAAAGGTAAACTATAAGAGATTTTACCGAAATTTTTATTTTATTCAATCAATGCCCAATGGTAATACAGAGTGTTCTATAATTATAAATAAATATTGATAAAAACACCTATCATGTTTCTTTTTTTTTTTTCAGAAGTCCTAAAATTTTATTCATTCTATCGCTTATAACTTTTTTTAGAATTTGTTTGGTGTTTTTACATACGTACCTCTGGCTGTTAAATTATGCTAATAAAATTTTTTAAAAGCTTTTGCATGTGTAAATTAAAAATTATTTAGCAAAAATGCTCGCATTTCGCTTTTGCATTTTGATTGAAGTATGCTGTGTATAATGAAGAACGCTAAGTTTCCTAAAAATGGCCTTTCACTGGGTCTAATATCCTACGTGTTATAATTAAAAAAGTGGTATTATTTTTTACAATTTTTTAAAAGAAACCTCTATATCTTAATGACTGTATGTGGTAGCTTTTAAAAAGTTATACAAATAATTAAAATAATCCTCATAATCACATGCTGCAGCAAAAACGCATTTCAAGTTCTGCTTTTTACAGGGCAATCCAAAACGTTTTGATTTTTGTTTAAATTTTAACTGGTCCATTTTTTCCCTCCATGGACACAACTTTTCATGAAATATATCAGGTATAACATGTTCTTTATACTTCCAAAGTTTCAAGATAATTCCTAAAGAATTTTGATTGATATTTTACTAAACATCAAAACTCGAAACTGTCGAAATACTTATTGCTAGATATAGTATTAAAAATGTGTTCGATATTAATTGTGTACTTTAAGAATTGTCACGTAAAATAAAATTTTAGGTTATAACTGAGTGAGCAAGATACACAGTCAAAGCTATTTAAATCAATTACATTCAAATATCTGTAAGCATTTAATAGTTAAACGTATCCTGTATGCATTTAATCTTTAAATATATGCTTATATTTATTTAACTGTATAGCAACATATATACGTATATCATTTAATATAGGTATTTCATTTATTAAAATTTTACTAAAAGTTTGATATAAAAAAAAAAAAAAAATCTCGAATGAAATGTTCATTAATTTGTTAAGGGGATATACGACCCTTAGAACTTCAAAAAACTTCGATTTAATTATAGTCTTTTCTCAAGTAAATTATTGTTAACAAAGCTTTATTTGGCATGTCTACTTGTTACTTATAAGCTTATTATGTATTTTGGAATATAATTTAAATTCTATGGTGAATTATTTATTAATTTATGTGTTTTTTTTTTTTCACCTTGCTCGCAGGATATCTCTGAAACTATTCAATAATTTTTTCGTTAAATTTTCACAGATTATTAAAGATATCAAATTCTTCAAACAGAACCTAAATTTGTATCTCCCTGTATTTTCATACAGGTGATACTTCTGATTTTTTTGAAAAATAAATGATCTTTAACTTTTTTTTTAAAAAAATCTAAATTTGAAAAAAAATTAGGTTCATTTTGAAGGATCTGATATGTTACATAATCTGTGAAAATTTCAGGAAAAAATATTAAGTAGTTTCAGAGATATCATGTGCGCAAGGTGAAAAAAACACATCTATTATTAACACATAAATTATTAAATAATTCCCCACAAAATTTAAATTATATTTCAAAATGCATAATAAGCTTATAGGTAACAATTAGACATGCCCAGTAAAGATTAGTTAACAATAATTTACTTTAAATAATCTGGTGTGTCACTCACACGAATTTCTCTTACCCTGAAATTAATACAATAAATACAGGTTGCAGATTAATAGGTAAGATAACGAGTACTGTTATGTAAACCTATGTTAAACAATTCATATTAGGCTTCTGAAGAGTTTTATATGATAATTAGTTCTGTGTGAGGGGGGCTACCGCCCCCCTCAACCCCCCGTTTCATCAATGCACCTACATTTATATAGAATTTAATTCGGTTATTAAAAAATAAGTCTGTTTTTAAAAAATAATTTATTAAAATTATTATTTAAAAAAATTATCTTTCATGATAATGCAGACGATTTCCATATTAGAGAAGTAGTATAACACCAAATATCCAAAAAAAAAGTCCATTTTTCTCTCAAAAAAAAAAAAAAAAAAAAGTACGATTTTTTTTTGCAAAGTTTTTTTTTTTTCGTTAAAAGTAAAGACAATCGATAACTTTGTTTTAAATTATCGCAGATCGATGGTTCAACCATTTGTTTTAAAGGTATTGGCGAGCTCTTTTGAAAGATACCCATCATGAAAATTTACTCCCCTCGAGGGGGGACTTACCCCCCCCCAGGGGGGAGGCGAGGCTCCTAAATACACAAAAAAAATTTCCCAGTTAACTATCTCTATTTCAATATATATATATATATTCGTTTCATTTGGTTTAGTGCAGTTTATAGACGTTAAACTCTATTTTCCTGCAATTTCCCCCGTAGACGTAATGTATTAGAATTCTCTTGATTGTCCCTGTACGCAAACCATTAGCTTGATCTTAACGAAAAGCTTACTGTAGCATCCCTTAATGATACACATTTAGAATACCAAGTTTGAACTTTCTGCCATAATTTGTTTTTGAGATATGCTGATAACAGACAGACACACAGACAGACACACAGACATACAAACATACACACAGATCATTTGCTAAAAACATGATTTTCGTATTCAGGGGACCTCAAAACGTGTAAATAAAAAAGATCTCGCGTTTGAAAATTTGACTCCAAGACAATACTTTCTCTACCTTATGGGTAAGATAAAGTAAAAAGGCTATAATTAAATCGATTTTTTTTTAAAGATATAAGGGTCGTATGTTCTGTTAAGAATATTTTGCCTCTGAAAATTTTTATCTGTTTCTCAAACAGGATTTATAAAATAACAATAAGTATTCCTTGAAATTTCAAAAGGACATATCATTTGTCATCAAATAACCTTTTCGTCATTTAGAAGTACACTGATAAAGAATATTTAGTTATGCAACATCTCAATATTAGTCATTTTATTATACGAATATTTTGTAGTGAAACGTTTATTTAAAATTACCCTGTTATTGTTAATTCTGTGTGGTTCTTGAATATGTGTACCAAGTTTCAAGTCAATAAGATGATTTTTGCGGCCGCTATTACGAGACATACCGATCAACACACAGGCACACATACAGACAGAACCCAAAACATTTTTTGAGTCTCCACTTACTTACCACGACAGTCAATATTTTCATGCAGAGATTATTTTCGCTATATTTCGATCAGCACAATCGTAATTGTGCTGATCAGTGCTGCGTTTGATCTTTCTTCTCATATGAGTGTAGTTTCAGAATAAGGTCTGAGTGTAGACGATAACATATCTGGTGGGTGAGTGGTATTACTTATACACAGAAAATAACCAGAACATGGACCGATATCTTAAATTGAATATCTTAAATTGAATCCCCATATCTTAAATTGAATCCCCATTAAAAAAAAAATAATAATAATAATAACATCGTTACCTGGGTTGAAAAGGAGGACTATGTCCGGATGGGTCTGTGTTATGCTCCCTCGTGTTCTCTTTTTACGTGTTGCTGGCTGTAATAAATAACTTTTGTGAACGAAAACGCAACGCTTTTGAAAAAACAAAAATATCTTCATCCTTACAATGAGTTTTTATTCAGCAGCTTCTAAGTCATATTCTGAAAAGTATGACATGAGATATAGAAAAGTGCACCACGCTCAATAATGTACATACCTTGCATTAAAACTGTACTCTAACGTCTGTATGTGAGATTTTCTTCATTTCTCCCTACAAAGAATGACGGGAATATGTGCAACCTTTATTATAGTTGAACTATATTTTTAAGTGCATTTCAAATCACAATACATTATCTTGATTACAATGTCCGAACAGCATGACATACGATCTATATTTAACTTTATTCTTTAGAAGAATTTGTAATCTGTCATTAGAAATTACCCATCAATTTGCAATTAAAAATATATTCGTTATACTAAAATTAGCCAAATAAATGATTCAAATTTGTATATTTAATATACATATTTGGTGCATTTTTTGAATAAAAATATAGTTGGGCCTCATAAAACATAAGACGAATAATATCATTATTCGAATTTATGTTCTAACATTTATAATTTAAAGAGCTATTTTCCTTTTAGAATTTTATCTTATACGAATAAATTTTATTATATTGATATTCTATTCTATTTAAAAAATATTATTTTTTAATTATTTAATTAGTACTATTAAGTACAGAAAAAAATGAAATAATACATTTTCTGTTAAATATATTTAGAATAAAAAGCAATCATTTCAGACTTTAATTAATTAGTTCAATAATTACGTCTCATAAAATTTTTTCGGTGTAAACAAAATGTTCTTTGATATCCTCTAATTAAAAAATTTTAATTATAACCACAAAGTAATTGTTCTTTGATTATATGTTTGTTTAATTTTTAAATACGAAAATTGTTAATTCATGCCGAGTTTAAAAGAAATGTTAATTATATTTTTACCTTGGAAGAATAATACAGTTTCATTTCGTTTACAGAAGAAAACGCAACAATAAATTTAATTTTTTTACATAGATATAAGTTTTATAATTTAATACATATACTTTTACATGTATATATTTTTTATGTGATAATGTTTTAAATCCCACTGCTTAAGCTATTTTCTGGTACATAATATTTGTTCATATTTGTCGCAATTGTTTCATAAAACATATTTTAAATATTATATAAATTACCCTAACTCATACTTTTGTATAAAAAACAAAGATAAAAATAATTTCAAATATATGTAAGAACATCTGTAATACTAATTACAAAAAAAAAATCAATTTAGAGTTTTTATTTTTTTAAATACTTTAAAAAATATTTTTTGCGTAAAGAATTTGCAGATAATATATATATATATATATATATATATATATATATATATATATATATATATATATATATATATATATATATATATATACTGTTTTCCTTCACATAAATATATATATATACTTCATTTTATTTATTTATTTTTTTAAACTAATTAATTTCGTGTTTCTACAAATTAATAAAGGAGAATTTAATTTAAATTAGATTTTGGAAAACGAATAAAAAAATCTGAAAAACTTGATATATTTTTTTAATAATAGGATTGTATTTTAAATGATCAAATCAACAATTATTCATAACCATTTTAGTAAGACTTTTATAGAAACATACCTAAAGATATCACGGCAAAATTATTTAAAATATTTGAAATTACATGGAAATAAAAATATATTTTAAATATTTTAAAATTACATTTAATCCTGTTTGAAAAATAATCTGGTATGTCACTCACACGACTTTCTCTTAACCTGAATTTCAATATTATAAAGATTGTGAATATTAAGTCTTAATATCAGTAATGTAAGATAATAATTATCAATTTACTTAAAAAATAATCATAAATAGTTTTATGAACAGTCTTATTTGACATATAATTCTATGTGATGGGAAGCTACAGTTCCCCCTCTACAACCCATTCAATTATATTGCCTACAATTATATTAAAAAGTAAAATCAAGGCTGCTGTTATTTTTCCTTCAAACATGTGAATATTGATTAAATTTTAAAGTGGCGACCTAAACCGAACTTCAAAATACAATCGTTGAATATCCTTCAGTTATTCGGTTTTAAGTTACGATGATAACAGATATGCATTCAGATCAACCATTAAAAATTTAGCTTTTGTAATCTGGGCACCTCAAAACATAATATAAGTAAAAAAAAAAAAAAAAAAAACATGAAATGTCATACACTTCTGGCAATTTACATGTATAGTTCCAATGTATCTAAATACTTGTAAATGAATGATAATGATTTCCATACCGCAATCTACAGAAAAATGACTTTTATGCATTAATATATATATATATATATATTACATTTTCTTTAGGGCAATCTATAGATGTTACATTGTACTATAGATGTTACATTGTGTAAAAATTTACAATGTAGACATAATGTATTTGAATTTTCTTGGACGTCCCTGTACACGAATCATTTGCTTGATTTCAACAAAATGTTTAGTTTAGCATCATTACATATTTACAGACTTAAAATGCCGAGTATGTAATTTGCACTACTATTTGCTCTTGAGATTTTCGAATAAAATACACACACAGACCAATCGCTAAAAAGATGTTTTTTTTGGATTTAGGGGACCTAGAACATGTAAATATAACAAAAATTCAATTTAGAAAATTTTACCCAAATATAATATTTTCTCTATCATATATATGGTTAACCAAAAGCAATAAATATAATGCGTGTTCCCTTTTCTTTACTTTCATTTACCAATATATATGATAGAAAAAGTATTGTTTTAGTGTAAAATTTTTATACCATATATATGTTAACAGAAAATAATAAATATAATGCATATTCCTTTATTTTATTTATTTTATTTATTTATTTTTACTTTCTTTAACCCATATATATGGTAGAGAAAGTACTGTTTTAGTTTCAAATTTTCTGAATTGAGACTTTATTATATTTACACGTTTTTAGGTCTCCCGAATCCGAAAAACATGTTTTTAGCGGTTAGTCTGTGTGTGTCAGTGTGTGTGTGTCTGTTATCAGTATATCTCCCGAACAAATAATAACAGGCTGTCCAAACCCTAAATTCTAAATTTGTACAGTATAGCGCTGCTACACTAAACTTTTCTTGAGATCAAGCATATGGTTCGCGCATATAGACATCCATTACATCTCTGGGTAAAGTTCTTATAAGTATAGTGCAAGTATAGTGTATCTGTAGGCTGCACTTAACAAAGTCGAATGAACATATTTTTTTAATGCATTACTGTGTGTTTTTTGTAGATTGTGACATGGAAATAATTCATCGTTCGCTTAAATGGCTACCCAAAGTATTTGAATACGTTGAGAGTATACTTGAAATTGCTGGAAGTGCATCTCATTTTGTGTAGTTTTTCTCTATTTTTCTTTCTTTCTTTCTTTCTTTTTTCTCATATAAGAGTAAATTTAAGTACACAATGTGATGTTCATATAGTTTATCGAAAATATACAGGGATACCCAAAATTAAGCCTTTTTTTTTTTTTTTTTTTTTTTTTTGTATTAATTGATTAAAAGCTTTGCTACATTTTTCTATATTGGCGAACACTACTCACTCATGAAAATGCATTTTATATGCCCATACTGTAAACAAAATGTATTTTGAAGTTAAATTTTCAGCTCTGTTTGTTTCTTCTTTCTTTAATATCACGTTCTGATACGGATATGAAATTCATTTTTTTAGTAGTTGAACTGTTTGTATATCTATTATGAGCGTAACTGAAAATGAGATTACTGCAGATATTCAAATTTGTAATTTATAGTTCGTATGTGTTTGCCACTTGAAAAGTTTGATCAAATGGTCAAATTTGAAGGAAAATTAATAACAGCTTTGATTTTTTTTAATTAATTGTGGGCACTATAATTGAACGAGTGGTTGAGATGGGCGGCAGCTCCCCATAGAAAACTATATGTCAAATACATCTGTTCATAAGCCTATTTTCGATTACTTTTAAATTAAAAGAATTTTTAATTAAAAGTATTTGCAAATAACATAGATATAAATTAAATTAAAGTCTAAAAATAAATTACAAAAAATCTGATTTTTAAAAACCTAAAACGAAGTACTCAAAAACCATTACGCAAAGTGTAGCAAAAGGAAATATAATAGGAAAAAAATTTTGATACTTAAATGAAAGATAATCCCGAAATGCATGGAGGTCTTTGTCAGGTAATCTTTTTCCCATCCCCACCCCGATCGATGCAGGGAATGTAAAAATGAGAATTTTTTTTGAAGGGATGTATACGTTTTAAGGATGTATACGTTTTAAATATTAGTTCCCAACTTAAGATTAAATCACAAAAATACACAGCCAACAAAACCAATATTAAAATGAATTAATACTAAACATTAATATAAAGAAATCAGATTCACAAACAGGGTGCATTAATATAAAATAATACATCAATGTAAAAATATAAATATTTATAAAGATAAATTCAAAAACAAGAGGAATGAAGAATTAATTCCTCTTGTTTTATGAATTTATAGAACAAAACACAATTTTCTGTTTAGCAGATATTTAAACTATATATAGCTGTGATAAATTCGAATGTATGTTTGGAAATAGAGATTATTAAATAGCCGCGATCCTGCTGTGGTAGATCCTGCAAGTAATACAACTTCTAAACAAATTCAACACTATTCCCATATGTTCATATGTTTAAACAATCCTACATGGAATGTTCCAAAAAATTTCATTTGGAAAAAATATATATACATATAAAGACGTGTTAGGTCCTTCCGGAATTTAATACAGTATATCGTAGATATTGTTGTACAACAGATTAATATGGAGCAGACTTTTCTCCTGTTCCAAAGAGACACTGTCGGGGGTCAAACATTATCATTATCACTGACTGCAAAATGCCATCTAAATACATGTGAGGAATAATAGCAGGGCATAGCATTATTTAAAAATCTCAGGAGGTACAAGAATATTGCTTTTCATGCTGTAACACCAGGTAAAATAACTATATTTCTCTCAGTAACGAATGTTTGATTTCAATTCTCATATATTTTCTTCGTATTCGTGTACAGTGATCATTAACTCAGAGGTAAAAATAAATTTAACTTCTGAAAATGACATTCTTTCTGACTGAAAGTAGTTTAATTTGATCGTCGTGGCAGAATTCTAGACAACTCTAAATATGGAACGGAATATGTGACAATGATTGCTGTTAATGATGTTTTTCTACGAATTGAACAGCTTAACATCACTATATGCTTACTATTTGGCAAATGGCGTCGAAATATGTTAGAGTTGCTGCCAGGGTCGTCGTGACTACTCTCCGGATTTTGCAATCATTTCACGCACTGGTGTGATAGAGACATCCTTAGTTAATGAGACAACTATTTGAATCCTCCTAGATGCATTATTTTACAGAATTTAAGTAAAATATAGTTCCGACAAGCATGCTGTATAACCCGTGTCTTTTACCAATCGAACTCTCTAACGCCTATGACTCACGTATTCGTAACACCAAATAATGATACGAAACACAATCGGGTACTTCTCTGAAGCATTTTATATAGGAACACAATGTATACAAACTATGAAATCAGTTGTAAATATCCATAAATGAACTCATTATACTTTTAAATTAAACCTACATCGCTATGCATGTTCGCGCTACATGTTTTCATAGTGCTTGTGCTGATTAAAGCTTCATGATTAACCTTGTGTCTAGTATTTACCCAGTCATGTTTGCATGACAAAATTGATGGATATTAATCAGTAATTCATTATTGCACATGTATATCCTTATTAGTTTGTGTATTAAACAGATTACGCACACTAAAATTTTATAAAATTGTTATCTGATAGAAATTATTGGGATTTTATTTCTTCTCCATAAATAAATATATTTTATATCTCACCCAATTTATATCACATTCAATGTACGTGATTGTGTCTAAGAAAATTACTTTCGGAAAGGACTCTAATATATGCTTTCCTTTAAAGACTACAAACTGTCAGATTTAATGCGTAGATATTGCTTTCAAGTAAAATATTAAGTTAACTGTTAGCTTTTTGAGAAAGATGTGTAATATAGAAAGTTGCAATCTAAACAATAATCCAGAAAAAAATCTCATTTATATTTAATTAGTTTTACATAATCTACTTTTGCTAAACAAATATTCACGCTTTGTTATCTGTAAAATTTCGAGAGAAAAGTTCAGTATCCAACTTTTTTTTTTTATCTTTCAAATCTATAAATAATAAAGATATCATACTTAGTTTATGCAAAGGTAATAAAATTTTGAAATGTAGAATTTCATGTTCTTGAATTTCAAAATGAAAGGAAAAAAAAATATTTTTAAAACATATGCAAAATGGGTTATATACAAACATACATATATAATAATTGTCTAAATATTTCTAGAATTTCTTTCAACATTTTTACTTCCATAACACTGCTAACGTAGGTATTTTTTGGTCAAAGAATTCGATATTGAGTTTTCAACTGATTTACATATTTGAATGTCTCCTATGTTCAAAAAAGTAGTTTTTGGCAATTAGCCAGTGTGTGTGTCTGTGTATGTATGTGAGGGATTTTTGACTATCATGTCTCCTAAACAAATGAAGCTAAAACGACGAAATTTCAGATTAGAGTTAGGGTGTACATATGGATTTTTTAAACTTTTGATGAAAAATGGAAAACCGGAAGTTGAATATGTGAAATCGGAAGTAGGATCATAAGTCTGTATCGCAAAAATCAGAAAAAAATGTTTTATGTCGTCTGATCACATTGTCTCTAAAAAATGCATTTGATATACAGAATAGTGGGTAATGGAACTCGTGTGGTTGCTACACATTCAGAATTTTTTACTTTGGTTCTTTTTTATACTCCATAAAATTTTTGAACCGTAATTTTCAAAAATTAAAATAACAAAATAAAAATAAACATGTATGATTTTGAAATGTATTTTTATTTATATTTATGATTTATATTTTATTTATTTATTTATTTATTTTTTAAATGTACTTATTTTTTAAATGTACTACTAGGGGGCCCTGGCCTCTGCTCGCTCCGCTTACCAATCCTCGCTCCGCTCCGCTCACTCCAATTGTGGGTTCGGTTCTCGAGCCGACCAAAGACCGTCGTGTACACTAATGGTGGCTGGTGCACATAAAATCTGTCGTAGCCGCAAAGTCCTCTATGTTCCCATCAAAACTATGTCTCTGGGGATCACCAAAGCGGGGGAGCCATCCCCTTTGTGTAGGACCAAAACTGTGGTGGCATGTCTCCGGAACATCAGTAGGGGTGCGTACCAGACTGTCGCCAATTATCCATAGCCCAGTAATGGTGCGACGTCAATCATAACCTACCTAATTATCTACCTACCTATAACCATGGATCATATTTTAATTTTCCCGTGTAAGAAGATTAATTTTCTAAAAGTAGAGAAAAAAAGTTGATATTTATTTTCATCTTTTTTACATCCATGGTTTCGAGCTGCGGTACCCTAGTCGGTAAAGCGCTGAGCACGTAATTGGAAGATTGCCGATTCGATACTTGAGTCGACCAAAGACCGTCTTGTACACTAATGGTAGCTGTGCACATAAAATCTGCCGTGGTTGCAAAGTCCTCCATGTTCTCATCCCCACTATACTTCTGGGGATCTCAAAAGCAAAAGGGGATCACCTCCGTGAAGGTTCAAAATTGTGATGACATGTCTCCGGAACATCTCTAGGGGTGCGTCCCAGACCCTCGCCAATTACCCATAGCATAGTATTGGTGCGACGTTAAATCCAACCGACCTACCTACCTACGTACAACCTTGTATCATAATTTAATTTCCCATTGTAAAATGACTTCATGACAGAAGAACAACGTGATTGGGAGAAACGTTTTTCAAAATGGCAAGCAGAGTACCTTCATAAACTTGTCGTTTTTAGTTAATAACTTCTTTAATTAAAACGATAGAAATTTCTGAGTGGCTGATATGCCAACCTTGGAGTACTCACAAGTAAACCTTCTCTCCTTTGATACCGGTTTTACGGACACCCATATATTTTCTGAAAGCTTATGTCACAAGTAGAAAAATCGTGAAATCTTAGGGGCAGAGGGACAAGCGTTTAAGAGTTGTAGGACCCACAAAAAATCAGTGAAGTGCGTATAGATGGACATATTCCTGCAATGACGTCTCTATTTCTTGTATGTTCCCGTATGTTGTTGTCAAGTACTAACGTATTGTATGTCTTTTTCTTACATTTTCGATGGATCCAAAAGTCGTTGTGGCTGCCTTAGTCTCCCGATTCAGAACAAGCAATCGCTCTCCAAACATCCAGGAATCGGAGATGATAAAACACATAACTACTCTCCTGGAAAATGATATGGAAATTGTGGAAGTGATACGGAGATTAGAATTTGCTGGAAGCCATGGAGAAGAATGAGAGAAGAAAATGAACTTCAAAGATGATAGTGTCGATAAGGAACAGCAAGACTCGTCGCAACAGTCGCCGTCCTCCACTTCTATCATGGCGTATTTTGGACAAGTATGCCTGATGACAGGAAAAAAATTCTGATTTTAGTGGATTCATGGTGTTCTAACAAAGATCATACATCATCTGCTTCCGAAGTACCTGATGGTAAAGTCCTACAAAAAAGAACTGGTACCTGAACGATGTACGTGAAAGATCCAGCCTCTGGATATTCATTTTTTCAGACACTACAAATCTTTTGTTTGTTACATAACGGACACAATCATTATCGAAACACAGGAGAACATCTAGCATCGCGATAGTTTTCAGGCCCAGCAGTCCTTTTACCCTATATAAGTTAAACACTCCTCGTTCCAAGAACTTGATTATGTATGCTTTTTATAAGGGCAAATACTTGGACGACGAACCTGGAATGTGGATTGGGCCAATGGATTACTGCTTTGATTCATTCACAAATGATGAGTGTGCAAAGTGTACGGCTATCACTTTTGTAAAATGTGCCCATTGTGTACCATCTTTCTGCCCGTCTCACTGTTTATTTGATGAATTGCACATTGATTGTCTCTTGTAATAGATTTTGCTTGAAGTCAATAACAAGTCACATTTTCAACATCCCAATGCATATTGTTTCCTTTCAACGAGTTGATTCTTCCTTTAAACTGAGGTCTCCACCTTCTTACCATATTATTAGTTCATATAAATACGAAAAACGAGTATTTTAGCGACTTTTGGTGTCATATTTCCAACACCTCACTGATACTTTGTATCACATATAGCTCCTAAACGCTTATCCCTCTGCCCCTAAGATTTCACAGTTTTTCTATTTGTAACATAAGCTTTCAGAAAATATATGGGTTCCCAGAAAACCGGTATCAAAGGAGAGAAGGTTTACTTGTCAGGATACACTGATACCTCTCATGACGCGAAAGACCCTGCCCTCCGTTAGAAGATGATGTCGCAGACAAAAAATTTGACGCCAGTGACAGTAACTTTTTTTTTTTTTTTTTTTTAATATATAGAGATAATTTAGAAAATAAAGAATTATCGTCTACAGTACATTACTTCCCGTCAAATAATTAAAACTCTTCTAGGTTTAATTTAACAAGTTTCACTGTTTTACCTGTTTTGTTGATTACCTATTTTTATTTATTAGACTGTTATCATAAGACCAGGAAGACGAAGATTTTTTTTTTCTTTTAATTTTCAAATTCTGATACAAGTGGATTATTAGTTTTTTACTGTATTCAAATATAAGAAGTTATATATATATATATATATATATATATATATAATTTATATATATATATAAATATACTATATATATATAGAGAGAGAGAGAGAGAGAGAGAAATTCTTTGTAGCAGAGCAATGTTGAGAACATTTGTATGCAAAAGTTTTTTCCTTTGTACAAACAGTAACCAATAAAAAAAAGTAAAAAGAAAAGAAAAGAAACAGCACATTAAATAAAAATTTCCAGTTGTAGAAAGACATGATCAAACCAGAGCTCAGCGCATTGTATTCGAGAATATCACCTCTCAGCCACGAAAGAATAATTTGTTTTTTTACTTAGCACTTCTAAATGCTGCTTTGATACAAAATGTCCGTATGCAAAACAGAAAACCACTAGATGAAATCTCCATTAAACGTTAGAGGTTAAACTGATCACAGAAAAAAAAAATCTGTTACAGACTGAATTGTGATTATAAATAAAATTCCGTTGGTTTTAGAAAACTTATTATTATTATTATTATTATATATCATTATTATTTCTGCAAAAAAGTCGCTGAAGTTTTCTGTTTTAAAACAGTATTCTTTTACAGTGTACTTATTCTTTCTTTCTTCGTTTTACACAAACATATTTTCTTTTCATACACACTTTTTAGCGGTCAAAAATGCCATAAGACGTATCATTTACATTCTATTCAGTTCGCGTTTTCTATGTTTAAATCACATTTCTTATAAGATTTTTTTTTATAGTGATTATACACTGTTTTATTTATTTATTTATTTTTTTGAAGGAAAGTATAAACGGTAACTAAAGTCATAAAAGAGTAAACACATAAAATGCTAAATCTGTATATATATATATATATATATATATATATACTCGTATGTCACTTTAGGACAATTTGTATAATTTGTATAATTTTGTATATAAATTGTATAATTTTTTTAAATTTATGAAAAATTAAACAAAAAATTTGCACTTAAAATATATATATATATATATATATATATATATATATATATATATTTAAGTATACTCAAACTAAACAACTAATTTTGTGTCACTAATAAACATGTATACAAATAAGTGAGTTTATCGGATGATTTTTCAACCACTATCATAGTGCACACAAACACACAAAAAACATTTTGAATCAAAACAAGGAGGATTACACTAGGGTTTTCAAAACAAATAAATAAATAATAAATGAACACGAGGCAGCTCATTCATTTCCATTAATCCTTTGCCGGACCTTATTTATTTTACAACTCTGGACAGTGTAGCGAAATTAGTTTTTTTTTTTTTTTTGAGAGAAAGAAAACTGTTTAGAGCTCTTTAGAGCGTTAGGGCTGGAAAGGTTTAAGGTCTGCCTTAGCGACAAATTTTGCGTCTTTCAACCAAATTTGGCGAAAAAGTTTATTTTAAAGTTCCCAAAATTTCGAAGCTGTGTCATGAATAGGAGATGAGTTATAGAATTTTTCTTTGGATTTTAGAAGAAAAAAACGAATATGCGCCAGATTTTGTCAGCCAAGATACAGATTAATGCTAGCGAGTTCAATTGTGCTCACCGAGTTGTTTTAGTGATCTTTTGTCCCGTAGATATTCTGTTTTAAATAATTTATCGCTGTTCGTGAATTAGTAAAATTCCTGCTCTGTGTAGTGTTTGGCGTGATTTACTTTAATCTTAAGTAACAAGAAACTGTTTTATTGGGCTTCTTTCAGAATATTTGTTGACGCATGACATTTGTAATACGACTGAAATATTTTTTTGGACTATTTCAAGATTTAACGTACACAAACATCAAACCGTCTCAATTATATATATTAAAAGCAAAAACGTTTTATTTATGAGACAAAAATTTTTAAGTTAAAATACATTTAAAAAACAAAAATTACATATAAAAACAATTAAAATCAGACGTTTCGAAACCCGTCAGTAATTACAACACAATATGCAAACATCACATGAACACTCAATCAAGCATGCGCACTGGCTCCTCAATATTCAGTACTCCTATAAATTCCTTGAGTGTTCATGTGATGTTTGCATATTGTGTTGTAATTACTGATGAGGAAACCCGGACGGGTTTCGAAACGTCTGATTTTAATTGTTTGTATATGTAATTTTTGTTTTTTAAATGTATTTTAACTTAAAAATTTTTGTCTCATAAATAAAACGTTTTTGCTTTTATTTGAAGATTATTTGTTAAAATGGCAGTTTTATTAGACAGTTTCGAAATTACAGAATTTACGTTGAACAACATGCATTTATTAATAGAACTAGCTGTTTCTTTACTAACTACTTTCTTCACGTTAGAAAGTCGACATTTTTTTGTTATATATGTCTATTCATTCCAAGCGGCAAGCGAGACCGCCGCAAGCCCACAATACGGCGGTTAGACCAAGAAGCCGGGATAAGCTCGCAACCTAATCATTCTAAGACGGAAGGTGGCCGCTCACTACTATGTAGCGGTTTTGAGCGATTTTAACCTTTAGAGAAGTACTGGCTGTGGTGATTCAAAACTGTGGTGATTCAAAAGAGCCCGTATCTAAAGATTAAACCACCTCCGTTGTTTATTGCATAAACAGAAAAAAAATACAGAGGTCGCCAAAGCGGAGCTTTCAGACGACAGAGGGCGATAAGGTAACAAGAATATAGAAAGAAGAACGGAGCCTTGCTCCCTCGCATGGAAAGGCTTGTGTCGAAAAATTATATGGACATCCAAAAGAAAAGTTGGTAACTGCCTTGGAAGATTGAAAAAAATATTTGTTCAAATTGGAAAAATGCATTAAGAAGTTATAGATTTTCGTTAGTTTCTGACGTAGGGGAAGCCGGGTAACGATATTAAAAATCCAGTCGTTAAGTTTATTAGGTGGGTTAAAGATATGCCAATCATGAGTTAGTGGGCATGAGGAAAAGTAAGGATTTGCATTACCCTCAGCCCCGCACTCACATTGTGGAGTGCGCGAGCAATGAAACTTGTAAAGATGTGATTTGAACGGGCCATGACCCGTTAAGAAGGCTGTTATGGCTGGGGAAAAGTCAAAGTTATAATTTAACACTTTTGGGAGGAGGTTAAAAATAACAACCTAATCATTGAAGAGGAAAGAGAAGAAGATGATATGTATAGAAAAGATAGAATTTTTCAAAGCAATCAATGTAAGAAGTATAAGTATACAAATGGCTTAATGTATTTAAAATATTAAAAATAAAACATAATAATAAAGGTTGCATAATATTTTTTTTTCTTACTAAGAAGCCAATAAACAGTATATTTTTTTATTATAAAATACATTATAAAATGCAAAAATGCATTATATTATGTATTTTTTCTTCTAGATTATACAGCAATACATTATAAATAGGAAAAATAAAATAAAAAAAACATTTCAGTTTCCTGTATACCTTCATTTTTTCTTCCTACAAGTCATCATATAACCATTTTTTCAAGGAAGAGAAAAATCAATTTTTTCCATTAAGAATACCAAGAAATATTTCTTTTATAAGAAATTCCATTAAATAAATTTAAAAAAAGAGCTCGATAAATGATGCAATGAATTAAAAAAAAATTACTAGATTAGAGAAACTACATATTTTTTTTTTACATAAACCTGTTAGGCTGATTTTTTTTTTTTTTTTTTTTTTAAGGAGTAATATATTTATAAAAGAAATATTTCTATTAGAATAAATATTTTTTTAAAAAGAAATCTATATCACACACACACACACACACACACACACACACACACACACACATATATATATATATATATATATATGTGTGTGTGTGTGTGTGTGTGTGTGTGTGTGTGTGTGTGTAATTTTGTAAACTGTAATACATCTACCTACCCTTCAAATATTTTTTACAAACTTTTCTTTCTGGAGAACAAAAGAAAAAAAAACAAACATTATTTTAATATCTTTTAACAACTATTTAACAAGTAGAAGGTGTGGCTTAACAGCATATTTAGATCTTACCACTGAATTTGCGTATTGATTAATAATGTTTTCTTATTTTAGAGTACTTTTCAAGAATACACTGTAAAAAAATAACTATTACCAGCTGCAATCTGTGATTTATTTTATCCGATCACAGAGAATTTCTTGCAAGAAAGTCTCTGTGATTGGATAAAATAAATCACAGATTGCAGCTGGTAATAGTTATTTTTTTACAGTGTAATGGCTATTTGGAATAAAGAATTCACTTATTGAATATTTAAAAACACGACTTACAGCAAAAACACAAAATTTATATTTTCTGTAACTATATTTAAAAGATAATTTTCTTTAAAACGCTTTTTATAAAATTAGGGTAAGTGCTCCAGTGACTGACACTTTTAGAGCAATCTCTGATGTTTTCAATGTTCTAGTCATTAGAAAATATTTTTAGAAATCTTAAGTTAATACACGGGGCATAAAAGACATTCAGAACAACATATATCTTAAAATATATACATTGGATAACAAATATTATTATTATTATATTATTATTATTATTATTTTTAAATGAATTTTTATTTTACATCCACTCAATGTTCCAGTAATTGACACTGCCAGTTTTTCATTTTATCAGTAATTGACACCCTTTGTTCCAGTGTTTGATGCTGCTAATTATTCCTTTTACCAGTAATTTGCACCCTATGCTCCAGTGTTTGACATAAAATATTAAAATTCTTATATGTAAAATATATGATTTTCTTATTCTTTGTTATTAATTATTTCGGGATAGATGTCAATCACTGGAATACCTACCCTACATCCATTTTTTTTCCTACATGGGCCTATACACCATAAAGTAATTTATTACATTTAGAATTTTCTTGTAAACAATCATCATGAATTTCGCACCTAAATTATTTTGGATATCATGCTTTGTTAGGAGAAAAATTTAATGCAGCACTAATACAATTTTTATTATAATAAAAGGTTATGTTTGTTCATTGTAATCTGAAATTTAATAAAATCATTTTTTTTTTTTCATAATTAACCAATACTTTTTAACAGAATTATATTACATTTTTTAAATATATTAATTTTATTTCCCTTTATTTCTTCTCTCTCTTTCTTTCTATTTTTTTTCCACACTATAAAATATGAAATACATCTCTGCTGCATTTTATCATAACACATGCATAGGTAACTTCAAATAAGGTACCTGTACCCAATATGGACACCCTAAGGAAAATGTATTTTTTTCACCCCCGTGTATACGTTATAGGGCTCCAAAAATGTATGACCACTATCCCTGGACTGTTGACTATCATTATTAAAATTAGCGACCTTGTAATTATTCTGGTTTAATTTAAATGATAAAAACAAAAAAATTTTATAAGTGTCCATATAAGGAACCACCTGTCCCTATTATGGACATGTATGTCCATATTAGGGGCAGGTGGCTCCTTATCGACCTACTACACAGGGTGTATGGAAGAGCCACTTCTCCAAGGGATTTTAGAGGGGAGGGTATAAAAAAAATATATCTTAAAGTATTGCGGGGGAGGGGGGGCACAGTAAATATCTTCAGAACACGCACTTTAGAAGAGAGGGGGGGACATTTTTGGTTGTGGCTCTTCGAATATGCATGGAAAGCACCTCAGTTACTACAAAATATTATGAAATAATATTGTTTATTTTGCTTAGCTTTATTGCATCTGTCTGCAGAACTTACATCTGTTATTACTCAGTCCTCACAGGATGGACAAATAAAAACTTCTTCCTCATAGGCGCTAAATCCCACACAGTCCTCATGAACATATCTGCCGCATTTGATGCATGGCCGGATGTCTGCAACAGCATCAATACTGCATAAGAAGCAGTACCAGCTCTCCTTTATTGAGGAAGCGATACTGCTGGTATCTACGATTTCACCAACAGATACCCTACTGAGAGGAAGCTTCTATTGATTTTTTTTTCAAGGGCTTTTTGGAGGATTTTTTTCTTGGAGGAGGTTTCTTGGAGGATTGTTCAGATGTCATCTTGTTGAACAAGGATTTTACCACTTTGATGCCTTTTGAGTTTATCGCCTGGCGACGTTGTATCTTCTTCCTTCTTACAGTTAGAGTCAATAACACGCTGGTGAAAGAATTTTTCATGAAAAATGATCTTGCAGGTGATGAAGGTGGGTCAATAACAGGAGAAGGTATGTTGTTAACAAGAGCTTCAACATCTGTACTTCCACTCTTATTTCGTAATGTAATTTACTGATACAAAAATACCTATAAACATTAATTTATTATGAATTAGCTAAATAAAATAACATTAAACAGAATATTTTACAAATTTGTGAATCAGAAGATTCACTTGCTGTACTTCCAATGTAGACATAAGGTGTCCATATTGGGAATCGGGCGTAGTTTTACTAAATCTTGTAATAAATAAACAAAGAAAACATTTTTAAGCAATATATGCAATAGCAATCGAAAATATGTTTTATCAGCTTTCTAAATCACTCCACCTTTCAATATTTAAAGGAATTTTACCATATCTAATAAGAATTTAAAATTACCTGTAATTACGATCAGCACACCACGAAAAAACAAGGTTTCTTCAAAATGGCGAACAGCGCTCTTTTTTGCACTTTCCAGGCTAAATTATCTTTTCAACTGGTTTTCTTCACGGACATGTAGTGCCATTTCTCGATCAAATTTGTTACTTTTAAAGATATTAGGGGTGTCCATATTGAGAGCACTGTCCATATTGGGTACAAGTACCTTATGATCTTTCTGAATACAAACAAAAAAATATATAGGTGATCGATATGATAATACTAATGTTTTATAAATTTCACAAAAACAATCAATAATTTTAGACATTCACTGTAAAAAAAATCCCGTAAGATTACGGGGAAAGCCCGGCAGCAGAGATTCCAGACAAAGCCCGTAAAAAGAGACGCTTGGGCCGTAAATTAAGTATATAATAACCTTAAATTACGTTACATGCCTGTAAAAAAATTTTTGCCCGTAAAACCAATGCTTTTTCTACGGGCTTTACCCGTAATCTTTCGGGATTTTTAAATTTTTTTTTTTTACAATGTTTAACGTCACGAAAAAGAGTAATTTCATAATTACATTTAAAGAACTTGTCTGTTTTCATAATTCATATTTTTTTAAGCATGAAAATGAAAGAAATAAATACTTTTTGCAATTGTAATAACATATTTTAAATTTTAAGTAAAGGAAACTACATATGTACCTATTATTTAATAACTTTTACAGATTCAGTGTAACGTCCTTCTGTAACTCCGTAAGATAAAGTAATAAACCAGAAAACAATTACGGTCAATAATATAACCATTTTTCTGTTAAGCTGTAATTTTTTAAAAGACTTGTTTTTACTTTTAATTGCGATATAATAGTTTTGAAATTCTTAAAACATTACGTATATTATCATTAAAATAAATTCCAATTATTAGTTATTCGTAAAGGGAAAGAAAAATTGTAATTTTAAACTATTTACATATGCTATTAGAAAATGCGTAGTTCTTATCAATTTCAAATGTATAATTAGTGCTAGCCTTAATTATTATTATTATTATTATAATTATATATATATATATATATATATATATAAAGGGTGGGCGGAATTTTGAATTTTGAATAGCTATTGATGTTTTGTGTAGATTGCAATGAAAGTTACCTTCTTTTGTAGACTGCAGTATGGCATTATTTGTAATATTTTTCCTTTTTCATATGTCTAATACATGGCAGTGGCTTGATGATTGATTCACTGGACGTTGGATAGGCTGCCTAGGCTCCACAGAACGGCCAGCGCGTAGTCCAGACCTCACCCCTTGCCAATAATTTTTATGTATAAGTATATATGTAATATTTTGAGAAAAAAAAATGGCAATCTATTTTTGTAATCATCTTAATATGAGAGTTTCTAGCATAGAAATTCACGATTAAAACAATAGAAATGATATTTAGACAGAATGTAAAAATTTATGAGCGTGTATTGTTGACCACCAGCGGCCGAGCGGTTCTACGCTCAAAGCTGGTAGATGGGAAGTGCTGGATTCGATCCCAGGTAACGCTCATCGACCTAGCAATTCGGGATTTTCTGTGGTTTTCTCTGAAACTCTTGTAAATACAGTTTAAGACCCCTTAAATAGACCCCCATGGAGGCCATTTCACCTACAGACCTAGGACCGTAGTGTAGTGAATCAGCCTAAATCCTACAACTAACCAACAATCTGAGCGCGTATTTAAATTTAAATTCAAAATATTGTTTAACGCACTTCATAATTAATTTATTTATTAAATCGTTAAATTTAATGTAATTTAATTGCATAAGATGTACTAAATAATAAATAAAAATCTATATAACAATATTTTTTTGCTATTACAATTTATGTTAAAACTGAATAATTAAAGAAAATAATAATTATAATTGAAATACTACTAATAATAATAAGAAGAAGAAGAAAGAAAAAAGAAAAAAAAAGAAATTAACCTCTGCATTAAGAATAAATAAGTAAACTTATAGATAATATTAATGAGAACTATTAAATGAGATAAATGAAATAGATTTTTTATGAAAGAATATTTTTATTTATTTAGGAACCTTTTATAAACGAAAATAATCATTGTTTATACTATATTATTATTATTATTATTATTATTTTAAATTTATAAAGGTGTACCATTTACACCATTTCAGTAAATATATATATATATATATATATATATATATATATATATATATATATATATATATATATTTGGGGGGGGGGGGGCAACATTGTTTAATTCATATGGCATTGTAAAACAGATAATTATTTGTTTATTTTAATTAATACATATCTAAAGGTCAATTTTTTTTTCAAATACTAAAATAGAAAAATCATATGATTTTATTTTGAAATTTAATCTGTTTTGAAAAATCGAAATTATCTAAGAAGTCTTTACGCTCTAAACCTCTTATTTTCATCTTCTTACTTTCTGACACCACTGTTCTTAATAGTTCCTTTTAGGTATTTGAAAGAAAAAAAAAAAAAAAAAAAAAAAAAAAAAAAACAAGCTCTGGATTTTGTGGAAAGTCAGTAAAATTGTTTCAATACAGGAAAATCGCTCTCCAGGGTTTTAGTACGGAGCATTCCTTATTTGTAAGAATGAAATATTTTTCGCTGAGGAAAAATAAATAAATTTTGAAACAGGTTACAAAAATAAGGGAAGTATTTATTTATTTTATTCAGAAGCTAGTTATGTTATTTCATATTAATGATATCTTCGATATATTTCGAAAATTGTTGCCATGTAGCTTATAAATACGTTTACAGAAAAGTTTGCCGTATTATTGTATTATTTAGTTTTGAGAATGTGTTATAGTATGTATTATTTTCGAAATTTTAGTGCAAAAATATCAGGATGATATCCCAAAAGGAGTTTTATATCACTTTTCTCATGAAAAAGATGTAAAAAAAAAACTAATAACAAATAGCTATATAAATCAAATAAATAAAAGTTTATTCTTAAATTTAAAATAACAAAGCTCTTAATGCTTAGCAGATTTGGGTAATTATCTTGTATACCTGAAATCAGAGAACTGATTTAAAAAAAAAGTTTTATTTCCGTTTATATTTTTAGGTATTTAAATTATACTGCAAATAAAACTTAAAAATAAATAAATAAAATAAAATTCCTAGGTTTTTCTAAATTTTAAATTGATAGGTATCTGTAGAAACTAAAGCTGGTACCTATTTCTTTCTTTCTTTCTTTCTTTTTTTTTTTTTTTTCGAAACTAAAGCTTGTTGCTGTTTATTCTTTTTCAATAGTATTTTAATTACTAGTTAGTCTTCAACCGCCTAACAGTCGATATTTAAAAATTAAACTATTTTGAAATTCGGTACTAGCATTAATTTCCGAAAAGAGATATTCATTAAAAAAAAAGTAGGGAAAATGTCGTAATAGATTTCTTTTTTTTTTAAATAAAATTAATGAAATTAATGAAATGATGGCAGTAAATCTGTTTCCTTTTAGCGACACAGAGAAGGGAATCGCTGAAGAACCATTGACAGTCCTTATATAATATTAGATATTATATTTTGAACTTATTTTTGAATTTAAAATTACGATTAACATTTATTTTTTCCCAATGCATTCTTGCAATTGTGACATTATTTTTTTCTTCTATAAATTTTCTATCTGCATTATTTATTTAATCCTACAAACCAAGCATAAAAAAATATATTTTCGTTTCGATACATTTTCGAAGTTATGATGTTAGTTCCAAGCATCTCATAGAAACTTGGACTTTCGTTATCAAGAAGAAAATAATATTTTTTCTTCTGTTGCGATATGAATTTTATTGTAAAAGTTAACAATAAATAAAAGTTATGATTTAAAATATACCAGTATTTTCTTTCACTGCTATGGGAAATTTAAAATCAGGGTCAAGTCGACGTATAACATAGGTGATGCAGATATGATATTTAAAAAATAATAAAACGTGTTCTACTATCCTTTAGATAACCGACTGTTTGCAGTCTGTTACTAAATTTTAAAACCAATTAAAACTACACGTAAAAAAAAAAAAAAAAAAAAAAAAAAAAAAAAAACTTTTATTTTAGTTTAATTAGATTCCTGAATAAAAAAATTCTATAAATATTATCTATCTCAGTTGAAAAAAAAAAATAGTATATCAAATCCGATAATTCATATCAAATGAATTTGATAAAACGCGCTGTTTCATAAATACCACTCATATACTTTTTACCACTCATATATTTTACCACTCATACATTTTTATATATACACCACTCATATATTTTTTATATATTTTATATTTAATTTTATATTTTTATATATATTTATGCATATTCTTATATATTTTATATATTTTTATATATATTACATATTTTACATATATACCACTCATATTTAACCATCATTTTTTATATATTTTACCACTCATATATTTTTTAATAAAGAAAGCAATATTACTTTTTAATTCAGAGTTTAATTATAATCGTACCCCCCTGTAAAATTCAAACAAGTCCTTCTGGCTTATTGAAACGGATAGTTTAATTTTTTTCTTATTACCTAGTAGCCGCACTTTTGAAGTAAAATAACGGTAAAGAAAAACAAACAAAACAATCAAACAAACAAACAACAACAAAAAAAATACAGTCGGCAGCAAAATTATTAAGGCTCTAGCAATGATTCCTGTATAAAAAAAGTACACTTAAACTGTCAACGGTCGAAACAAATTCGCAAAATATATTTTTATGAATATTTCACTTCTAATTAATATAGACAACTGACAATGAAATATATTAAATTAAAAAATTATTCTGATAGTTTTAAATTTAAAGCCTGTCCTCATTTGTGGACGTTCAATGTTCTAGCGAAAGAACTTCGAGATGGAAATACCTCGAGATAACAGATTAAAGGAAGATAAAAATGCAGAAATTCTAAATTGTGACTAAATATTTTAACTTACATCGTCGGAGTAAATTTTGGGAAGTAGAACTGATACAATGTGGATCTATAAAGAAAAAGAATGTTTGAATGTACGATAAATGAGATTCTCATTCTTGTCATCTACTAATCATAAGGTTTTAAGTAGAAAAAAAATATATTTAATGCATAAACGTTCAGGTTTTCAAAATAAGTTATCAATTCGTATTAATAGGCGAATTATCAAGGTGGCAGCGAAAAAAAAAAATTCCGGATATTTCATAAAATACCACAACAGATAACTAAACAGTAATCTCATTTGCTGAGTGACGAAGTTACGAAGTTTAAATCAAATGCTGGTGTTATTTGTCGCAAATTAAGACGAAAACCACTACAACGGAAACGTCTAAAAGTATCTCGACTTATGTCAGTAAAGAATGTTATGTCCCAGAATTCTTCTTAAAAATAAATATATTATTTTCGAAGGACATAAAAGTTAATTTAGAGAAATGAAACGTCGATATCTACTACTAGCTTTACTTAAAAGAAAATTTTCGCGAATTCTATAGTAAGCGTATAAGAAACAGTTTCGTTATTGTGTATTTTTAACTTTCCGAACACTATAGTGAGAAAAATATTGTAATAATGTCAAAAATCCGAATCTGAGATTTTGATGTTTCTATACGTTTCGAGGGCCCCTGAGTCCGTTTCCACTATTTTTACGATGATGTATGTATGTGTGTGTGTATGTCTGTGAGTGAACATGCTAGCGTCTATATGCTTTGTTCGAATAAGCTGAAAGTTGGTACGTATATTGTAAGTCACCATAGTAGGAACTCTATAGATTTTGGTGAATCTAGCACTTATAGTTTTTTTACAGGGACACCAGAATAAAAATCTTTATCATTATGGCCTATGGGGCCAAATATTTAAAGGTGCGATAGCGTCTAAACGCCTTATTAATCTGAGCAAAAAGTTTGTACACATGTTATAGGTTACAGTTGCACCAACTGCATAGATTTGGGTGAATTTAGCACTTACAGTTTCTTTTACAGGGACACAAAGAAAAATTCTTTATCATTATGGCCTATGGGACCAAATTTTTAAAAGTGCGATAGCATCTAAACGCCTTATTCAATTGAGCTGAAAATTTATATGAATGTTATAAATCCTTGTTGCACTAAATATAAGCATTTTGGTGAACCTAGCATTTATAGGTTTTTACAGGGACACAACGAAAAATTCTTTATCGTTATGATCTATGGGCTCAAAGTTCAGTAGCGTTAAATAAAACATCGTGTAATATATGGAGAAAAATACTCAAACACTCTATTATGATTTTCTCTCTTTTGTTTGTTTAACAACTCCTCTTTCTTTACTCTGTCTACAAAACTGTTAATTACTCAATGTTCGGAAAGTCAAGTGGAGTCACTCCAGATTTTTTTTCTCATATGCAGGAAAATGCGATTTTCAAAAAACAAAAAAAGATAGGAAAATGAACTCCGACTGTAACAACGTGTTCTATTTAGATGTCTGATATACTTTAGACCACTTTTAGAATGTGCAAAACGGATGTTTCAACAAAAGAGTGGCCTAAATGAGAAAAGAATGATGTTAGACATTGCTAGAGCTGAATTCCTGACGTGATCGCATAGAAAACCTGCGAAGTTATTTGTATCGCAAAATATATTAAAAATTAAAAATTAAAAAAAAAAATCATTCAGTATATGAATTATTGGTGACAGTGGCCATTATGAAGTAATGAGACAATGATCCCGAAGCTTTTATTAAAAAAATATTTAAACCTAGCCTAAATCGTGCGTTCCAAGTTATTGAGAGAAGTTATGGAGCAACATCTTATTAAAGGATGAGGATCCATAAGGGAGATTTTTGGCCCTGAAATTGAGGAAAATATCAGTTTGACTGCAAGTGGGACATTTTGAAATTTTTGAACTTAATTATTTTAGAAGGTTTGTATTTTAAGTTTCAGTCAATGTTATTTATATTATTTCTGTAATTGTTTGTTCTCGAGGGTACAAACATTCCCATTTTTGCATTTTTG
The DNA here is from genome assembly GCA_963930645.1 of Salticus scenicus. Classification (NCBI taxonomy): domain Eukaryota; kingdom Metazoa; phylum Arthropoda; class Arachnida; order Araneae; family Salticidae; genus Salticus; species Salticus scenicus. Next base: position 135,378,962 of record OZ005648.1, read on the forward strand.
TCCCAGATTAGCCATTTTAAGAGAATTGATTTACTTTTTTTTTATATGAACGTAAAATATCAACTCTTTCTTATTGAAATATATTATTAAGTATACTATGATAGATATAATACATAAAGATAACCACTGCGCTCTAAAAAAAAAAAAAAAAAAAAAAAAAAAAAAAAAACAACATTCATTGCAGTAAATTCATTTAATACACTACTACTTCACACTGGTCTGAAAGAGGTGAAACTGATGAAAACGAATCATCTAATTAAATTCAATTTAAATTTCATGTCTCTTACACTGAATAATCTTTAAAAAGAACTTTAAGTCTTTTTTATCTCTACAGTTTATATTTTCATAGTGTGTTAACTGGTCTTTTTTTTTTTTTTTTTTTTTTTTTTTTTTTTTTAAATCTGAAATGTTTAATGTAAATAATTAATACATTTTTTAACTGTTCCTGTGACTAAACATGAGAAATTTTTGTAAAGAAATACTGGTATTAAAAAAATTACAAGTTGGCTCTTATGTGTTTTAAACAATACTCACATGTCCAGTGCAAAGATTAGAGTCTGCGACATTTGGAAATATTTAACTCCGCTTACCACATTTATTTTACAAACTGTGCGCTACAATATGTCTTAAAGATATACCCAATCTTTCTCTTTATACAGTTAAGGTACAATGGGGAAAAATACTTTGATTAGAAATAGTACAATTATAATCTATATTCATTTGTAATATAAACATAAATATTATCCTGTTCTAAAATAACGTAACTTTCAACAATATCGTCCAAAAATAGGCAGAGATTATTTTTAGCATTATTAAAACAATGATTGTGACGTGGCAGGGATGAAAGAGTTAATAGACAGAACTTTTCACAAGTATTTTTAAAGAATAATCTTTATCCTAATTATTCAAAAATATTAATGTAGCACTTTCCTATTAATAGGTCTACGCATTAACACTATTATGTCCCATTTCACAGAAGTTATGGTGAAATACCGGGTTAACTCACATAATTTTTATTTTTAGTGCTCTAACCATCTATATAATAAAATAAGAACTTGAAATTCCTCAGACGCGAAAAAATGTCTCTTGGACCCTCACCCTTTGCGAAAACTGTCTTTTTTATTTATGTGGTCTTATTATTTTGTAACAGTTATTGTTGACATTTTTTTTTTTATATTGATGTTTAAATAATTAAATTATTTATTTATTTATTATTATTATTATTAGAATTAATTTAATTTATGTACATTGTCACATATTTTACTAAAGACTTGATATACTGGCATAGAACATTTCTGATTTTAATTGGAAAATTTATTTTATTATTTACATAGCAAAATATATTTTGGACTTGTACTTTTCTAACAGACTGTCAAATAAACAATACAAAAATGAGAAACAATATATTGTCATTCGTTTAGTTGTACTTTTCGTATTAAAATTTCATTGATGATTTTCATTTTTATAATCTCTTGAAATTTAATAAATTATTCTGTTATAAGAAACTGATTACACAGAAAGAGTATTTGTATTTTTAAACTCTGTCAAAACAACACACACTTTCGGCTGTAGTAGTATTAACAAACATTACAGATAAAGGAATAAAATAAAAATATATTTTCGAATTGTTAACTTGAATACTATATTTTAATCTTTGTTCATAATTTCTAGTTATTTAATTTTTGAGAAAGAATCATTCATAGGCACAGTTCTTTTTATGACAAATTAATTAATAGGGATTTGTGTATTTTCAATTTCAAAAATATATTATGCTTACCATAAAATACCACAAATGTGATTCCCATCGATTAAACGACTCTCATCTTGTCCATATTAATTTCGTCTCTTTTGAAGATACTGAATAAGCGTCCTCTTATGTTCAGCGATAGACGATATCCGAGTAGGAGAAAGTCTTGTTTTAGTTTTTTCTTTTCATAAGATTCGCCTTTAGAAATACTATAAACATTGATTTGTTTTTAAAATATCGAATATTGTGATTATTTTAATATTTATATATACATATATGTATATAAAGAAGCTTACTAAAATAATGGAAATGCTTGTAAAACAATTTATTGGAAGTGGGTAAAAAAGATATTCCCGAATTTTTACAGTTTGTTAAATCCCGATTAACAAGAGTTTACTGTATCACTGAAATTAAAAAAATATATATAAGATACGAATTTGTAAGTAAGAGTAGTTTTTTTCTATGTAATTTCCTTCAAAGAAGCTTAGTAATAGTAAAATAGTAAATAGTAAGCTTAGTAAATAAAGTTTCATTTTCTGAATTTTTAGCTTTTTTTCGCAATGAAAAAGCTCATTTTCCTTCAAAAACCTGGTTAATAGCTTCACCAGGGCAGGTAATGTCTTTCACGACGAAATCTACGACTTTACTAGCAATCCTAGCGAGAATATCTATATTATCGATATATTGATTATCAAAGCTCTAACTCAATTATTCTGCAAAATTCTCGAATTGTACGAGGCTATATAAAGGAATTGCACCGCTACCGGTATGAGTCAGTTGTCATCAAAACACTGCGAAATAAAGAGCTCTTCTATCGATTACAGATCCTATTGTTGTGTGTTGCGGTTTATACTGTGATTTCTTTGTTGACAGCTAGTATTTATACTGTGTTTTATTGTGAAACTGAAGTTAATACTTGGTTAACAGACCTGTAAGCTTCATGAATATTCTGTAAATAAACTTTTAACCCTCTTCAAGATTTGTCATTCATTTACAGACAATTTGTGAACCCCGAGTATGCAACGATATAGTTTCCTTTTAGATAATTTTTTATTCCGCTTAATTTTAGCAGGATTCTTCATTTTTGTCAATATTTTCCGTTTATCGAACCCTTCTCCAAATGTTTCCCGATTTTACTTCAAGACTGAGGGGGCATTTGAACGGTCTTTTACGGTATTTAATACCGAATGAAACATTCCAAATTACTTTAATGTATTAAAAGTAAAAACTGTTTTATTTAAGAGACAAAAATTTAAGTTAAAATACATAAAAAAAAAAAAAATACATATAAAAACAATTAAAATCTAGACGTTTAGAAACCCGTCCGGGTTTCCTCATCAGTAATTACAGCACAATATGCAAACATCACATGAACACTTAAGGAATTTAAAGGAGTACCGAATATTGAGGAGCCAGTGCGCATGCTTCATTGATAGTGAGGAGATGCTTGGCAGTGTGCCAGCTCTCAATTAAAATACGCGATTTATAATTATGAAAACCAGGATTTAGAATTTTTATATTATCGATGTCAGGAATATGATCGGTTTCTATTGAATGGATTACAATTTTAGAATTTTGGTTGCAATTTTTAAAAGATCGTCTGTGCTCTTGTAGTCTAATTTTTGCTGTACGGCCATTTTCACCAATATAAACATATTTGCAATTTTTACAAGGAATTAAATATATTACACCAGTTAAATCCAAAGAAGGGGTTATGGGTTTAAAGTTAAAAAGGACGTTTTGAAAACCAAAATATGGCATAGAAATATAATTGTTCTTATTAATTAGGGAATTTTTCATTTGCATTGGAGTAGAGGGGGAAATTGCAGGAGGAAACGAAGGAGAGGGGAAGCTGATAATTTTTTCACGATAAATTCGTTTTAACCAATTAAGAGGGTAATCGTTATTTATTAAATCCTGAAAAATTCTTTAATGTGGTTAGCTTCAATGTTTTAAAAATTAATATAGAAGAATTCGGATATCATAATGATTATATGTAAGATGAACTTCGTTCTTTTTGCGGAGTGCAAAAAAGAAAATTGTTATTAAATTTAAAAATTTTAGATGGTAGAAGGAAATTCGATATTAATTTCTGTGCAATATTATAAATGGTATTTATATATATATATATATATATATATATATATATATACATATTATGTCTTTGAGTTTAAAAAAAAAAAAAAAACAGTTATTTTTTATTTTTTAGTGGTTATGTAAATGTAATTATTTTGAAACAGATACATTAAAAGATTAAATTGTAAATTTAAAAATTATATAATTTTTATATATATTAAAAACAATTCATTAAAGTTGACTTTAAAAATTAAAAATGGTTTTTTTTTGTATGCAATTTTATTTATTATTATAATTTAATAATAAAAGTAAGTAATTTTACTGTTAATATCTGAATGCATACATACATACATATATATATACTAGCTGACCCGACAAACGTTGTTTTGTCATATAAATTATTTCTAGAGAATATTTTGCTAGAAAAAAATAACTAACTTATTGTACGTGTGTAAAGATGTGGTATATAAGTGAAACAGGTATAGAGTGCTGTGAACGGTGACTGTGAATTCCTATTATAACGTAAAAGACATAATTACCGAAACTTTCGCTACTTGCTTCTTGCTCCTTGGTACTTTCTACTTGCTACTTGTTATTTAAAACCTCCGCTGAATGTAGAACAGCACAAAATTTTATTTCATACGGCAAATATTTCAATTTATGAGAGAATCTCTGATAGCAACGAATTTCACATGAAAATTCCGTCTCTTTTGAATAAGCTGTAACAATCTGGACCGATTTGATGAAAATTTTTATCAAAAAGTTATTACAATATCTAACATCACTACATGTACATTTATCACAATTCAATCAATTGATGCATGTGAGTATGTGTATAATATGAGCGAAGTGAAAAGTAGAGTTCGTATTAAATAAAAACTTAAATTCGTTTTAATTAAAGGTGAAAAAGCTGAAACTCAATTTATTTTATAACAGGTATATTTTTTTAATCTACAAAAACTTAATTTATCGTAATGCTATCGGATGTACAATATTTTTGGTTAATCCTTGAGGAATATACACAAACAAATTCGAAGGTTTTCCAACAATGGAACAGGCAACATATAATTGGCCGTGAGAAAAGCACGGATTTTCTAAATCTAAGCCACAAATTGGGACCCCTTTGGTGACTTCAAATATTTTAAGCCATTTTTGCGATGAATTGAAATGGCTATCTCAATTGTGGAACTAAAGTTCTTGGCGAGAAGCGTCCGAGCTACTTCGGTGCCAAATTTCAAATTTTGCCAAAGGGATCCGATATTAAAGGTGTTCCATACAAAAAATAAATAAATAAAATATCAGTGACATACACACGCACAAAAGTATGGGAGCTCATTGGTGACTTTAAATATTTTAAGCCATTTTTGCGATGAATTGAAATGGCTATCTCAATTGTGGAACTAAAGATCTTGGCGAGAAGCGTCCGAGCTACTTCGGTGCCAAATTTCAAATTTTGCCAAAGGGTTCCGATATTAAAGGTGCTCCATTCAAAAAATAAATAAATAAAATATAATAAATTAGCTGCACAAATAAATTTGTAGGTTAGGGTGGTTGTTAATCAACGCGCGTGTAAATTTGATAGAAAATTGTGTAAAATAATAGTCCAATTCCGCACTAAATTTGCAAAATGTATAGTTTTTTATGCACACTTCAAAACTCTTCAAACACTAATTACATCTTGATGTGATATTTCAATTAGGACTCGCTCGTGAAATATACGCGCTGGCCATTTTCAAGATGGACGGCTAAATGAAGAACTGCTGGATCCCGTTCATGAATTGGGAAACCAAAGATTCCCCAAACAGCTTCATTGGAGCTGACGTACCGGCCAATTTGGTAAAGTGTTATTTCATCGTTGTTATTCAGCGGAGGAGCATTCACATTGGTATTTTCAACTCGAAATACAGCCATATCACTGCCTTTATTCACATACTTGCAAATGTATTTGATACTCTTCACTGAACTGCAGAACTCAACATTAATATGAGCATTGAATGTTTTGCTCAGCAGAGTGAATATGGGACCACCCAACGGTTATCAATGTCAATGTCTATGTTGTTGACATAGATGACCGCCATAGATGATAAGATTGTCCGCCATTATCGGGATTTCTTCGACGATATATTGGATATCCATCAACATTTGTGATCGTATCGTTAGTGAAATTTTTTGGAAAACTTTTAGTACATTTTCCAACTGCAAAAATAATAATGGCTTAAAAATTCATTTTTCATTTTAACATAAAATAACTCCGTCGGATATTGACGAATTTTTTAAAAGAATATACCATTTTAATCCTCAGGCTAAAAATATTAACTTTAAAAAAATATTTTAAACACTTACGGTTAAAAATTCATTTTTCATTTCAACATTAAATAAATTCTGACATCGTGTTTACGATTCTAAAAATTTTAACTTTGAAAAAATATTTGAAACACATCGTAAGATACGGTTACGATTCTAAAAATATTAACTTTGAAAAAATATTTTAAACACTTCGTAAGACGGTTAAAAATTCATTTTTCATTTCAACATTAAATAAATTCTGACATCGTGTTTATGGACAACTCACGCCATCTAGGTGGAAAATTTGTTGAAACAGTTGGTTAAAAATTAATTAAGAAAGAACTAATTAAGTTACAACTTTCATTTGTAAATCTAAACCATTCTCGAATCCATCTGAAGACACACAAAAAATGTCATTAAACTCGGTCCAGCCGTTTAGGAGGAGTTCAGTGACATACACACGCACAAAAGAAATATATATATAAAGATATATATATATATATATATATATATATATATATATATATATACAGGGTGTTTCAAAAGTACCCCCCCCCTCCTAACTCGAAAATGAATCGGAATTGTGCAAAATGGCGAGACACGTGTTCAATGAATTCGAAAGGTGGTCGTTCTCTTTTGATGAAAAAAGTTTGGGCCTAGGGGGCTAGGGGGGGGGGACGTCTCTTTAAAACAATGAATTTTATATAAATAGTTTTCCCCTACGGTAATTGTTAAAGGAGATACATGAGTTTTTAGACTTTTGAAATGTGGATTTTATACATATGTATCCCCTTTAATAATCATTGCAGGACAAAACTATTTATATAAAATGCATTGTCTTGAAGAGATATTTCCAGGGATGTATCAGAAGATGTACTTTGCCCATTTTGGGCTCGAGCAAAGGGGTGGTAGGAGTGCAGCTATTGAGGGCAACTTTAAAATTTCAAACAGGAAAGTATGTCTTGTGATACATCCCTGGAAATTTCTTTTCAAGACAATGAATTTGATATAAATAGTTTTGTCCTGGAATGACTATTAAAGGGGATACATAAGTATAAAATCCACATTTCAAAAGTCTAAAAACTCATGTATCTCCTTTAATAATCATCGTAGGGCGAAACTATTTATATCAAATTCATTGTTTAGGAGAGACGTTTCCAGGGGTGTATCACAAGACATATCTCATTATTTGAAATTTTAAAGTTGCCCTCCCTAGTGGCCTCCCCAGCACCACCGGGCCGAAATTTTTTTCACCAAAATAGAGGTCCCTCTCGAATTCATTTAACATGTGTTTCGCCATTTTTCACAATTCCGACTCATTTTCGAGTTAGAATAGGGAGGGGAACTTTTGGAACACCTTGTATATGTATATATATATATATATATATATATATATATAGAGAGAGAGAGAGAGAGAGAGAGAGAGAGAGAGAAATAAAAGAGGGAATACACAGTAAAATAAAATAAAATAGATATCATTTTTACCGCATCAATTTATTTTTTACGAATCTTCCACAATTAGTTTGGTAAATAAATCAAATTATTTGGCAACACTAGTTCTTTATTAAGTAAAATTAAAAATATATGTATATTTACATAATATGGGGCTTAATTTCTAAGAACTATGACCGAAGTATAGTAACAATAATATAAATCTTTGGGAATTATTTTTTTTTTTTTTATCTGTTATTTATTTTTTTTTTATTATTATTATTAATTGGTCACAGTAGAGCTCAGTTTTTGTGCGTCCACTCTAAAGTGAAAGTGTTTTCTTCTAAGATTCATTAATTTTTGATTTACATTTCATAGTTGAAAATTTAAGGAAATATAGAACTAGTTTTAGAACATTAATCACTATTCATTTTTATTTCAACTATTTGAAAACCTCTTTGAAAGTTTCTACACACTGAGAAATACGTAATTAATGCAGGAAATTCTCAGTCAAGAAACGCATTTTACAAGAAAGGTTTATCTAAATTACATTTCTGTTAATTGCTGTATTTCTAAGTACTCTATATGATTTTTTTTAATTATATCAAAATAATATTTTGTAAATCAAAAACTATCCATATTAATCAGTTCTAGTGGTTTAATTTGTTAAAAAGCTACGTTTTTGTAAATATTACACAGAAAACTTGCATTTAGAATTAATCACTTTTGGCGTACAATAAATTGAAAAGTAAATACATTTGCCGAAAACAATTTATCGAAAACCGCTTTTAAAAATTTTTACTAACAATGTATCATTCACTATCTTATGAAAGATAAAAAATAAATAAACAAAATAGAATAAGAAAAAAGAGGTAAATAAAAAATACATACTTTTCTCTTTTTGTATCTTCATGGATGTCGTTGCACTGAATTATTTCCTTAAGATGTTTCATAAAAATTAAATATTTTTTTCCCTATTGTCCTGTGGGAAGTATCTAATATAGATTTGATATAAAGAAATTTTTTCACACACCCGGAGTTTCTTTCTTTCAGAGGTTTTAAATGCAATATATTTTCTTTTTTTATTTTTGAAACTCAAAGTATTATATTTTTTATATTTTTGATATATTTGGAACTTTAGACATGAAAGAAAAAAATTCTATTAATTATTCTTATTTAAAACTTGTCCCTATGGGTAACTGTCATTACCAGGGTGCGTAAGTTTTTTTTTAGTACCTCACTACTAGATGGTGCTATCATAATTATCAACCTGTCAAAATAAAAGTATTTCATTCCCTTATAAGCACACAGGTTTTTTTTAGTTTAAGTAAATACAAATTATTTCATTTTGCTGTTTTTGTTCTAAAATTATAGTCAGTGTATTTATTGTGTGTCATTACAAAGTCCATTATTACAGAAATACACAATTAATAAATTTAAATTTACTGAATGATTTATAAAGATCTTTGGGACTACATACAGAATAAATATTGCATTAGCTTTTAATTGTTATAATTTAGCCCTAAATGGGCTTAAGATGAAGAATGTCATTACCAAGGTGGTCATTACCAAGGTGTTCTGAAAACATGGTAATGATGTCTAGGAACATGGTAATGACAGTTTTAGACTTTTTTTTCCCCATAACTATTCCTTAGCAAAAATTGCCAAAATTTCATTTTATGGGATAATTTAGTCTATCATAAAGCTTTTTGTCTCACTTGTTCTTATAAAGTGAACCTTATAAGATTATTATTCTTTTTATTAGTAGTAAAAATGAAGATTAAAAATTTCCAAGGCCTTTTGAATTAATCCTTTAGTGACGCTTTTCTTATTCAATTTTTGTTACAATGACATTATATTCAAATTCATAATATAGTTTATTTCCAAATGTATTATTTTGATATATTTATTTAAAAGGTATTTTTACATAAAAATAAAAAAGAGTTTCTTTCTTTCTTTTTTAATGCTTTACTGGAAAATAAATTTAAATTCTAATGTAATAAAATCAATTTAAAAATTTATCTTTTATTTGGATGCTTGGAGGATTCATATTTGTTTTCTTACTGTGCATGAATATAAAAACAATTTAAAATTTTATCGTTTAATTTTGAGAAATTTAAAAATCCATAGAAAATAGCATGGAATGAAAATGAAAAAACACAGTCACAAGTGTGAAAAAAAAAGGTGCAACAACAATACGAACATAAAGAGAAAATAAAAGTCATCGAAGCTGGGAAGGGTGGGCAAATGGGGCCTTGAGGCTATCGTCAAGGGTTAGCTACGTCTCGTCTGATATAAGATTGAGTGGGGGTGGGCAGAAATCACTGCACTTTAGATCTTAGAATTTTAAAAAAAAAAGCAAGGGGAAAAAGTAAAAAAAATATCCATGGAAAATAGCATGGGAGGAAAACAAAAAATACACAATCACGCGTGTAAAAAAAAAAATCTAACACGTATGAAAATAAGGGAAAAATAGACAACCAAAAGTAACCAAAGCTGGGGAAGGGTGGCAAATAGGGCTTCGTGCTGGGCTTTATGTCGCCTTTTAAAAACAGACAGCTATAGGATTCATTTGGTGAAAATTATTCCAAAAATCTCACCACTATATATCATCTAGACATTCTAATTTTTCTGTAACAAATTAGAATGATAAATACAGCTGTCCATAAATAAATGTGTGATTGTTTGCCCATTGGTCATTTCTGTGGTTCTGTCTGTCATTACCATGTTCACAAATGTCATTACCATGTTGCAATGAAAAATTAAAAAAATTATTTAAGCTGTAATTAAAGCAAACGATCTCTGCTGGTAATTTTGTTCTCTATAGCAGACATGAATAATTGCATTAATGTAAAAAAATCGGGAATTAAAACAAACTTTTTTATATTTTTTTCTGAAACCAATATTTACCATTATCTGAGAATGACCCATGTATATTTAAGTATATTATATATTATGTATATTGAAAAAAAAAATATATTGAAGCACGTTATTTATAAATTTTGCCTATTTTCTTAATAAGAAAGATAATTGTAATCATGAACTCTATACATTAAGTATCTCAATATTAAGGCAGTTTACTTGCCACAACCATGTATCGAAATGTTACCGGTTATAATTGCGTAACATTCCACTGTATGCCTCTGTTACACAGCTATAACTAATAACATTTCTCAACACGGTTGAGGAAAATAAATTCCCTCAATAATGTTCTGTATTCTTACGCAATATTTTTTACAGGGAATAGAAATTTAAATATAAAGCCTATAATAAGAACGCAATGAAATGTTTAATGAACGAAATTCTCTTCGTTGTAACTTTTGTTAATAATATATATGTTAGTAATATACATATATGTTTGTGAATTAATATATATATATATATATATATATATATATATATATATATATATATACATATATATATATATATATAATATTTATTTAAAAAAATATTTTGACCAAACTCTATGTCAATATAATCTATGTAGATATAAATTTAATGTGTAGATATAAGCTGTACTTTAATTGACTAATTATTGTATAAAAAATTATTATGTTGTAATTTATTTCTGAGTATATATATATATTTAATTTATCTTTTTAAAATTTTCGGACTGTTTAGATAGAAATATTAAAAAAAAAAAAAAGTTTAATATTTTACTTTTTAAAATGTTTTGTTTTTATATATTTGATTACGTACATTCTAAGAAAATTCAACGAAAGTTAAAATAATTTAACATATCTTAATTATTTGGCTCGTACCATATTAATTCCCAAACCATATTCTTTTTACAAGATATATTCTTAAAAATGTGGATATCTCAGTACAAATTTTATAAATAAACATCATATTAATAAAAGAGTATGTAAATCACCAAACTTTATTAAAGTAGTAAGACAATGGTGATTAAACTTAAAATCACAATTTTAAAGAAATTTGACAGACTTGCAAACACCCTTGCAAATTTGCAAGAGCTTCAGAACTCTTGCAAAGCCGGTTGCTGTTGCAAATTAGACAAGATGGCGGATATATTGCTAAAAAAATTTTTTTGACGGTGAAAATGTTTAGTTTAACAAGATTGCATTCATATGAAGAAAGATAAGTAAACTATCGTTCATTAAGTCCGCATGATTCCTGATAGATGTATTTCCATTGAAGCCATATGTGAATAAGAATTTTTTTCAGTTATGTCGTTTTTAATACACTGACATAACATATTAAATTCTTTTTCATATTATAAAGTAATATATAATTTTTATCTCTTTGAAGCGATATTGTAAGTACCATTTTATTTTCCAAAATTTTATGTTATTTTCATTTTTAAAATAATGACATTTATATGCAAAATATTCAACTGGATATTTCAAACTGTGTATTTAAAGAGTCTTAAACTAAAGCCATGTGTATTTTTTTTTTAAGTATGTTCTATCTAAATACTTTTATTGTAAATAAAACTAGAAATTTGCTGATATCAATGGTAAAGCCCCGGTAGAATTTCCTTAATTATTCTTTGTTTAGTTATTTATTTTCTAACTAGTCAGTTCAGTTACTTAAATTAAAAAATAAAAAAAATAAAAACTAATAATAATAATAATAATAATAATAATAATAATAAATCAATAAACAAGAGTTTAAAGAAATACTACCAAATGATTCCTAATGATTAATGAGACATTAATTATTCCCTCACCTCTCATTTCTTTTTCTTGACACATTTTACAATTTGTTTTGGCATAATTATTCAGTAAGAAAGACACTGATGGGAAAAAAAAATCCCAACATCAAGAAAAAAATTATTGTACAGTAATGAAATTTCAGCAATACATTTGTCTAGGTAACATATTTAATTGATTAAAGTTTCAAGATCACAGGTAGAGCCATTGGCGAGAAGAGCCATTTCAAATGTGAAATGTTGGTACATTAGTAACCGGTGTAACCGCCAGAATTTTGAATGCAAGCATGCAAACGTGCATGCATTGTGTCGTACAGGTGTCGGATATCAGTTTGTGGGATGGAGTTCCATGCCTGTTGCACTTGGGCAGTCAATGCAGGGACGGTTAATGCTGGTTGTGGATGACGCTGCAGTTGTCGTCCAATGATGTCCCATACGTGCTCGATTGGAGAAAGATCTGGTGATCTAGCAAACCAAGGCAACAAGTCGACACTCTGTATAGCATGTTGGGTTACAACAGCGGTATGAGGGCGAGCGTGATCCTGTTGGAAAACACCCCCTTGAATGCTGTTCATGAATGGTAGCACAACAGGTTGTATCACTAGACTGACGTACAAATTTGCAGTCAGGGTGCGTGAGATAACCACGAGAGTGCTCCTTCTGTCATACGAAATTGCTCCCCAAACCATAACTCCAGGAGTAGGCCCTGTGTGTCTAGACCGCAGACAGGTCGCTAGCAGGCGTTCACCTGGCCTCCTTCTAACCAACACACGGCTATCACTGCGACCAAGGCAGAACCGGCTTTCATCAGAAAACACAACAGATCTCCACTCCGTCCTCCAATGAGCTCTAGCTTGACACCACTCACGTCGCAAACGGCAGTGGTCTGGAGTCAGTGGAATGCACGCTACAGGGCGTCTGGCTCGGAGCTGTCCTTGAATTAACCGATTTGTAACAGTTCGTTGTGTCACTGTGGTGCCAACTGCAGCTCGAATTTCAGCTGCAGACGCAGTACGATTGCCACAGCCATACGCCGAACACGGCGGTCTTCCCTCTCAGTAGTGCCATGTGGCCGTCCGGAACCCGGTCTTCTTGATGCAGTACCTTCCCTTGACCACTGCTGCCAACACTCATGCACAGTGGATACATTCCTACCAAGTCTTTCTGCAATATCGCGGAAAGAAAACCCACCTTCTCGTAGCCCTACTACACGACCTCGTTCAAACTCAGTGAGCTGTTGATAATGGCTTCTTCGTCTTCTTAGAGGCACCCTTGACTAACATTAACCCACTACGTCAAATCTCAACTGTAGATAACGATCACGAACCTTAAAGCGCTTATTTAAAGCAAACCTCATTTGCATGTTCATAGTGTCGCTACAATCGCCACACTTATGCGCGTAGCTCGAAATTTGAATCGACGTCATCTTTCAGATGTATAAACACGCCTACCGAATTTCGTTTATCTAGCACAGCTTCTTCCTGGTGTTGGGATTTTTTTTTCCATTAGTGTATTTATAAAAATTCAGATGAATTCACATTGTTTTTATTTTATAAAGAAAAGTATTATTGAGTTTAACCTTTTAAATTGCTGATTTTTATTTACAAAAGTTTAGAAGTATATTCATATATATATATATATATATCATTAAATTAATGTCTGTATTCCTTCCGTTTTTATTGACAATTGATAATCTTATCAATCGTTGATCATATTATTTAAAGTTTTATATAGTGTCATTTCTGTTAATATTTGGAATTTCATGAAGTATTGGAAATTGTAAGCATAATATACTTTGTGCTTACTCAAACATGGTATATTCTTCATATATCTTAAAATCATTCATTTATCCATATTAGTAGACATTTCATTATAAAAAAATTAAAATGATTTTCTAGATAGATTTTTCTTTCTTTTAATTCTAAATTGTACAGGTTAATCATAATTTTATTTTTAGAATATATTGAAGTCCATATTTCAAAAATCTCTCACCAAATCAAGTAATTTTGTAGCATATAATTTACTAAAAATATTACATGTGTTATGCAGGATATTTGCTAAACTGTTTAGTAAGTTTTATTAACTATCCCTTTTAAAATTCACAACAAAGAGTTGAAATAGTTACATTTATTCCTTTTATATATGATAATATTAGTTTATTGGTAACATATTCATATACAACCGATTTGTATAGTTTATATATTATTTATATTTTGGTATTTTTGACATTTATTTGAAAGCTTTGAGACCTATAGTTACAATGACTTTTGTCTCGATTGATCTATATTACAGAAATTCACAGAAACAAATGCACAAAATTTTCTAGACATAGAACTTCACGCCCAACCGGGACTCGAACTAGGGACCTGAGGATTCAGAAGGCAGCGCCCTACTGACCGAATCACCAGGTAGGCTACTGTTTATATAATATCAACATTTAAAATGTTATACTTATTTTCAAAATGAATGAAGGAAAAAAAAGAAGGAAAAAAAAAAAGACACTGAATTTTTATTCGGATGTTGTTCGATGCATGTTCTCTTGTTTTTTTATTTGTTTATCTTTCATCGCAATGATTTATAATTGCAAGCAAATGTCACTCATTACCAGCATTACAAATAAATGTTCATCTTGTCATTGCAATGGATTTATTTGCGAGTGTTACGTTTGCATGTAACCATTACAATATACATATATAGTATTGTACTGCCATTAACTGTACTTTTAACGGATTTCTGTCTCTTAAATTTTACATGTGACGCACTCATTTCTTGATTAATTTAGATGTTTATTTCTTGATTATGTGTTTGGTGATTATTGATTCATATTTACAACGTTTATTTCTTCATTATTTAATTGGTGATTGTTGATTCATATTTTTTACATTAATTGGTTAGTTTCACTCATGTTGTGGTGAGTTTAAATTGATATCAGTTTCTTTTTTCTCTTGGCTCTAATGAATGTTTTGAGCCCGGCACAAAGAAATATTTAGCTTTCCCTATCTTCGTGACAGAAAAACATTCCCTTTGCATGTTTCGTTTTCTACCAGTCCCTTAAAAGCAAACATATAGTTGTCTAATTCCAATTTTCTTTGAATTTATTTCATTCTTGGTTTGATTTGGATGGTGTATGTTTGTTTTTTATCATATTAAATGTTTGAATTACTGATAATATTTAACGTTCTTTATATTTCAACTGTACGCTCGTATTATTAATATGTGTGTGTGTATATATATATATATATATATATATATATATATATATAATGTATATATACATATGTATATATATATATATGTGTGTGTGTGTGTGAGCATATATATTACACACGAATGAAATGAATGAGTTTTTTTAAAGTAATTTTAGAAAAAAATAACTAAAATTAATATTTTAAATAAATAATATTAGTTTTCAGTAAAATAATAACAATAATAATAGTAATAGTAATAATGATGATGCAATTCCAATTTTCTTTTAATCTATTCTTTTAATTAAAAATATAAATTAAATAGTAAACTAATATTTAGTGTATAAGCATATTTACTATAAAAAATCTGTGACATTGTGATTAAAATATCTATATGATATTAAGTAAAAACAAAATTTTGCAAAAGAAAAATTAAATAAATAAAAGAGAAACAGAAACAGAGATACAGGAAAAGAGACTAACATATAAAATGTTTTACTTCATTCTACTAGTCTACTATATATTAATTCTAAATTTTTATAATTAAGTAGGAGTAATTAAATTTCTACCCTATCTAAAATAAAAACAAAATATTTTTGAAACATTATCATGAACAGAATTTAAATATTCTTTTTATATTGGCATGTATGAAAAAATAAACTTTCTTTTTAAAATATTAACGGATAATCAACCCTGATTACCTTGATTATGCTTCAAAAGTTGATTAGATTACTTTTCTTATATATATATTTTTAAGAGCCACGTTAATTAATTTAAACTTGTATAAAGTGAAAGTTGATTAGCATAATTGGTTAAACAAATACCTTAAAGGGAACTTTTAATATAATATGCAAGAATCTGCGTTAATTTAATTATTTGTACAACAAGAAATGCATGCCAGTAAAAAGTGTGCATATTTCATAATTTTAATAATGTAACTAATTTTTTAATAAAACTATTTTAAAAAGATTCTTTATCTTTAAAACTAAATCGGCTAGCCAAGTCTAAAAGCTATGTCTAACACAATAAACAATTTTGAGAATATTTTTCAACATTAATAAAATGCTATTAAGTTACAGTTATTTCACACGAATGTCTGTAGTAACTAAACAGACATTACGTAGTATTTTAATTAGATTATGTATGTCTGGTTTTAATAAAAATGAACATCTTATTGTGAAACGTTTTGTAAAACAGTCCTTTATCGCTTCTCAATAGTTAAATACCCTGCAGAAATTAATCGCTTTTTGAACATTACACAATAGTTACATAATAGAAACTCATTAGCTGAAAACTGATAGTGCTTGTTAATAATACTATTATATTATCAAATGTTTGATATTCATTTCCCTTTATTTATTTAATATTTAATCCTTTGTCATTACTAATGTATAGAAAAGTCCAATAAGAGAAGACAATTTTTCATCGTGTGTCTGGTACATTTTTAATTTATAATACTCGACACGCACACACACACTCCTGCTCAAAAGTTAAGGTTTGTAATACACATTAAGGTAAACACATTAAGGTTTGTAATAAGACTCTAACAAGTGATTTACAAAATATGTATTAGCCAAACATATCATATTGCAGCTCTCAGCTCATTTCAACATTTAATCTGTGCTGAAATGACCCAGGACTCACGGCGAGGACGTGGCTGCAAGGCGAGTCCCACCTCCACCCTACCCAACCAACCAATCAGGGTGAATTTTATTTACAATATTTACAGTAACTATTTAATTTGTACAATGCATATATGTTCGTTGTAGGCAAAATGTTATTTAAGTAGAAGCCCCTTTGAATTCTGACTTTGAATTAAATGTGGGCATCAGCTGTCTTGATTTTAAAGTCGCTCTAATATAACCATCGCGATTTTCATGCCCGCACACTTTTACTGCTGCTTCTGTAACCCGTTTTACACACCTCAACTGACTGGGTGTGGCATGAGAATTTGAAGTAGTTAAACTCTGGTAGCGCTTTGTCTTTCAATAAAGAAGCAATGTATTCAGTTGGCATCTTGGACAGTAGTGGCGGACATTTTAACGAGTTACTTTATAGGCATTTGTTTGATCACTCTGATGGAACGACAACAGGACCAGCATCCTTTAGCGGTCCAGTTGGAAAACAACTCACTGGATGTGAGAAACTTCCTGTTGTAGATTTTGAGCCGATACAATCAAAAGAAGTCATTGATATCACTAAAAACGATCTGAGCAAAGATCAGAAGTATCTCCTAGACATTGTAAAAGCGGTCAACACAGGAATATGTAATCCAGAATTGGCTGCTAGGGATCCTGGACTCATCAGCCACTCTCGTTGGCTAACCTGTGCTAACCGGGTTTTAAGATTGTATGTATCCCAAACTAGTCCAACAATTGAGTTACAGACTCTTGCAAATTACATAGTGAAGTCATATGCACCTGTTTGGTTTGATATAAAGAAAAACTACACTGTGAAAGATGGACCTAAGCATATTTTGTAGGTAGTTAAAACAACCATGCATCTACCGGACAATATCAAGCAAATCATTGATCCAGTAATTCAAAGGAACGCATTCTTCTGCCACCCTGAAAATATGATGTTGTCTATGATAATGGATGAGAGACCACACATTAGAGAACTTGGCTACAGGAGGATCCTTAAATCCAGAATTGAGCCATCAGCTGAAGGTTATGTAAGAGACTTCAAAATACCTTCAATAAATTTTAGTGCAAACGACTATACAGAACTAATTGATTGGTCAATCTGCAAATTAACACCGCAGCCACTACTGTCCAAGATGCCAACTGAATACATTGCTTCTTTATTGAAAGACAAAGCGCTACCAGAGTTTAACTACCTCAAACTCCCATGCCACATCCAGTCAGTTGAGAGGTGTGTAAAACTAGTTACAGAAGCAGCAGAAAAAGTGTGCGGGCATGAAAATCGAGATGGTTATATTAGAGCTACTTTAAAATCAAGACAGCTGATGCCCACATTTAATTCAAAGTCATAATTCAAAGAAGCTTCTATGTAAATAACCTTTTGCCTACAACGAACATATATGCATTGTACAGAGTAAATAGTTACTGTAAATATTGTAAATAAAATTCACCCTGGTTGGTTGGTTGGTTGGGTAGGGTGGAGGTGGGTCTCGCCTTGCAGCCACGTCCTCGCCGTGAGTCCTGGGTCATTTCAGCACAGATTAAATGTTGAAATGAGCTGAGAGCTGCAATATGATATGTTTGGCTAATGCATTTTTTGTAAATCACTTGTTAGAGTCTTATTACAAACCTTAATGTGTTAAATAAACACTCATCAGATATGGAAAACGACGTTTTTACGGGACTCTATAACTTAACTTATACTATAATTTAGACCTTTTGCGCGAATACAGTTAAGGAATAACAGGTCTGAAAGTATTATTTCTGGATTGGGAAAACTATTTTGAATGGTTTTTACACTATTACAAATTAAAAATAAAACTTTTATGGGTTTTGGCACATGTTTAAAAATCGTCGAAAATCATGAAATATCGTTTTTTAACGATACAACCCACAACTTTAGGCCTTTTGCGCGAATTCAGTAAAACAAGAATGGGTCTAATTATATTTTGTATGCATAAAGGACACTCTTAAAACACTTTTTTCACTATTAGAACAAAAAATGTATTTTTTTAATTTTTGCATTTTTTTTTTTTTTAATTTACCGGTATTTTGACTTTTTTGGTAACTTTTTTGGCCTTATGCGAGATTTGAAATTTTGAAAAAAAAATATATATATATATTTTTTCATTTAAAATGACGCCCATGCGCAAGTTTTCCGCGCTATTAGAATTGTATTGCAGAAAAAACGCGTTTTTCGATCCACCCTAATATCCACCCCAGTAACAAATTAAGCAAAATAATTAATGTATGTGATCACCCTGTGTCGTTAAGTAAACGGAATGACCTGTAACTTTAGGATATGTTAATACAGAGCCAGTGCAATCTGTAGATGCATTTGTGTGACGATAGCATATTAAGTAATGGGTATATAAGCATTTATTTTAAAACCCCAAAATGATCAGCACATTTTTTTTTATTTATAATATGCAGAGTTTTTAACGAAATTTATTCTCACTTTCAGATATGTTGGAAAAACAAAAGATTAGCATAAGAACTTTTTTTGTGAAAAACCCCTTATCATCTCACAAATCTTAGTAAATAAACAAAAATATGTTACAGTTACAAGCTTATACGAGTTTTTTCACAACAAAGTACATTTGGGGGGTGGTTGAAATAACAGGATCTTCAAATTAATTACGCGGCATTTGAAAAACCCCTAAATAAATTTCATCTTTTGGAAAGTATCTAAAATCTACCTCACTCTTTTTTGGATAATTTGCTTAACTTTTGCTCTGTTCAAGTGCACTTTTGAGAAATGTTGCCCAATATATCAAGGTTTCACCCTGTGCATTTCTTTTATGTTCCGCACATGCGCATTGAAAACGTTTTTCATAAAAATTTTCATATTTCACGAGATATTTAAGATATCTGTATTCCGATTCTAGTATATTGCCTTAAAGTGTTTTTCCAACTTATCTAAAATCAGGATTAATTTTCATCAAAAACTCTGTATATTATAATTATAAAAAAAATCGTTTTTTTTAATAGTTAAAAAAAAAAAAAAAAAAATTCTTATATCTGCTTTATTTAATATGCTGTTGTCACAAAAATTCATCCACAAATTGAAATGGGTCTATATTAACATATCCTAAAGTTACGATACAGGATTATCACAAATATTAACGTCTTTGCTCAATTTGTTACCGGCCTCCTAAGTGTTGTCCTATACCTATCTTTACTGAAAAACACGAGAAAGAACCAGTTCTTTAAATACCCAATGTTTGAAAACATTTCATTGAGGGATAAGTTTCTAAATTGAAAAAAAAAAAAAAATGATCGTTTGCAAATCTTGCTAAACTTTAGAGCAGGAGTATTTAACCATATATGCACTACCCAAACGGATATCACTGAATTTAAATGAAATGTCATACAATGATTACATTAATTTGTTATCTGACGTCATGACCAAGTTTGCTTGGTTTCCATTTAAATATCTTTTTGTCGCACATTCTTAATATACATAGTATTATCACTTGTAAGTATACATCTAGATAATATTTTCTTTACTTAAACATGTTTAATTCACATCTAGAATCTTAGATTTAGTTCCCATGTCCATTGTATAAACGTAGTATAGTAAAAAGTCCAATTGGTTTTATGTATAACGAAAAAAAAAAATTAAATGAAATACATATTTTATCATCCTTCATAAAGTAAAGAAAGACTATGTGCAGCTTCAGGAGATACACCTAATCTTAATTTAATAAAATGTTATTAATTTTCTTAAATATTATTAATTTCTTTAATTACCAAAATGTTAGTAATTTTTTTATGTATATATAACATTATGTGAAGGTTTTTAATGTGATTTTCGCTCTTAAAAAACTTATATAATCCTTGATTCGAAGAAATGAAAGATTTAAAATCGATAATTTATTTTAAATTTTACCTTAAAATCTATACATATTATATAATAAAAATATTTTCCCTACAAAACATATGCTTAAAAAATTGCATCACAAATTATATTATATTTCACTCTAACTAGAAGTTTATCATAATTATCATAACAATCAGCTTTATATTTTGCAGTTATATCCTATTAGATAGAATTGTAAAATACAATGCTGACAATGATTAATTCGATTAATCGACTGATTAATCGATTTTCTAATTTTTCGATGTGGCGATAACTGTACCATTTTGCATGATAATAAATGCACACTGACTCTACTAAATATGTATTTAGATTCTTTTCTTCAATCAATGACTATTATTAATTATTCCGAAAAATGTAACTGTTCCTTAGCAATTGTCAAGCAGTGTATAATGAAATAAAATAAGCATTATTGGTAAAGATATAGAATAAAACTTTTAGTTAAAAATGTTATTATAAAGTAATTTTTAAGAACATTACATTAAATTAAATATATATAAACTCTGTTGCAAAAGAGATACATGCACCCAGAAAAATTTGAGCTTCATCTACAAAAATTAACATGAGGTTAGTATACGCGTAGATAAAAAATGATCAGAAATTGAGGCGGAAAATGTGTTTTACTTGGAGTAGTGATACAAAGAATATGAAAATCAATAGGTGAAAAAGTTACCCCTAGTAGCTATACAAGACGATACTCCATGAGGCATAGAGTCAATTACGTGGACATTGTCCCTCTGCTGTAGATTTTACCACAAATATTGCAACTGCTCAACCAGTACATATGTATTCGGAGATGGCTGGAGTTACTTGCCGAACATGTCCCAAACACGCTCAATTGTCGATAAGTCTGGGCACCTAGCAGACCATTCAAGGACATTGACAAGTTGGATACATAGTTGTGACAAACGTGTAGTATGTGGGCGGACGTTGTATTGCTGATAAGTAGTACCTGGATGACGTGATAGCATTGGAAGTATCACGGGATGCAAAATGTCGTCAACTTACTTACGAGTGTTAAGAGTACTTCGAAGCACGACTAAAGGTGAACGGCTGTCCCAGCTAATCGCCCCCTAAACTGTAACACCAGGTGTTATGGCTGAGTACGCTTGGTAGCCAATGCTGAACTGAACCTCTGAACTCTAACCTCCCCCCTCCCCCTCAGCCGTGTCCACACACGTATGCTGCGATTATCAGCACTGAGAGAAAAGCTGGATTCATCGATAAAGATGACATTTACCGAATCGGACACAGATCAACAACTTCGAGAGAAACACCATTCTAGACGACACTACCTAGGTTAAGTGTCAGTGTCAAGTGACATAAAGGACGTCGAGACCTGAGCTCAGCGTCATAGAGTCGTCTCGCAAAGGTATTCTTTGAAAGTATTGGATCCCTGAGAGTGGACAGCTGTCGTTGAACTATTGATAGCGTCACTGTTGGTATGGACATGGCTGCTCTTCTTATTGAGTGATTTTCACACGCATTAGTGGCCTGGGGACGCCTGGAAACACTGCTTCGGTTAATTCTGCCTTCCCTAAGCAACTGCTTCCTACATCTCAAAACTATCATATCGTTTCGAGCACTATGATGACGATTCGTCTACCAACGGGCTTCTCTGAGGCCTATGAAGCGACCTCTCTCAAAATCAGACACCTATTCGAACTGGCAGCGGATACATCTAAAAGTCATCTATAGTTACAATGTCGTGTAACTAAACGATCAGTCCGGAACTAATTTCGCGTCGGTGGGTGCACCGGCTCTTTTAAATATTACTCACTGCGCAGTTCATACCCGCGTTGCATGCTTCTACATTGCTCACTGGTTCTGCAAAATCATTCGTATAACATTTCGTATTACATTTTAGAGAACGGTATTAGAATGTATGAGTACAAATAATACCTTAAATTGCCATGAATGAAATACCTTATTTTATTTTTTAAACAATTTTAAAACTATCAATAATGTAATTTAACAATATTATAATGTAATAAATAGTAAATTTAATATACATATGGTCATTCTAAGGAGATCTTAAGAAGCATTAGATAAAAATGATAATTTAAAGTTTGTATATAGTTAAATTTCTAAAAAAGTTTTTAAAAATAAAAAGAGCGATGAAAATAAAATTAAAAGGTTTTTCTCCATATCATTAATGCTCAGTACTAGTTTTAAAATAATAAGATTTAATTTTATCTTTTATTTGGATTTTTATCTAGATTTTTATCTAGATTTTTCTGTATGTTTTTTTTTTATTATTAGTCTGAGCATTTTTAATTATTTTTTTTTCAAATAACATAAGAAATTTGCACGTAAAAGATAATTTCCTTGTTAAAATTAATAAATATTTAGTCAACTAATACAAATAGTATTATCGAACTTTCTGTTGAAGAACTATTTTTGAAAATAAAAATGCAATTTGGTGAATTTTAAACTCTTGCATTGAAATACAAGAATATTAAACATACTTAAATTACTTGAAAGCTATTTTTAAATATTATAAAATGAAACTAAATGTTTTATTACTTTTAATTGTTTTAAATTTACTTTCTAACTTGTTTAAAATTTCCCCTAATACTGACTTAACATTATTATAGTTCGCAAATATAATTATAACTTTTTTTTTTTTTTTTTTTTTTTTTTTTTTTAACTTTCTCTAACAGTCATAAGTTAAGATCTTTAAAAAAAATGTGTATTTATGTACATTTGACTGCAAAATATTTGCTTTAAATATCAGCAACCAAATATAATATTAATAAAAATTAAATACGTTTTACTTAAAGCACAAATAAATGCGTCAACATATTTAGAATATATTCTTAAATTATATTAATGTAAAATCGGAAAAATAAATAAATTATCAGGGTTCTTAGGTTAGCAAGGGTTATTTTTAATATTTAAAAAAAAGATTTTTCAATATTCGAATAATTTATTTTTATTTTTAGTGTACTTAGTATTATTATATTTTAATTCGTATGCACAATAACTTTATAAATACAAGACATCAATAAAAATAAAATATTTACATTCTCTGCAATTTACTTATTTTTTATTTTGTAAAACACGGGCGACAGTGAATTTGTTTTTATTTAAAGACTAATATAATCGAATTAAACTTTCATGAACATTTTATGTCTACTGATACTCAAAAATCTCTGTAAAGAAATTATTTTTGAAAATTTTCATTTTAATGGAATATACTAAAATTTTAATAAAATCTTAATTTTTTAATTTTCTAATTCTTGAAGAAAGCGGAATTTTAATTCAGAAAAACGTACTTTTCTTAACATAAAACTAAGGTTTTTTTTTCTTTTTTTTTTCCACTTCTTATATTTGCTCTTTTATTAATGTCTTATGTATTTTATAAAATACTTCCATGTTGCAATACTTTATTTTTCATATATTATTGACAATGATATTCAAAACTAAGGAGAAACAAAATAGGAATAGAATCCAATGCAAATGAAGACGGAGTCAGCATATTTTTCAATTCAAAACTTAGTTTTTTCTTTGTTCGAATTCGATGGATTAAAGAGCTCAAATATCAAACAAGTTATAATCAGCTTGGAAAGAATTTTTAATGAAAAATGCTTCTTTTATTCCAGATCATACTGAATTTATATTCTATTTTTGCATTATAAGCAAATTCTAAATTTAGCATGGAGAAATTTAAGTATACGGATTTTTTTTTTAATGCATGCAACAGACTACTTATTTAAACTTTTTTTTTTTTTTTTATGCACGTACAGTTATTTTTGAATATGTTGATTTTGAATAATATGATCAGATTGTAGTCATCGTGTTTTATATCCAATTACTTTGCTATTTTCTATTTGAAAAATACAAAATTTAGTTAAATGTCTCTGAATTTGAAATTTGATTTTGGTTGTTTATATGTGGTTTGTGAAGTTTGTTTAAAATAACTTTTAAAAGTAATATGTAAAATAAAGGATATTACTTATTTCAACAACACAATGGTTGTGTTGTACATACTATGTAGTAAATGTATATTGACTAAATTAAATGGCATTTTCCTTTTATGTAGCAATAAACATTATCAAATATAAGCGAAGAAAATTTATTTTATAACCAGAGCTTCCAAAACTTTTTATTTATTCCGTACCGTTAGCAGTCGCGTTTTTTTTTAATGCCACTTTTTTTTTTTTTTAATTAGTTTTCTTCTTATTAAACTTTGATTACATTTTTGACATTTGACATTTATTTGACATCTTTGAGACCTATAGTTACAGTGACTTTTGTCACGATTGATCCATATTTTTTTTTTTTTTTTTACAGAAATTCACAGAGACAAGTGCACACAGTATTTTGTTGACATAGGACATCATAAACATAGCCCGAACCGAGATTCGAACCCAGGACCTGCAAATCCAGAAGGCAGCGCCCTATTGACCGAAACACCAGGAAGCCTTTGATTACATATTGGAGAAAGTTACTGTACGAAGAAAATGGTGTCAAGAAAACGATGACTAACAATGCAACGGAATAAGTTGGCAGATTTGTATAATGGTATACAGAAAATGTCTTAGGTTTGTATAATTTTAGAGCGAAATGGTAATTTAATATATTAGTCTTATATAGGTATTGTACTATTTGTACAGCATATTAGTATTTACAGTACAGTGCATTAGATATTTTAATAGCAGTGAGTAGTAATGATATATATGAAATGATATAATATTAATGTAATGCATTTTTAATAATTATTAATATGGAGCCTCAAAAATCATGCAAATTATGTGATTTATAAAAAAAAAAAAGTAATAAGCAAGTTCATTGCATTTGTTTTGATACTGAAATTATATACGTATGTGGAAAAATGAATTTAAAAAAAAGGAAATAAATAAATACTAAACAGATAAAGATAAAAAAGATGAAAATTACGATTAAACAGCAAAACGAATTGTATGAACTACTATCAAACTTCCTCTTCAAAATAGACATTGAACGTTTATATGTTCATGATTTCTAATTTGGTGGCTACTCTATCGATTAAAAGAGAGGCAGAATAACTGAACTACAGGCGATAATGTAGGCAGGTGTATTTCCAATTATCAGGTTTTCTTCCACGCTGCATTTTTCAAAAATTCTGAGTTCGAGAAACCCATTTATGCAATCCATATTTTCGTATACATATCCAATAAATTGCAACTGCTTTCTAATATTTGAAGTCAAAAGTGGTTTTATAAGATAAATATTGTAAAATCAAAATAGAAGGATCAAACCAAGATTTAAATACCACATCTGCAGGGATGGAACACGGGCGCAGAATTCATACCACTATCAATGTAAGAAAATTGTCTACTTCTTAAATCACCGATATTATAAGTAGAGAAATTTCTTAGACGGATTCCGGTATGAATTCTGCGCCCATGTTCCATCCCTGCATCTGTTATTATTATTATTTATTTATTTATTCACTTAGGTGTATTTTAACTATTTTAATTTTCTTGTGAAGTTGTCATTTATTTCTTTGCTTGTTGTTCAGTGTTTTATTCATTTTTGTGTATATATATATATATATATAGAGAGAGAGAGAGAGAGATACGGATACTTAGAAAGTCTTTATTTATCAACCTTAATTACTTTTAGAAAATTTGGAGTAGAAGGATGATTTTTTTTTTTTATCCTTCTAATCCAAATTTTCTAAAATACAGATATTTATTTCATTTTTTTTATTTGTTTAACATTTTTTTTTTTTATTATTATTATATACATACTTATAGGTATTAGTTTCTTATTTATAATATTTACAATTTTATGTATAAAAAAAAAAATAGCAATGTTTAAAAATTAAAATAAAATAATTTAAAATGTATATATAAAGAAATAATTTAAAAAAAAAATAGTCGGCATTGAACCCGAACCCTCGAGTCATAAGTTTTGTATGCTACCAAATACGCTGAAGCGGAGTTTGTTTGTGGAAATAACTCATACTTAAACTACTATTGATACTTTAAAGGCTTTTTTATCGAGATACTTTGGTTAGTGCGCATTACAGCCTTAATATGTTATTACCTTGATTGTATATTACAATCATGCGCAAGCTCGTTCACGACTGAATTTTCAATGTTGAGATCCCTCCTTGTATGAAAGAATCACATAATTCAAAGAAATTACCTTACTAAGTTTGAAGCTGCTCTGCGCACAAATGCTGTCGGATACATTCTCAACTATCGAAAAGTCCATCAGCGTTGGTCAGATAATTAAGCTTGTGCATGTCAATACGCCTCGAAAATAATTTTTACAGCTATTGTAGCTGGAAAAAATTTGTAAATAGATTGATAGGTTTAGAGATAAATTTCTGGATTGTACCAAGAAGATCGAATAAAATCTTCTATAAAGAATATAAGATCACTTAATTTTTTACGTGTTTAGTGTCTGATGTGAGAAATTATTAAAAATTATTTAATTTTAAATAAAATATCATTCTAATTCATAATTCATTTGGTATGCTTATTTAGTCTTGCATTTACACATCGAGTTTTTAGATCACCTAGAACCAGAAACACAAGATCTATACCGAATATATTTGCAGAAACTATGCAGAATGATACAAAACGTATTACCCATTTTACAGGTAAATTCTTGTGGTATATTATATACTTTTTGAAAGGACATTTTTAATAAACCATTAAAAGATGATAAAAATATTATTTTGTAAATTAATGTATTAAAATTAATGTAATTATGTGAATTAAATATGGAATTGTAAAGAGTGCCTACGAAATATTAAAAACTAGTTGGCATAGGTGGACTCTGCTCAGTTCCCCATCATATTTATGTTCTCATAAATTTCTAGCTTGAGAGATAGAATCATGTTAAAACAAATGAATTTCACAAAAGCTTGATACAGTGACAAAATGAAAACCCCGCCTAATAGGCTATCCACCGTTCACTTCGATATATTTATCTTATTCTAATCTATTAATTTATTTTATCAGGGTCAATTCCGTTGTTTAGTTTTCATGCTACTATTTCCAATGCAACAATCCTCAAAATTCAGATTTATATGAAAAATTTACAATTTCGCTATGTTGGTAAAATCGTAAATTACGAATAATTTACGAAATTCTCCTATTAGAATATTTGTATTCAATCATGTTCAAACAAATATCATAAATGTAATTTTGAACTTGTCTAATGAATTTACGATCCTCAAAATGGAAGTTTATGCTCAATTTTGCCGTATTCTGACATGTTAAGTAAATCGTAAATTCCAAATAACTTACGAATTTTTTACACTGGAAAAATCATAGTCTATGATATTCATGCATCCTAAATAATATTTCGAAATTAGTTTCACGTCTTTACGGTGAAAATATCCCTCAAGATTGACGTTTATGAGAAATTTTGCTCTGTTTTGCCATGTTAAGAAATTCGTAAATTTCCAATAACTTACGAAATTTTTATATTGGAAAATTCTTAGTCATTAATATTCATTCCAGTGCCCTAAATAATATTTCAGAAGTAGTCTGACATCTTTACGATGAAAATATCTCTCAAAATTGACGTTTATGTGAAATTTTTCCCTATACTGCGATGTTAAGAAATTCGTAAATTTCCAATAACTTGCGAAAATTTCAAAGTAGCCTATTTATAGTTACTGATGTTCATTCCGGCATCAAAACGGATATTTTAAAACTGGTCTGACATTTTTAGAGTAAAAAGTTTACATTTAATGCACGTTTAAGTGAATTTTTGTCCTATTCTCCCATGTTAAGAAAATCGTAAATTTCTAATAACTTACGAAGTTTTTAAAATCGAATGTTGCAAATGAATAGGGTTCTTGCCAGTGTCGAAAGTAATATTTTAAAACTGATCTGACCTCTCTGCGACAATTTGTTCTTGAGATATCGTGTACACAGACTAACGAACTAACGGACTAACGGACTAACAGACACCCTACAGATAGACACCATACAAATTTTGTCATTTTCGGATTCCTCACATCTGAAAACGTGTAGAAAAGTCAAAAAACCGAGGTCGAAAATTTTCACGATTACCTAAGTTCCCCATACCTATAGTATGATGGGGAACTAATACATGTACGAGTTATAAATTAAACATATCTAACTTAAAAATACAAATGTATCATTTAATTTAAAAAAAATCAAATGTCAATTCATGGTGCCAATTCATGGGGTCAATTCGTATTTACGAATGAAAGCATGCATAGTGTGTCGAGTGATTCTAGACATTTGGATATATGTAGAGAGATAACACGTAATAATCAATTCATTATCAAATATATATATATATATATATATAACTTTTCAGAAATGTCGGAGCTCTTGTTAAAGGCATTAATAATAATAATAATATTAATAATAATAATAATAATAATAATAATTAATGTATTTATTTATTTTGCATCCATTCTGACATCTGCGTCTTAAAAGAAATTTGAGTAATGGATCGGACAGTGGTATGAATTTTAGTAATCTTACATATAACTCATTAGAAACTTTATATGTCCGTACTTTCTCTTATAAACGACAAGAGTAAAATTTATCGTACAGTTTACAGTATTTACACTCTTGAAAATTGAAGTTTATATCGCAAAAGTTAACCTTCGGGATCCGTGAACTTCAGTCTCGTAGAGAATTATGTATATTTCATGTTCGATTCTCGTTAACGTCTGACTAGTCCACTTAATGAAGAACGGGTCACTAAGCAGATCTTTTGCAACCTTATTATTGGTATTTACTGCATAACCTCCGTAATACACGGAAAAAATCATTATAGCTGAAATCTACAAACTATATTCTGTCTCTAGTAAAAATCGTTTCGTGTCATCCTTATAAATTCTTGTTCCTTTTACTAGAGAGTTCTAAAATTATCTATTAGAATTCTAGAACTTTTTATTGTTTTTAATTATCGTGCTCAATGAATTATCGCATTTCAAAATCTGTGAAAATAAATGCGAACACAAGAGGCGAGTTTTAGTAACTAGAATTTTGTTTTTTGATTTAATTCTGAAAAATCAAGAATTATTCGCAATACAAACGATTCCCGATATTTTACTATCTACAGAAGTGTAGACAAATTCGTCTATCGAGGTTATTTTTATACCTTACACGCATAACTCAGAATTCTATTTTTCTACTTTAAGGATGCAGAAAATGACTACTTATTTGTTCCAGATGTGTAATTTTAAAAATCAAGTTAAAACCGATGACAATTTTATATATATATATATATATATATATATATATATATATATATATATATATATATATATATATATATATATATATATATATATATATATATATATATATATAGGTAGATAGATAGATAACTATTTTGAAATAAAACCCCACAAAACACTGAGGTCTTCATCAGGGAGCCCCTCAGTGTAGGGGTGAAAGGGAGGTTTCTGAAAGGACAGTAGAAATTAGCTAATAACTGTCCTTAGCCCCCAATTTCTCACCAAACAGAAAACCACCATTAACTGATAAGAACTCTGACATAACATAAAATTACCAAAATTACAAAAGTTGTACAATCACAACAAATTAATATATATGAATTAATATATATGAAATATACAAGAATATAAGAAATTTCAAAATACAATAAAATGACCCCCCCCCCCCACCTGATAAACTAACCCTCTTCGGCCGACTAGGCTACTCGCTTTATTTCATTTTATTCATTGATAATCTATTCCTATATATATATAATTATTTCTTATTGAACACTTTCATGAAGGCCTCTTTTAATTGTGTTAATATATATATATATATATATATATATATATATATATATTAGAATAATGTGTATAAATATTAAAAAAAAAAAAAAAAAAAAAAGGTTACCGAATCCTAAATGTATAGTAATACTAAATCCTTCATACATCACTTACAGTAGTGATTTTTAGAAATAAATACCTTTAAGTTATATTTTTCGATTATGTTACTGCAATAGTATCCACATCTGACAACTTTGATTTAGTTTATTTCATAAAGCAGAAATCATAGGGATATTTTTTCATTTGATCGAGTATAAAGTAACTTATTTCTGATATATAGTATTTCATTTTTCTTATTTTAGATGTTTTTATTTTGATGAAAAATGATTTATGGTTTGGGTTTTGGTTGACCAAATAAGACTCTTCGGAAGATTTTCTCTTTCTTTATTATGTACTTCTATTTATACAAAATAAAATAAATATAAAAATAAAATAAATATAAATAAATACAGTTTTTTTTCTTTTACGGAAATGTGCGATTTGCTCACGTACAGCACCCTCTATCGATGAAAATTTTTAATATTATATTTTTCTTAATTAAAAAAAAAAAAAAAAAAAAAAAGGTCAGCTTTTTTGACAAACTGCGTTCAATTCTGTCAATCGCTTCACATTTTTTTTATGAATTTAAAAAAAATGTCTACAGACTTGTGACACACCCAGTATATATAGTGAAACTTCTATGGGAGACCACTACTGTTAAGTGACCCCCTCCTCCAACGACAGATTTTTAAAGGCACCGATTTTTTATCCTATCTACTTAATGTTAAAAATTCTCTAGAAGAGACCAAACAACCCTCTATAAGCGATCAGTTCCGGTTCTCTTTTATTTATTTATTTTATTATTATTATTATTTTTTTTTTTTTGTTTTGTTTTTCCCGAAATAAAACAAACGAAAATCACATTCCAAAGCAGTCGACAGTAGGTGCAAGTGCACATACAAGGTCTTGTGTCACGTGGCTCATAACCTCTCATTGGTTATTGCGTTTGTTGTGAAATGCCACGTGGATAGAGAGTAAAACGGCGTGCTGGGATTTTGTACAGTACGGATTCGCTTGCAAGTCCTATAGGCAGGCCGCACTCCAAAAAGGCAAGCGACAGTGGCGTACGCGGTATGTCTCTGGAATCGCAGACGCGACGCAAACAACTTGTTTTTTCAACCTTTTCCATGCGCACACCGAAGCGACAGACACATCCTGCGATGGAAGCGTTTTTGATCACGTGTGTTTGTTGACTTTTGAGATTTCAGGTTTTGTTTATAATAAAAAGTTCAAAATTTATTATAATTTTCAGTAAAACAAAACAAAACAAAAAAAAAAATAATAATAATAATAATTAAGATAAAAAATAATTAAGGAGAAAATAATTATTAAATTTAAATATAGATTTTTCTGTTAAATTATTCAAAAAGTATATTCCATCTAAAAAAATACAATATTTCTTTGGGTTTTAAGGGAAAGTAATTTATGTATTTTTTGTGAGGGAAAGGGAGGGAGGGATTAATATTTTATTTAAATTTATAATTAGCATTTAATAAACACCTTCTAATAGAAAACGCTGATCGCTTGCTTTAATTGTGTTACTTTTGGTGTGTAAAATTAAATAGTCTATTACATTATTAAAATATTGTATTTCAACTTAAAAGAAAAAAAAAAAAAAACTTTATTATTAAATAAATGAATAAATTAAGAGAAAATAATTTTTATATCGCACTTTTTATTTATCCTTTTTTTTTTTTTTTTTTTTTTTTGTATTAATTTAAATGAATGCATACAATAAAAGTTTAATTTTTCTTATTTAAAAAATGTTTAATTGTTTAAAATAAAAATAAAAGAATAATTTAGAAGAAAATAATTATTAAATTTAAAAACTAATTTTCCGTTGTTGAATTATTAAATTATTTTAATTAAAAAAATATATACATTATTTCACTTTATCATTTAAATAATTGAGTAAATCAAGTGAAAAAAAAATATATTTCATTTATTTATTTTTCTTTATTCATTTATTTTGTTAACGTTTTATTAAAATTTGTATTTAATATTTTATATCATGTTTCAAGCAGAAAAAAAAAATTTGTCTGCTGTAATTAAGTTATTATTGATATGTTAACAAATAATAAAATTATTTTTTTTTTTTAAGCTAAAAAAGTGTTTTTATTTTTTGTTTATAATTTAAATATATGAATAATTTAAGAAAAATAATTTTTGCATCGCACCTTTTGTTTATTTTTTATTGTTAAATTTAAATTTAAATTGATAATTTTCAATTGAAAACATTGATTTTAAATCTGAACAATTATCAATAAAAATTGTAAATCGATGCAAAACCCCAATAATTTCCAAGATCTTCTTAATCTTCAATGTTGAACAATAATCTAATGAGAAATGGCGACAAATATGTATTTAATATGCTGTACTCATTCTTAAGGAAATATATATATATATTGATATATTTTTAAAACGTTTAATAATAATAATTTAAGATTTCAGACCCCTGAAACCACATAGACTAAAAAGAATAAAATTTCTTCAAATTAAAATTATTTGTGAAGACTTGTTAATTACTGAAGTAATCAATTTTGATTTTTGAAAGAACACATTTTACTTATGGATTTTTTTATTTAATTTAAACACAAACTGTTTTGAAGCTGTGTGATTTTGCGTATCTGGTTGTTGCCAGAGGAAATTTCGTGCGTTTTAAAGATTCATTGAGGTTTTTTTTTTTTTTTTTTTTTTTTTTTTATATACGCATTACTGATTGCTGCGAAACGAAGTTTCGTGCGTTTTAAAGATGCATGCAAATTGCGGGTGAGGTATTTAGTGTTGATTTTTTTTTTTTTTTTTTTTTTTTCATGTGAGCATTACTGATTGCCGCGAAATGAAATTTTGTGTGTTTTAACGATTCATGCAGATTGCGAGAAAGGTATTTAGCGATGTTTCAGTTTGGTTTTTATATACACGAAGTGTACAAATGAACGTATCACTGATTGCTGCGAAACGAAATTCCAGAACGTTGCCAATTACCCCCATAGTGCAGTACTAGTGCGACATTAAATCCAACCTACCTACGTACATTGGTATGACAGCAGTTTATTTGATTTGTTCGGTTTGGTTTTTCTTTTTTAATAATGGCAACAGTAGCGATTTTGTATTTTTTACATGTGCCGGATGTACACGTTTTGAATGAAGCTGGTCATTTATATATATATATATACATATGAATGTAAAATGTTTGTTAATCAATGGTTTTAGAGTATGCAGTATGTATTTGAAAATATTTGACAAAAATTTTGGAGTAGTATTTTAAATTGTGTTAATTTGCCTAGTGTAGATGGTTTAGTTTTAACGGATAATTAACTCTTTTTTTTAATTTATTTAGAGGGAAATGTTTTCTACAAAAGTTTGGAAACACGTAAGTGAAAAAACTTTTTTTAAAATCATATATGTGTTTGTTGTGTTTTTTCAATTTACGGTTAATATTCTGTTTTGTAATGTTTAAAACTAACCATAGAATGGTACTAGTGCGAAGTTAAACCGTACCTACCTACCTTATAATAATTAATATTCGATAAATTCCCTTATGAAAATTGTGTATTTTTTTTAAATTTGTATTTTTATTTGAATTTCCGTTTGTTCAAATTTTTGAAAAGCTCCTTTTCACATTTTATATTTAGGTAGTTGATTTAAAACACGTAAATTCGGCCATTTTGAAAAAAATCGCGAAGCAAAACTGCAAAAATTTGCCAGACTGGCGGTTTTGAAAAAAGTCGCCAAGCAGTGTGGTAAAGCACATTTTCACCAGCATCATATAGCCCCCCCCCCCCCAAAAAAAAAAAAAAAAAAAAAAAAAAAAAAAAAAAAGTGCATAATTTTTTTAATAATTAAGATTGTCTTTCAGAAAAATATCATTTAGTGCATGAACTTTTTTTCTTTAATCAAAAGATGTTAACTAATTTAAAATGAAATGCCATCACTCTACACGAAAGCTGTACTCTGATTTCGTCTAATATTTTTCTACAATTCCTAAAAAAATGTAGTTTATTATCGCATAAATTTTGTTTTCATTTCTATTGCAGTTTTATAAAGCCACTCAAAATCTTAAACCTTAACACATCATTGCCAATCAAAGTAATTATTATGTGTAATATTTTAATGAACATTTTTACAAAATAAAACATGGTAATTGAACGTTTTCAATTTTTAGAATGTTTTATATGTTTTTGAATTATTTTATTAAGAGTTTTTTTAGTTTGTCTGATATAGAAAACGATATCATTGTTTAATTTTATTGGAATTTTATAAACAACTGCAGTGGGTCTAGTATGATCAATATCGTTTAAACTTAAATGTTTAATAGTTAAAGGAGAGTTAATAGGAATCAGAATATTAAATTTTCGAAAGATATAATGTTTGAATTTATTGAATCCATTGCTAAAAACAACAAGACTATTAGTAAATTTAATTTTAGGAGTTAATGAAAAAATATTATTAATTGGAGGAGATAAGAGTTTATTTTTTATTTTATTGATAATTTTAATTATAGTAGTATTTTTTGTACCTAGCGTCAATACCGATTTGAATAATTTTGTTTACTTGTCTATTTTCGCTAAACTGAAACGAAGTATAATTAAGGACTCGGAATATGCAATAAGAAATGAAAAACAAATTTTTAGAAACAGTTGGATAAGCAGATGAGGCAGGGGTAGGAAGGGAGAGAAACGAGTTTTCATAGTACACGTCAAACCAAATAACAGAATTATTTTTGTTACGATGTATAGAAAGGTCAAAAAAGTGTAATGTTTGAATGTTTTCGCATTCGTAAGTAAATTTTATGAAAGGAACTTGTTTATTAAAAATATCAGTGAAATTAAGGAGGTAGTTTTTTGAATATGGCCAAGGAATTAATGTATCACCGACATAAAATTGTTGGTTTAAGTACTGATATAACGAAAGTTAGTTTTTGAAGTTCAATAAGTAAAATATCGGCAAGAATAGAACTAAGGGGAGAATTCATTGGGGCACCACGGATTTGTTTATATGTATTACACCATTAATAAAAATAATAATTATTATGGTTGATAAAAACAGATGCTTCAAAGATAAAATTTAAAAAAGGAGCAAGTGTGGGAATATTATTACATATATATTGAAAACAATATCTATATCAGAAATATTAGGAAAAAATGAAATAACATCAAATTAAAAAAATTATCCGTGGTGTTGAAAGCAGTATTAAGAATTTTATTATTTACTTCTAAAACAGATTTAACAAAATATGATGGTTATAATTAATTAGAGTTTTAATCAAGTTTGCAAGGAATTTTTCAAGAACATAAGATGGGCTATTCCATTTTGAGACAACTAAGTGAAAATGGTAACAATTTAATTGATTGAAATTTCTAAAAATGTACTATGAAATAATTCTTTAAATTTATTGTTTAATGTTTATTATTTTTGCGATTTGCAAATTGCAAAAATGCCCTTTTTTTCTGTGCTTTTTTTTCCGGGTGCCCTTTTTATGAGTGCCTTTTTTTCCAAGTGCCCTTTTTTCCGCGATCCATTTTGCACAATATTATTCTCTTTTCTGTCCATTTCTTCTTCTACTTTCCTTTTTATATTTCAGACAGAAATATTTAATATGAGTTTGAGCTTGAATTGCTTTTTCACGCTCAAGTTCGTGAAAAAAATGAGTTTCGCTCAACTCAAGTTCATAATTTAAAAAACGAGCGAAGTTCAACTCAAAACTCAAAATTTTTGAGCTATGCTCATGAACGCGTTCGTGCACAACACTGGTAAATTCTTTTGATATCCTTAATGTGGTATACGCAATATTATAACTTGAACTCAGATGTTCCGAGCTACTTCCGAAAAGTGGCTCTAAGGAGACCCGATTATTGTTTAACGAAGACTCGTATAAATGTTTTGATCTCCAGTTATTACTATTGATGTCAACAGATCATCATCGTTAAGTGGTTATTTTTCATTTATTTTTATTTCATTATATGACATTATTTTTATTACTTTATTTCATTATTTTGTTATATCAGTGTGTAAAAATGGTATAAATGTGTCTCCGATATATAAAAAAATGAAGTTTAGAATATATTTGTCAATCAATATAAAATTAACAAATTTCTGATACACAAAAGGTATTTTTCCCCTTCAGATGGCATATTGTGCAGTTGTCATAATCTTCTTTAAATCTCTCTTATATAATAAACAAATATTGTCAGATGACACTTACAAAATAAGTAAAAGTTTAAGACCAAATTAGATCGAAGGGGGTCAATCATTTTGCATTTAAAATGTAAGGTTTTGCTGCACAATATTTCTCATAAATGCATTATTCTTGTGTAGGCAAGCATTTTGCCAAAACAACCATAGTTTTTCGATCTTTTATTTATTTATTATTTTTTTATCTATAGTTTGTTTTGAAATATAATTTTATGATTTTTTTTTTAAATCTCAGATATCATATTAAATAATAAATCATTATTTAGAAACCAAACATACTAAAATTATCGATTTATTAAAGGGAAAAAAAATATTTTAGTATATTCCCATTAAATTAAACACTTGACAGAATAAGGAGCAAATTAAAATCGAAAAAGGAAATTATCTTTAGGCTGTGTGATAAAACTTAATTACATTTCAAGATTATGCTAAGCTTTAAGGAGGAAATAACCCATAAAACCATATAATTTCGCTTGAATTGCTTCTGCTGCACACTTGATGGTTTCTTTAAATACGTACTGAAAATTTTACGTTAATAACATGCGGAAAAGATTAACTTCTTAAATAGCATTTGAAGACTATATTAATATACTTTTACAGAATTTAAATAATTCACGAATACTTCTTAATTAAAGCATTTTTTACTTGTAAAATTGTCATTAAAATAAGTTCATATCTTTCCATAAGCATAAGTTTTATTTCATTGACACATTTTCAATATAACCAAAACAGCCTAATTTTATTTAGCGCTTATTTTTAAAAATCTATTTATTCGATTTTCAGTTGAACCGTTATTTCTAATATTTAAAACAATTTTGTATAACTTACATAAATCAAATTTTTAGATATTATCATTTTAAAATTAACAATGGGAAAAATAAGAGTCGTTAGAAATAAAAAATAAATAAATAAATAAAAGTTATAGAAATATCATAAAAAAAAGTATTTATAATTTTATATATATATGGAATTTTACTTTTTAGGTCTCTTTTAAATCTTAAAGTATTAGTTATTTCTCTTTCTTTATTAAACTGTAATACAATGTCTTTTTTGGCATGCCAACAATATAATTTGTGAGGTCTGCGCCCCGGCATCTGCAGCAGACCCCATCTTATTGATTGCTTAAATACAGAAGATAACTACAGAGACTCTTGTATAAAATAAAATAAACGTTTATTCAAACTTTGGATAGGGGTAAGGGGCAATGTAAGGAACTCACACAGATGTTTAAATGACTAAATTAAAGTAAATATGAAATTTACATGTTCACCGCTGGTAGCTGAGATAACTGCCGTAATAAGCTTACTCTAAAAACTTTCACTTGAGAAATACCTCCGTTGATCACACAACGTCGATGGAGAATAACTACACACTCCAGCTAGCTTTTTTCACACAGTACTTTTATAACTCCTTAAGAATTATTACTCGCCCAAATTATTGAGCTTCCCCGTCAATTTCACTAATTGCTTAATACTCGCATAAATCTATGCTCACTACAGCACCAACAAACTTCCATTCCAGCACCTCGCTATTTAAACACCTTCAAAACAGAACACATCCTTCACTTCGATTCACCAACTTAATTTCCAAAACTGATCGCATTCAAACATCTTTACTCAATCTGCGTTGATTCTAATTTTCTTTTAGCTGCTCCATGCTGACTTAAAATCACCCAAACTCGACAACTCCAATCAATTCCTTTCGCCGCTACCGTCAACACTTGTGCTGGGCCCAAGTTATACTTTCCCAACCTCTGATCAACATCTTACTGATACCTATAGCGACATCCTTTTACCTCAACTCGACGCTACATCCTTCACAAATTTATTCCGGAAGATTCCACACCAGTTTATTTGTTGCGAATTTTTCTTCAATAATAATAACGATAATAATTATGATTACATAAAATGCGAAATACTTTAAAAAAAAAGTGGTGCGTAAAAAGATGATGCCAAATGCAGTCCGGAATACATTAAAATGTTGAATATCTCATTATTTTATTTAACAGCTTTCGAACCTATAGTCATAATGATTTTAGTCTCGAAAGATCATTACATATACATTCACAACAACAATGCACACATTCTTTTTAGACGTATAAGATACCACAATCGTCCATGCCTGAAAAGCGATTTGCACACGGGACCTGAAGTTCATACGGAGCCTTGTATTCCTTAAATTGCTCAATATAAAACTGTTTTTTCTATATTCAGTATGTTGCTATTATTTTAGTAACAAAAGTTTGAAACATATAGCAAAAGTCTCTACATGATTGTTATCATTAGTTCAGTATGTAAATGTGTAGGTTATTTGGATAATTATATTTGTAGAGAAAAGTAAAATAAAAACTAAATAATTACTATGACTATTAGAATTTCGTAAAGTTGAATATTTTTATTCTAAAACATTCCAGCTGCAAATCAATTTTAATCAAAATATTTTAAATGATATTTTTCTTCGAACATGCTACTTATTCGAAAGCAGACACATATTAGCTACTGACGACTGAATTATCATTGATATTATAGTACATTAATCTCATTAAATTTCTTTATATATATTTAGATAGTTAGTCATTAATTATGACGGAATTATCTATCACTAAATCGTAACACTTTTCGCTTAATAAATTATATTTTGAATATATTTACCAATGAATGATTTATTATGTTTGTATTTACTTTGGAATCTTTTCGATGATTTTGCACATGCGTGAGGATAACTGTAAGATTATTAGTCACTCTATTGTTTACAAAAGAAAAATAATCGTTACTTGCAATATATATATATATATATATATATATATATATATATATACATATATATATATATAAATATATTAAATCTTTTTATCTTAAATGTGTAATTTTTTGTTAACTCTGTTCTCCTCAAAAAATCATTATTTTTTTTCTTTCTTAAATATAATATATAACACTAATTTAATAAGTTACAAACTAAAGAATTATTTTTGTTCTTAGTCTTCATATACACTTCATATTTGCAAGAATACAGTTGTATTAAGCATCTCCAAGTGACCTCTTTACATAGAAGACATTTTTTTTTCAAAATTTTCTTAGTAAAAGAATAGGGTTTTTTTTTTTTATTCTTAAAGTTTTAATTATATCTCTTATTATTTCTACTTCAAATTGTGAAGAAAGTCTTTAGAAATTTTATCAAATGCTACTTTAAAAAATATAAGCAAATAAGAGATTTCGAAAAAAAAAAAAAAATAATAACTTGATTATTGAATTTATTTTCTTCCGAGAGTTTTACGTAGTTTTAAGTAGATTTATTTTATCGTATTTCAATATAAAAATAACCAAAAGTTGATAAAATTAAAACTTAAATGTTCATAATGCTAATTTTTTTTTTAACGTAAAACTGAATTTAATAATTTGAAAATTCTTGTGTCAAATTTAAATTTACTCTGAACATTTTGCATACTTTTTTCACTTATTTATTATTTAAGATTATTTTTTTAATGTTCCAAGAATGTAATTAACATAAAACAATTGTCATACGCCCATATGTGTATTCTAAACCAACTTGGAAGTTACATTCTGAATTTTTTTAGACCTTTTTTTTTTTTTTTTTTAATGTATTTATTTATTTTGAAAGTTTATAACATTCGGCAAATATGAAAATAGACACTTGAAATACCAAGTAAAATCAAATTATCTTATATATAAAGCAGTCACTTTTAACTATCGACCTAGTCGCTAAAAAAGTCATATAAGTTCTAAACAGTTAAAGTGCGTAGTGAACGACTGTACCCTGTTATAACA
Source organism: Salticus scenicus (assembly GCA_963930645.1). Classification (NCBI taxonomy): domain Eukaryota; kingdom Metazoa; phylum Arthropoda; class Arachnida; order Araneae; family Salticidae; genus Salticus; species Salticus scenicus. The sequence continues at coordinate 135,419,679 of OZ005648.1, forward strand.
ATAAGCTCTGCTGGGGGTAACATCAGCTCTATAGTTTAAGCTGAGTTGCATGCACGTGAGTACGGCTGGGACTGTTAATGTAGTGTTGAGAGTGTTGCCACTTTCTTGTTACACCGTAATATTCACTTTCATCAGAGACAAAGGAATATTCTGAAGGTAAAGGAATAGACACAGAAAAAAGGCTAAGGTTAAAACTTAAGTAATTAAGCTGCTTGAAAATTATACAATGAAATTATCATTGTGCTTCATTAAAAGTCAAGTAATCCGTGTTTTTAATAATTATTTAAAAAGAGGATAGGTTAAATTAAGAACTCTTTATTAAAATTTTAATTTTGATGTAATTTTTTTAAATACTAATTAACGTTAAATTACGTTAACACTTTAGATTATTAATATTAGTAATTTATATATATATATATATATATATATATATATATATATACTATGTATAATATTAGTTAACAAAACGATGCCTTTGTAAAAAACAGTGTAAATACATATAAAGTTTATTCAAAACTCAAAATAAAGGGGGAAAATATTTATACAGGATAATTATAATTAGTGACTCTATTCAGAACACCTCTAGAACCCGTCCTGCCTATCAGAATTTGAGGAAATTTGATATATATGTTATATGAACCATGGGGAATCGATTTCTGAAATAATAATAATAATAATAACAAATAGCTCGAATTCTGACTGCAAGATAACACTTTTCAAAGATTCCTTATACAAATTAGTCTAACCTATGATGAGTGTTGCAGTCAGAGGCAGAAAATCCGCCTGTGTGCCTTTCTCATCGTTAATCGTGCCTTTACAAAAGAAAAATCGAGCGTAACTGGTGAAACTGTTTTATCAGAACAGCACCAATATTTCAGCTGCACTGAATGAATATCGTCGTTTAAAGGGATTGCGAAAAAGGTTCAGGCCGAAGAATGATTTGAAGAAGATGATCAGGATATTTGAAGAGACTGGATACTTGTGTGTGCTGCCAGGAAGAGGGCGAAAGCTGGTTGCAAAAGAAACTGCCTAAGAAGTCATTATTGCTGTGATTGAGTCTCCAGTGCCCGCTACTATATCAATGAAACACACTTTGAGCACATTCTGTAATTAAATAAATTTTAATGATTCTGACAGATTTTTTTTATCTTCTTTAAGCTCCACAATTCCTCCTGGTGGTCAAATTTTGAATTATGTTTTATTGCAGAAATCATTTTCCCGTGGTCCATATAACACATATGGACGAAACATATATATACCAAACTTTATCAAAATGCAATCGGCATAACGGGCTCTATAGGGCTCTGAATAAAATCACTTAAATTATAACCAACCTGTAGAAGTGTCTGATAGAATGTTTTAATAATAATAATAATAATAATAATAATAATAATAATAATAATATATATATATATATATATATATATATTCTGCCAAGCCTTTAATAAAAAAAAAAAAAAAAAACATTAATATAAGACTCCTTTGGCGAAATTTGAAATTTGGCACCGAAGTAACTCGGACTTTTCTCGTAAAGGTCTAGCGCAATTATGATATCCGCATTTTAATTTATTAAAAACTATTTACAAGAAAACAGTTACTATATCAATGGCATCCTTAAATTACCAACTCAAACTCAAACTTAATTATCTTGTTTCCGTTTTTTTTTTTTTTTTTTTTTTTTACATTTTGCGCACTCGTTAATTCGAAAAAAAAAAAAACTTTTTCGATAGTGTTTGTTTTGATACTGATTATTATTTCTTTTCTTTTCTTTTTCTTTCAAAAATAAATAAATAAATGTGTGTATATATATATATATATATATATATATATATATATATATATATGTATGTATGTATGTATGTGTACAAGGGGTGATCAGAAAAAAAGGTTACAAGCTGCAGCATTTGAAAACAACATCCAGAGAGGAGACGGATGGTGCTACTTGTCATACAGCTGGTGTGCGGATAGGTAGTGAAAGTTCCTAGACGGTTCAGAACGATTGAAATGGCAAGAGGCTCAGAAAATTGGTCTGGTGTGGAATTGCGAGCCGTGTTTCGATTTTTATGGGCAAAGAATCGCGAAGCATCTGACACAAACGGCCGGGCATGTTGAGTGAATGTGCCATCCTCCTGTATGATAATGCCAGGCCCCATACTGCTCAAGCAACGCAGAAATTGTTGCGACGATTCTGGTGGGAAATGTGTAAGTGTATTATTTAGTTTAAAGTAATTTAGCTCTTACCTATACATGTATTTTTGCTCCAACAACAGTTCAAATAACGTAATATATTTTTACATTTTGTAAAAATTTTATTATAATCGCTCTATATATTTTTAAATCTCTAAATCGAAAATCTAATAATAAAATTATTAACTTTTTGGGATAAATCCGAAACAGAAAGTCTCATAAATACCATATAGGCCAAAATATGAGGTGCACAAATAGATGCTTTAAAAACATAGATAAAAATTTACAACGTTTTACAGTCAAATGTTTACGTGCAATGCAAGTTACACATTGACTGTGTATACGCGCATATGCTCTTATATATATATATATATATATATATATATATATATATATATATATATATATATATATATACAGACGTCACAGAAAAACTTTGTAAGATCGTGGATACCTCGAAACTGGGATATCATATCAAGACCAAAATTGAGAACGCACAACTACATGTTATAAAATTCACAAGCATAAGTCTGAAACACTCTAAGGCCAATCGTTTTAAGTTATACGAATTGCAAAATCCTTTTCATAACACTGGTTCAAAATACTTCCTTTTACTTTGTATAAAGAATTAAAAATGATTTTGTGTATTCCTGTATAAGCTCTAGTGTGCCGACGGATTACATATAAGCTAGAGGAATGTACACATTGATTTCTGAAATAAAAATGTAAACGATTTTACACGGGCACGTAACATCATTTTGTGTAATTACGTAACCTTTTAAAGGGACAACAAAAATTGCGTGAAATGCTGGAAATATTGTCCTGTGAATGAATTAATAATACATTTTGTTTTCCCTTAATCATAGATAGCGTTTTGAGCATCTTGATAAAGAACAATATTATAATATAGTATTTAAATTAAATGCCATAATAAATGCATATTCTTTAGAATATACTCAAACAGTGGTTATTTACGCTAGAAAAGAAAAACGTATATAAGAATTTAATAATAAACCTCGATACTGTTATATAAGATCACGATACTTAAATAAAGTAATTATTAATAAATATTTACTTTTGAATTATATGTGTATTAGGGAAAATGCATCTGTCCAGAGAACAAAAAATTCGTATCAGCAGCTCAGTGGGCTAGTAATTAAAGAAAAGAAAAGGTTACTTGCATCAGATAAAAAGTCTTGTCCCTTTCAGTGTTAGCCGTTTGTCAGTATATCTGTTTAATTATTCATAAAATTAATACCATGCACAGTATAAATATGAAAATTTAATACTGTATACTACACATGTTTATTAATCTTATTTTCTTCAAAAAGCAAAATATATTTCAAAATTTAGCTAAACCAGCCTTTTATTTTGACTATGCATACCGGAAAAAGACGGGCTTAACGCTTATAGGGTTAAATGAATATGTTAATCTGGTCTAAAAATTATTTTAAAAAAATGTGTGAACTCAGTTTAAAAAGTTAAAATGTAGCTCTATTAATTAATTAATATTTTGTACAGTTTACCAGTATTTACCCTAACCGCTATTTTGTGTTCTCGTTATTTTATTTATTTTCTTCTTTTTGTCGCCTACATAACTAAAATAAGTTTTTTTTTTCTTTTTACTTTTAAAACTTAATCACGTACTCTAAGATAGAAAGTATTTCTTCATCTGTACAATGACCATACTGTAAAAACAATCACTAACTTCGACATATAGAGCAATAGTAAGTTATATTTAAAAAATTCAAATGCTGATTGCGAACGAACATAACATAAATAAAATCTGAATACATGCACGTTGTCCAGTGTTTGTTTTGCCATGCTAATTATCCAAATACAAATATCTTTGAAATGTTTCTGATGTAACAGATTCAAATATTCGAATTTAAAATTAAATGTGATTGCAGAAAAATAAATAGAATTTTCAGTGTTATTTTTTCCAAACCGATTGTTGATTACAAATTTAATAATTAATTTTTCATTTAAAATTATGTTAAAAACATTTTGTTATGATACACATTGTAACTTAACACATTCTAAACTTGTGTTTTCTTTCTTTATTATTATTATTTTTTCCATAAAGGAAAAGATAGAAAAATGCAGTCAAAGTTTTTTTTTTATTTTTTTTTTAATAATAATAAATGAGAAACTGAAATGGAAAAGAGTACTTTTCTACTCTTTTTTGTAACCGTGTTTCAACTTTTATAGTTGAAAACTGAATCACTTTACAAGTTTTCTAAAGTTTAAAACGTTACGTCTTCAGCACATTATACGGGGCAAAAAAAAAGCAGTATCTTTATTTTTCATTAAATAATTATTTTATATCTTATATTTATTTCTCACATAAAACAGCAGTGAAAAAACAGTCGAAAAGTACTTGGAAAACTTGCTTTGAATCAAAATAAAGTTTTTTTTTTTCTTGTAAATTACATTTAACAGGATTCTTTTACTTGAACATAATTTCATTTTATCTTCTCTTAAGTATAAGAGCAGTCTTAAGAGTACTTCTCATTAGGCTACTTTTCTCAAAAAAAAAAAAAAAAAAAAAAAGCTTAGGTACTCAATAGAATTGCTCTCAAAAAACATGGATTATTTCTTATTTTTTTTGTAGATGAATAATGATAAATTGATTTATATGCAAAGTTGGACAACTTTAATAAAGTTGATATTACTTACAGAAAGATAATTATATTTTCTTACAATAAAACTTTAAAATTTCTAAAATTGTTGAGAGTCTTAAAAAATTAATATATGTTTAAAAAAAAATGTGAGTAATGATACATGATATTTATATGCTCAGTAACTAGTCTTGCTTATTGTTTTGTATTTATTTAATTTTTTATTAAATATCGTTTTAAAGATTATATACATTATTTACAACTGAAGTGTATTTAAAAAATCGATACACAATTGTTTTTTCGTCCCCTACCTACACGAAGTGAAAGTCTCAAGACCAGAATTTCCTTCTGACAATTCAGTATCGTTCGGTTCGATTTGAGAAACTGTTCACAGAAAAGCGCTTGTCCCGAAGGACAGAACGTGAGGAAATGTGGTCGAAAAGTGATAAAGTTTTCTTCTGAACAAGTATGGCAGTCAGCAGGTGGGGAAACACCAATGTGGTGCAAGTGACCCCACAAAAAGTCATGTTAAAGTATGAGTCTAAAACTGGCAGTGGCTACATATCTTGGAAAGTGGACTGGAAGTGTGTTAGTAAGTAGTAACTCAGTAACTAGTTTTGCTTATTGTTTTGTATTTATTTAAATTTTTATTAAATATCGTTTTAAAGATTATATACATTATTTACAACTGAAGTGTATTTAAAAAATCGATACAAAATTGTTTTTTCGTCCCCTACACGTTTATTCTGACAATCCAGTATCGTTCGGTTCGATTTGAGAAACTGTTCACAGAAAAGCGCTTGTCCCGAAGGACAGAACGTGATGAAATATGGTCGAAAAGTGATAAAGTTTTCTTCTGAACAAGTATGGCAGTCAGAAGGTAGGGAAACACCAATGTGGTGCAAGTGACCCCACAAAAAGTCATGTTAAAGTATGAGTCTAAAACTGGCAGTGGCATCTATCTTGGCAACTATCTGGCAGTGGCAACTACCAGTTAAAACTATCTTGGAAAGTGGCCTGGAAGTGTGTTAGTCAAAAGGTTGCCAGTATAGTTCTTATTGTCTTTACTGAACCTTATCTCACTACATATAATAAATTAAAGGCAGGTATAAGATGGCTGAGTCAAAGAGCAGCCTCCTTAGCCAGCCGGTCAGCATGTTTATTGTTAGAAATGCCACAGTGTCTTTGGATCCACTGCAAGGTGAGAGTCTAACCATTTTTTAAATGTTTGTAAAACTTGATTCGCGTTTCATTTACCCTAAACATATCATCATTCCGTATGGATCCCAGAATTTGGATTACTGCCTGGATATTAACAAAAAAACTGCCTTGGTGTGAGACGTAATACTTGAGAGACAACGAGGCTAATAGCCACAATTTCTGCATCAAAATTATTTGCAGGAAAACAGACAGCAACATGTCCTTCAAAGATGTATTTACAATAGAAAACCGATCCACAATCGTCATCTTCAGATTGTGAGCCGTCAGTACAGATATAGAGCCGATCATCAGTAGGATATCGGATGTGGATAGTCTCATCCCAGGTAGCAATTTTAGGTTTTCGAGACTTTTTTTTTTTTTTTTTTTTACTTTATGAATGAACAGTCAAAAAGGCTTTTCAAAACCTTTTAGTAACAAAAGTTAAAAGCTTGTAACAAGGCAGAAAACAAGGTTACTAGTTGACGAAATCTGTCTGCAAATTACGGTAAGTTAAAAATATCGAATTAAACAGTTGATTGCCTACAAGATGGGTGCATTGCAGTTTGCGACCGTGTCGGACGATCGGCGAAATTCATTTATCTTAACGAGAATTTAATATGCCCTGTAGTAGAAATGCATGAGAACAAATATAGATATATGGAACTGATTACGGAACTATAATATATAGAACTGATTCCAGTCTACCTGAGCAAATTATTATTATTATTATTATCATCATTTTAATACAAAAGCCGTTTGTGGGAAGAATTCATTCATGGAAATTTCTTCCATTATTAATGTTTAGGTTCTTATTTTTTTTTTTTTTTTTTTTTTGGTTTACATATGTAAATATTATGTACTATTTATTTATACAATGCATATTCACAATCAGTAAGCAAAAATATTGCAACGAGAAAAAATGAATGGACACACATTTAAACTAAAAGTACTTTATATAAAAGTAGTGTAGCAGAACAAAACAAGATAAGACCAAATAATGTATAAGTCAAATCCGACATTTCGTGAAGTATTTTACCCTTATTTGAATAGTATAAAAAAGGAGGGTCAAATATATACTTTTCAATGTGCCAGTCTGTAAATAAAGAAGATAATGATAATAGATATAATAAATAAATTCATACGCTCAACACAGCATTAATAGTAACTAATTTTATATTGATTGAAATGAGGAGAGTTTATCATAAATTTTAACAAAGGAAAAATATCTAATCCCCATTATTTTTTCTATCTAAACCATAGGGTTAGCCCATAAAATAAAGAAACAAATGTAGTAAATTTCTTTCTAAACATAGAATATCATACATAAAATAATTATAAAATAGGCTATATTTTTCTCACACAGTATTTAATATCACACACACACACACACACAAAAAAAAAAAAAAAATATCGAACATCTTATTCAGAAAAATTTTATTACTTTATTTACTAACTATAAAGAAATGTTAATAAGAAAATGTAATATTGAACAGGCAATTTACAAGAAAGTAATTGATTTTGAGAGTGTTAACTAACGTATGTAATAAATTAATTCAAAGTCTCGTAAAGTTAGAAATCAATTCATTGAAAGTAAGATAAGAAATTTAACGATTTTGTTTTTTGTTTTACATCGCATGATAAAATTTTTTTTACGTTTTTATTATTTTGTAGTAATATTTAATCGCAAATATAAAGCGATAATCAGCTTACGACATATTATGTAAATAATTTAATAAAGAGTTACATTTGTACATTATATTTCCAGTACAGGGGATACCGAGGCTAGTTGACTTCAAGGGTAAGTAGGCCCAGTCATCATAACTAGCCTGTTTTTTAGACAGATGGTGCAACCATTCACATAGTACCTTCCTTCTTCTCCTTTCCCGTTGCGAATGCATTTCTGGAGCGTTACCCAAGCACTGTGGTCATTTACAATAGTTTTTTTTCCTTATTTTAGAGTAATAAGTTATTTCTGTTGTTTCATTTTATTTCTAATTTCTAATATCTTAAATACGATTTAAATTGTGTGGTTTTTCATAGTGCATTATTAATTCTATTTATCCATACGTGATTTTTCAGAATTGTTTACGTTTGAAATTTTCATCTCCCATTTCGTGGAAAAAAAAATTATTGTGGGTCTGGTAGGCGCATTAAACACGGGTCAAGCTGGCTCGATGCGCAAAATAACTTCGTTACATTGAAAGTGAGAAAATTCACATACCAGTATTCTAAAACCGTTAAACAAATGTGTCACAAACTTGGAACGCTAATGAAATGGTAGGTACGGACTGGTTGATTGCTTTTCTTAACAGTCATCCAAGACTGTCCATCATAAAACTTGTGGCGACAAGTCGCGCACGAGTTTAAAACTTCAACCTGAGAAAAGTTTCAAAATATTTAAGCAATCTACAAACCATTTATTTCGTATAAAGTCGATATATGGAATATGACGAAACAGGATTAACCACAGTACGAAATTCTGACCACGTTATTGCTTGTAAAACTTTAAGCAAGTGCACGGATTATATAAATTGAGAGAGGATGCTTACAAGGGAAATATGAATCAGTAAAATTCCTATTTAAACTAAACCACGCTTAAATTAAAGAACATGGTCGAAAACATATGGTAGAGTAAAAATTTGCTGCAACAATCCCCATGGTGTGATAAAAGGACTCTAAAAGTTTAGCTGTTTCTATAGAAACCAACGCAACAAAACCCATTAGCAAGACGACGTGGCCGAGTGAATAGAGTGTTCAGCGTATTTGTGGAAGGTGGTGAAATCGAGCCAAGGTGAATAATCGCGTTATAAATTTAATAAAAAATTATATAATGATACATTTTCAATTATTAAAATATTTTATTTCAACTATTATTATTTTGTAATTTAAATAAATGAATAATTTGAGGAAAAATATTATTCTTTATTGCCTTTTTTTTCTACTTTTTAAGGAATAATTTAAAAATTGTATTAGTATTTTACGCCAAAGCCGCTCGTAGAAAATGTTGATCGTCTGCTTTTAATTTTGTTATTTTTCATACATAAAAACAAATATTCTATTAAATTATTAAAGCATTTTATTTCAAGTGAAATATTTTATTTTATTTTTTTTATTTTATTTTTATTTATAAATAGGGCAACGGAAAATGATATTTATATTATATTTTTTTTCGTCTGCTTTTAATTGCACTTTTGCTCATACGTAAAAAAGAAAGTAATTTTACTTATTGAACTGTTATTATTCTGTTGGCCATTGCATTTGTTTACATCTCCAAAATTCAGAAATCTAGTTACATATATGCATTTTACAAAAGTGGTTATCTCGAATAAAAAAACGGTAATTCGAGTTGTGTGTTTCAACGTTGAACAAGGTTGTAATGAAATTAACTGTGATAAATTTTTGTTTGTAAGTTGTTCTCATAGCGAAAAGTTCTTATGTTTTTATCATTTTCTTACTTCTAATCATAGTCATTCACTTGAAAATAAATTCATAAATTTAAATGAGATTTTTCTTCTCGTAAAGGTAATTTTACCATACTTATTTCTTAATACTATCATTATAGAGAGTATAATTATTTTTTTTTCTTAATTAATTTTGATAATTATTTTCTCTTAATTTATTCATTTATTTTTAATGTTTTGTTTTACTTCATTAATAAATTTAAAAATATAAAATAAAATAAAATAATTAAGCATTCCATCAGGGTTTGAACTCAAGAGAACTTTATGAAAGAGAAAAATGTTCAATAAAGAAAATATTTTGGTAATTTATAAAGAACTAGCAGGCTGCGCCCGCTTCGCTGGTCATTATTTTTAAATGAATCATTATAATTAATGAATTCTCAAAATTTCATTAATTTTTATCATGTGAAAAAAAAAAAAAAGCAAAAAAAAAAAAAAAACTATGATCGGGGAAAATGTCGCACCGGGTCATCACTGCCTTCGGCAGCTTAGACCTGTGCGCGATGCGCACGCGCGAATACATATATATAAGCGCCCTAATCATTTTACAAATTCGAAAATATCCGCAATTAATTTGTAAGTATAAAAAACCACTATGCACCAGTTTTGAACTATCATGTCTAATTTTATTTTTTTGCCCTTCCGCTCCCTCCCCCTTTCCCGCCCCTCCCAATAATTTTAAAAATTCAAAAATATCCGCAATCAATTTGTAGGTATCGAAAACCTCGATGTACCAATTTTGAACGATCTAACTGTATTTTTATTTTTTTTGCCCCCCTCTCCCCTCCCCCCTTCTCGCCCCTCCTAATAACTTTACACTTTCGAAAATATCCCCATTCGACTTGCAGGCCTTTAAAACCTGTCTGTAACAATTTTGAACGGCCAAACTGTATTTATATTTGTTTTTGCCCCTAGCCCCCCTTACCGCCCCACCCCCTTCTCGCCCCTCCTAATAATTTTACAAATTCGAAAATATCCGCAATTGATTTGTAAGTATCGAAAACCTCTATAAACCAATTGTGAACGATCTAACTCTATATTTATTCCCCCCCTCTCGCCCCTCCTAATAACTTTACACTTTCGAAAATATCACCATTCGACTTACAGGCCTTCAAAAACCTATCTGTACCAATTTTGAACGGCCTAACTGTATTTCTATTTGTTTTTGCCCATAGCCCTCCCTTACCGCCCCTCAATAATTTTACAAATTCGAAAATATCCGCAATCGATTTGTAAGTATCGAAAACCTCTATATACCAATTTTGAACGATCTAACTGTATTTTTATTTTTTTGGCCCCCTCCCCTCCCCCCCTTCTCGCCCCTCCTAATAACTTTACACTTTCGAAAATATCCCCATTCGACTTGCAGGTCTCTTAAACCTATCTGTAACAATTTTGAACGGCCTAATTGTATTTCTATTTGTTTTTGCCCCATAGCCCCCTTACTGCCGCACCCCCTACCCGCCCCTCCTAATAATTTTACAAATTCAAAAATATCCGCAATCGATTTGTAAGTACGAAAAACCTCTTTGTACCAATTTTGAACGATCTGACACTATTTTTATTTTTTTACCCCCCTCCCCTCCCCCTTCTTGCCCCTCCTAATAACTTCACACAATCGAAAATATCCCCATTCGATTTGCAGGCCTCTGAAACCTATCTGTATCAATTTTGAACGGCCTAACTGTATTTCTATTTGTTTTTGCCCATAGCCCGCCCTTACCGCCCCAACCCCTACCCGTCCCTCCTAATAATTTTACAAGTTCGAAAATATCCCCAATCGATTTGTAAGTATCGAAAACCTCTATATACCAATTTTGAACGATCTAACTCTATTTTTATTTTTTTGCCACCCCTCTCCCCTCCCCCTTCTCGCCCCTCCTAATAACTTTACACTTTCGAAAATATCCCCATTCGACTTGCAGGCCTTTAAAACTTGTCTGTACCAATTTTGAACGGTCTAACGGACCTCCTCGCCCAATCCATCTTCCTGGAAAATGGTCATTCAAAGAACTACGAACGATGGTACCCCAATGAGGTGGTGCGCCATCTTGCTGCAAAAAGACATGTGACTGAAGCTCTTCTAGTTGTGGAAATACGAAGTTTTCCAACATGTCTAAGTATACGACTGATGAGACCGTCTTTTCTATAAAAAAGAAAGTCGTGCATTAGTCCACACCACACATTAACCTTTGGGGAATCTCTTTGTGCCTCACGGTATTCATGGGGGTTTTCAGATCCCCATATGCGCACATTATGGCGATTAACAATGCCAGAATCATGAAAAGATGCTTCGTCGGAGAACATTATGCGCTTTAGAAAATCAGCATCATCTTCTATCCTCCTTGTCATATCTGTTGCAAAGGCCATCCTCCTAGGCCTATCGTCCTGTTCCAAAACTTGAACAATTTGAACTTTGTATGCATGCAGTCTTAATTTTTTCTTAATAACCTTGTACACCGTCGAAATTGGCATATCCAATTATCTTGCCGCTGATATCACAAATCTTCTAGGATTGTGTAAAAATGTCCCTCTGACACGGTCAACATCAAAATCACTTGTGCAGCGACGTCCGGAACGTATCTTATCTGCGATACTTCCAGTTTCTAGAAAATTATTTTTCCACCACAAGATGCTGCTTTTGGATGGAGGATCTTTTTGGTAAATTCTTCTGCAATTCCTCTGTGCTTGCACTATCGATTTCGTTTCTATGTACCACCATAAAATCTGTGCTTTCTCTTGTGGTGTATGCATTCTCCTTAATATCCGCTCGAATAAAACATCACGTACAAAAGTACTACATAGAACAAACATATCAAAAGTAAACATAACATTGCAATAGTTGCCAAAAACAAAAGAGAGAAAAACACAATTAATAAGCAGACGATATTTAGAAAAGTACAGATATTTAGACTGGAAAATGAAATTATCTGAAATTAACCACACGCGCAGACGATATTTACAAAACTAAAGATATTCAAACCTGAAAAGAAAATATATGAGTTATTCCATCAATAAATGCCATAAGTTTGTTTATATCTTCATTATTTTATGAGTTATTGAACATTAAAATGGGTCCGGGACTTTATAAACACCCTGTATATCAAGAAGATTTTCTGGAATACCAAGGGACCGATTTACTCACTTGAAGGCCCAGGGCACTCATGTTCAATGGGCTCCTTTTCCGCGTGCTTTATTTTTACAACAATCAAAACAAACCACATATGTGTTCTACCGCATATTTTTTATTCATGCGTATAAAAATCTCTTCACTTCACTTCACTTTTAATTTTATTGGTAAGAGTAAGGCTTAGCTAGATCCGATGCTTGTCTATCGCATCAATGTACATCGCGCCTGTGTATCTGCTCTGCAGTGCATGACTCAGGTTTAGTTAGCCTTAGTAAGAGTTTGGAATGCAGTATCGGTAGTACACAGCTATGTTTGCGTTTAGTGAATTCTATAAGCTGATAGTTTCCTTGAAAGATCATACTACCGATTTATAAAACAGCGCAGTAATACCTCCATCCATTGACGAAAAATCAACGATCATTATTACAAATTTGGAAATTTCTCATTTTAACTATTTTTTTAAATGCATGATGGAATTTCTTGAAGGTCCCTTCATTGTGAGGGCCGAACGCCCTGCCTTAAATCAGGCACTGGAACACCTAAAAGCGAGATGCCTTGCAAAGTACCAAAGTACAGTTGCTAGAGGACGAGAAGAACCTAAAAAACTTGCGCTAGCCTTGTTTCAGGAACATACTGAAAAGAAAGTGCTAGAAGATGAGAAAAAACTGACAAATAGTAGGATGTCAGTTATCGTGCAAATGATTAACGGACAGCGGCTAAAATAAAAAAAAACAAAGGGAAGAACAGGCTCAAGCCAGGCATTGTAAACAAGCTAAAAGCAAAACTGCTCGAAGAGAAGAAGCTGTTGTCCAGAAACAAGTCGAATATCTTGCAGATGCACAACGGTCTTAGAGCCTAGAAGACAAGAAAGTACTGAAAACGTCATTTTAAAATTCACACTGATTCTAGACACGATAGTGATACATTTTTCTCATGGTCAAATATATTTTGGATGCTGACGTATAGGAACTTATTAAAAAAATATCTTCATGTTTATGCTCATTCCATTAAAGACAATAATTGAAACAAATCTAAATAATTACTTATAATACCATAAATTATTGATTAAATTTTGTGCATAAAAGCATCAATTTAGACTAATAAAATTTTTTAATTTATAAGAAGGAAAAATAGAAGGAAAATAAGAATAACGTAAAGTATTCTTATCACAATGTCTCTCATTTAAACAATATTATTTGTTTCCATTTATTTTATTTTATTTTTCATTTATTTATGTATTTATGGAGAGCTGAATTTTTGAGCGTCCCATCTACAGTGTGAGAGCTTCCATAAGATTATTTTTGATTTACTTTTCATAGTTGTATATTGAAATAAAATTTATAACTAGCATTATAACATTGATCTTTTTCTTTCGTCGTTTAGGTTAATCGATTTAAAAATACTTAGCCTAAAATATGTTTTCAGAACCTCTTCAAATGTTCCTAGTTACTGTGCAACATGTAATTATTATTTTTTTTTTCGAACAACAAGTTCATTTTACTAGTAAGATTTATCAAATTTGTATTACTGTTATTTGTTATACGGTCGTACCTCGTTAACGTGAACACGATTGGCGTGAATTACTTTTAACATGAACTATTTCCATAAGTTAAAATGAAGATTAGCTTAGTTATGTGAAAACTAATTATTGATAGTATGAACTACTGATAATATGAACACATTTTTTCTCCCGCTTGAGATTCACTTTAAGGAGGATCGACTGTATTTTAAAGTGTTTTACATTAACATTTAAATAGTATTAAAGACATGTTTATTTAATAACAACGACAAGTAATAGTCCTAATTGTTTAATATGTTAAATAAGTACAATGCTGTGAAAAACAAACAGAAAAAAGAAATCTGATGTGTAACAACCACAAGGCTCCTCTTCCCTTACACACTGCCATTATATTACATATTTTTACTTTCTTCTATATGTAATATAGAGAAAGTATTGGATTCGTAAAAATTTTCGACCTCGGGTTTTTGATGAATTTACACGTTTTGAGAGCTGTAGAACACGATTTGACCATTTTTAGAAAATGTCTGTCTGTCTGTCTGTCTGTGTGTGTGTGTGTGTGTGTGTGTGTGTGACAAAATTTTGTGGCAACTGTATCTCTAGAACTACTGCACAGAATTTCATACAAATTGGTATGTAGTTGTACCTTGACATAAATTAGTGCCTATCAACTTTTGGTAAAAATTGTCTTACAGGTTGCGTTGCCATCCCGCTTTTTCTAAATTTTTAACATGGTGATATAGGACAAAATTTTGTAAAAATGTGCATAAAGAGAATTATTTTTTAGTAATCATTATGAAATTTACAAGAATTATTTAAAATAGAGATAGTCAACTGGGAAAAAAAATTTGTATGCGTAGGAGCCTCGCCACCCCCCGTGGGGGGGAAGTCCCCCCTCGAGGGGAGTAAATTTTCAAGATGGGTATCTTTCGAAAGGTCTCGTCAATACCTTTAAAACGAATGGTTGAACTATAAATCTGTGATAATTTAAAACAAAGTTATCGATTTTTTTTACTTTTAACAAAAAAAAAAAAAAAAAAATTAGGAAAAAATCTTTTTTTTTTTTTTTTTTTTTTTTTCTAAACGAAATTTAACCAGACTTGGTATTTAGTTGGTCCCTGACATAAACTGAGGCTGATTAGATTTGGGGATCAATCGCTCAACAGGTGGCGCTGTGATCGTATTTTTTCTAAATTTTTAACATGGCAGTATAGGAAAAAATTTCGTATAAATGTACATAATGAGAGTTATTCTTAACCTGTGATTGTGAAATTAATATGAATTATTGATAATAGTAGTAGTTAATTAGGGAAAAAATTTGGGGCATCGCTTCCCCCCCCTAGGGGGTACGGGGGGGGGTGTAGATTTTCAAGATCGGTATCTTTCGAAAGGTCTCGTCAATACCTTTAAAACGAATGGTTGAACTGTAAATATGTGGTAATTTAAAACAAAGTCATCGATTTTTTTTACTTTTAACGAAAGAAAAATGAAAAAAATCGTTTTTTTTTTTTTTTTTTTTTTTTTTTTTTAAATATTGTTACTGCGTGAATTTGTATAGGAAAATATAGAAGAAAGTCTTGTGGTGGTCACAACATACTAGTTTGAGATATCAAAGTTATACATCTTCTGACAAACATCATTCTGACAAAACTCACAATTTTTATGTATACTAAACTAATGCATGCGTTCCACCGCCACTTTAGAATGTAGGAAAAGAGAGGAAAAAAAGGCTAAAAACCCCATAGGAATAGCATGGGAAGAAAAGCGAAAAAACTCACAATGTCAAGTGTGTTTAAAAAAAAAAAAAACTTGTAAAAATAGCATGCAAAACGAGGAAAAAAAAAAAAAAAAAAGGCAGTAGAGCCGTTTTTCCAAACAATTCTCGAGATCTAAAGCTGAATTACTTAATTAAGACGCTGTTAATTTTCCTGCAAGAACTAAGTAATAGATGTAAAAGAGCATCTAAAAAGGGGTGTATGCAGAGTATTTGAAGAAAATCGTTAGAGCCATTTTCCAGATACCGGCAATCGGTCCGAATTTCCATTTTCACGAAAACGAGCGACCTAGAAAAATCATTTGTTAACCGTAAATCCACAATTACATACGAAAATAAAAACATATAAAAATGAGAAATAAGCCGAATTTCATCAAAATCCTTCAAGCCCTTTTTTAAAAAACGCTCTTCCGATACCCAAAATTGACCTACTTATATAGGACGCCCATCCCTTTCATTGAAATAATCAACTAATACATAAAAAAGAATATCTAAATGTGAGTTTATATAATAATTTTGAAGGAAATCGTTAGAATCTTTTTTTTTTTTAGATACAGAGTTAAGGTCACACTTTCGGTTTGCAATTTTTATCACAAGTTGATAAAATTATCTTTACATTGATCCTATTTTAATTCTAAAGTTTCACCAATCTATCTTTGTCCGTTTTCAAGGTATGATTTGATAGACTATTTCACACACGCATACACACATAATCACACACACTGATATATATATATATATATATATATATATATATATATATATATTTATACATTAGGGCGGATCGAAAAAAACAAATTTTTTATGATGCTTTTGGGGTAGAGCGGAAAAGTTGCCTCTATACATAAGTAACTTCTGTTCAAAATTTCACCACCCTAGGATAATGTCTTCTGTTCTGGCAAGGGACGTAAAATATCAAAAATTTAGTAAAATCGGCATTTTTTTTTTTTTTTTTTTTTTTTTTTTTTTTTTTTTTTTGAAATCTTTTTCAAATTTCACAGCATTTTGCGGTAGTGTGTAAAAGTTGCACCTATGTATGGTTAATTACAGTGCAAAATTTGGCGCCCCACGGACAATATGTTTTGTTCTGGCAAGCAGCCTGAAATTACCCCAAAATCGACAAATACACTGTTTTTTCATTATACTTTTAGATATAAATATGATTTATTAACAATTATTTTAGCAGCAGATTTTCCAGATTATCATTAACCACTAATTATTTACAACTAATAATGATTATTAATTATTAATCTTTTTTTCTTTGTTACAGGTCGTGAACTGAGCTAGCAGTGAGCAACAAAACATGGCAAAATCTTCAAAATTTTCAAAGCGAGGAGCATTAGACTGCCCAATTTTCGGATCACCGACAGACTTTGCTAGGATGCTTCCAACAAAAGAGGATGTTATTAAATGCTGCATTTACGAAAGGTGGTGTCTTGTATCTGAAACAGCTGGTAACAAGGAACCCGCATTTTCTTACATCGCAGAGCAAGTTTGTGTAAAGCTGCAAATGCTGTATTCTGATGCTTCCATTCCGACAGTTTCAAAGAAACGTGTCCTTGATATGATTCATGCATATCACAAGAAATATATCGATATCAAGGTTGTTTATAAAAGAATAGAGAAAAGCATGACAACTAAAGCAAGGGTGGAGAAGTTTAAAGAAGAATCATGCTTTCTTTTTGATATAGCAGCTTGTAAGTGCTCTACGTTTACAGACTGCAATTGCCCGAAGAAATCCAAGGTCCCCTTTAAGGAAAATACATTTCTTGCTGATGAGAGAACAAAGCGCCTAATGTGCATTGGATCACTCGATTTACAAGAAACCAAAAAGCTCCAAGTACGTTCTGAAAGGAAGACAAAAAAATTACTTCGTAGTTCTAAATCTACTGCGTCCTGCTCATCGCAGCCTGATGGTAATGGGCCCTCATCAACATCAACGTTATTAGAAGGTGATGAGGCAATGGATGAGGATAAGGAACCTGACCCTGATGACTACGACTACAATCCCGGACCATAGACTTCATCCTCTTCGCAAATGCGAAGGAAACTTCCAAATACCGGCTTAATAAGCCAAAGATTTGGATTATCGCTTCCAGCCACGGCTGCCATACCTTCTAGCGTTCTGCACGACGTAGGCCTAGTCTCTGAATCGGATACATCTTTAGTGATTGATAAGAACAAATCTGCAAGAGAAAGGCATCATACCATGCAAGAGCTTAAAAGTGAGAGTTCGGACATTGACAATCTTATACTATTAAGTGAGCAATATTTGTATATATATTTCACTGTTCTCGAAAACGGAAGGTCGGACAGTCACGAGATTTAACACAAAGGTGCCCACGAAGGCTCATTGTGCACATCGAAGTCAGATTTTCGAATTTTTGATTAGTTTTTTCTTAATTAATTAAAATGTGAAAATAATAACCTTCTAATTTCTGATAAATAAGCCATTTAAATTTTATCCATAATTTCATTCTTGCCAATTTCTTTTTCGACAGAATAATAATAATTAAAAAAAAAAAAAAAAAAAAAAAAAAAAAAAACGTACATTTATTTAAAATGAGGAAAACAAATCAGAAAGATTAGAAAATACATTAGAAATATCAGTCGTATCGTTACAAATAAGATACCAAATGAAAGGGAAAATTTTTGTGAATCCGATGCATTAAACAGCTTATCAATCGGACAATTAGATTTTTTAAAATTAACTAAAGTATGAATTTTAGGTGGCAACAGCAGAAGATTGTATGGAAACCGTTAGGAGAAAAAAAAATAAAAAATCTGCTTCCCCTTATGTCACATGTTTTTGAAGTGGGATTAAAAATTGCAGTTTTCAAATTCTTTTAAATTTTCTCTCACGAACACAAAAATATAATATACAGCCTGTACCCACAAGACCAACTTGCATTTCAAATTTCATCAATTTTTTTGGTTAATAAACAAAAAAGTTACTTTTTTTTTTTTTTTTTTTTTTTTTTTTTTTTTAATTAAGTTTTATTCTAACTTCGAAAAGATTTATGTGATCATAGATATAATAATATATATAGATCTATCATCCCCATATTATCGTGCAAAGATTTTTGATGCTGAAAAAAAAGCTTTGGAACCAGCCATTAAGTGATATTGAAAAAAAAAAGGGAAAAGAAGAAAAATCAATTTGAAACTATATCTGGAGTTTTTCATTCACCTTTAGTAAATAAATTATTCATGAATTTTATTTGCTAAAATATTCGTGTGTACTCCCGTGTGTATTCACTCGGGGAAAGACTGCCATATTTTGGTAAAATCGCCGTCTTTTCCCGAGTGAAAAGGAATCCCTCTTTTCTCCCCAATAATCAATCTATATATTATTACTATATCTATGTATGTGGTACGATACATTAAGAATTTGGGTTTTAAAAGTTTTTTTAAATAGATTATTTAAACTCTATGAACCATATTATTATTTTATCAGTTTCATTAATAGATCCTGCTGGGAGATCTTTTAAATTTTGGTGTTGAAGTACACCGAACGTTCTTCGACACGAAGTTTAATATAGCAACAGCCATTTTAATCTAAGTAGCGCATGAAATATATAAAAACATAAATGATTTATTTTTACACAAAATTTACAGAAAAAATGCAGTTTTAAACATAGAAAATTTATTTCAACAAGCACTATTTTAAACCTAAAAACCATTAAAAATATAAGCAGAATATGAAGGATTCTTTTGTACAAACAAAAAGGAGTCTGATAAAATTATTAGCAAAACAGTCTTCCCCTTTTCATACAAAAAAAAAAAAAAAAAAAAAAAAAAAAAAAAAAAAAAATCCCTCGCTAATATGGCGACAAAAATTCAAAAGCCGCCAATGGAGGGACATAATAAAGTTGTGTAGCACGATAATGTTTACCTATTTATTTATTGTTTTATATAATAATCACTATGCTAATTTATCATACAAACAAATGAGCCTCTGTGTGTTACTGCACGTGCACGCTGTCGAACAGAAATATTTGAATAATTCAAATTAATATTTAAATAAATAAATAAATAAAAATAAAAATATGTTCAATGGGAAATAAATATAGAAATAAAAAGATCAGTTGCCTAAAATACGGCAGGAATAGCGCTCATAGCATATTGTCACAAGGGATTAATTCTTATTGTTACAATGGACTAAAAGTCTAAAATGTTGACAAAAATTCAAAAGTCGCCAAAGAGAACTATATTAAGGCTGTACTATCAGGTTAACAAACCATGAATTATATATAAACACAAAACATTAATTGTCTCATGCGACAGACGTAGCCGGTCACAGCATATTGTAATATATGGCGTGAAATTGCTGTCATTTTATGGTTGATTGGAGAAACAAAATAAACATAGGAAATAACGTAAAAGCAAATATTATGTGCACCACGTATAGTGTTGTTCACATGTAACTGGGATTCAAATATAAAAGGGAAGCTCCAATTTTTTCGATATTATCTATTTCGAAACTGTTATATAATAAGCACCTAAATGGAAGCTCATTGGTAAACCATTGTCGCAGGTAATAGGGATAAGCGCCCGAGTTGTAGTGCAGGACCAAATCGCTGCCGAAGGCAATAGGAATCTGAAGCGAGCTTTTGAACAATTTCAGTAATTTATTTTATTTTATTTTTATAAAGCTATATAGAAAAGAGTTTCCTTTAAATTTAGTGACCAGCGAAGCAGGCAAAGCCTGCTAGTGATCATTTAACAGGTCTTTACTTCGATGGCCGACGTTACAAAACATTGTCAACAGAAAAGGAGGATGATAAATACAACCAAAGAACAATTGTAGAGGAACACTATTCCTTGGTGAAACAACCAGGATCTAGCTACGTTGGTCATGTTACACCTGCTTCAGGATCAAGTCTGGCCATTGCTGAAAGTATTTACGACTTTATCACAGCAGAAGTGCCCGGAAGTTTAAACCATATTCTTGTTCTAGGGTGTGATGGAACGGTCGTAAATACTGGAGTTCACAATGGGGTACTGCGTCGTCTTGAACTGAAGATCGGGAGAGCTGTGCAATGGGCAGTTTGTCAAGTACATTTTAACGAATTGCCTCTCCGCCACTTGTTCGAGTCCCTCGATGGTCCCAACTCCGGACCCAATTCCTACACTGGTTGCATTGGAAAATCTCTGAAGGCGTGCGAGCGGCTTCCAGTGGTAACATTTGAGCCAGTTAACTGCACATTGCCATCAGATGATATATCCACTTTGAGTAAGGACCAGAAGTATCTGAGGGATATTGCTCTCGCCGATAGCTCAGGCATGTGTCCTCCAGGTCTTGCTAAGCGCGATCCAGGTCCCCTAAACATGCCCCGCTGGTTGATAACAGCCAACCGGATATTAAGACTGCATGTTTCCTACACGGAACCATCAGACAACTTACGTACCATAGTAGAGTTCGTTATCAGGGTGTATGTGCCATCTTGGTTCCGCATCAAAATCCATCATTCACTTAAGGATGGAGCTCGACATCTTTACCATTTCATTCAGTCATCCAGATACTTGGATCAAGTTAACCGCAACGTTTTCGACCCAGTGATTTCTCGGAAGGCTTACTTCGCATCTCCAGAAAACATTCTGCTCGCGATGCTGACTGATAAGAGAACACATATCAGAGCCCTTGGCTTTCGACGAGTCATAAAAGCACGAGAATCATGTGAGACGGTTGGACAGGTTGGGATTAGAAAGTTCGATATTCCAAAAATAAACTTCGAAGCAAACGACTACAGCGAACTAATTGACTGGTCGTCCAGCGAAGTAACTCCACCACCAATACTGAATGATATGACTACAGAAGATTTGAAAAGTATGCTGAAAGAACCAATACCAATTGACTGGAATTTTACAAAGTTCCCATGCCACACACAAGCTGTGGAAAGAACAGTAAAATTGGTTACGGAGGCCTCAAAGAAAGTGTGTGGTCATAAAAAAACGGGATGGATTTATTCGCTCCACTCTGAAATCGAGAAAGGCCATGCCTGAATTTAGGTGCAAGAGACAGTACAAAATCTAAAGACCTAACAACACACACATTTTCGTACATTTAATTTTGAATACTTATTTCTTAATTCTTATATCTAATAGTATGCGAGTGTATGGCAATTCTGGTTTATGTTTAATAAATGTTAGTTAAATAATGAAAAAACAGTGTATTTGTCGATTTTTGGATAATTTCAGGCTCCTTGCCAGAACAGAACATATTGTCCGTGGGGCGCCACATTTTGCACTGTAATTAACCATACATAGGTGCAACTTTTGCACACTACCGCAAAGTGCTGTGAAATTTGAAAAAATGTTCAAAAGAAAAAATTACCGATTTTACTAAATTTTAGAAATTTTACATCCCTTGCCAGAACAGAAGACATTATCCTAGGGTGGTGAAATTTTGAACAGAAGTTACTTATGTATAGAAGCAACTTTTCCGCTCTACCCCGAAAGCATCATAAAAAATTTGCTTTTTTCGATATCCCCTAATATATATATATACATACATATATATATATATATATATATATATATATATATATATATATATATATATATATATATATGTGTGTGTGTGTGTGTGTGTGTGTGTGTATTTGTAATCATGAGATCTTAAAATATGTAAATCAGGTAAAAATTCTATAAAGAAATTTTTGATTAAATATTTCAATTATTTCCAATAGGCTGATAATGAAATTAAATATCATTTAGAATAATTCATGCATAGCGAACATTTACCTTAAAGTCAAATATAATCACTTATTATTTAATCAAAATAAATTGCCTTTTTAATCTTTTTATAAGCGTTCTATTATTTACTCTTCTGAAAAAGACAAACAAACTGAACAACTTTTAAAAATTAAATTCATTTTTCATTTTATATCTTCATTGACGTTCTTGCACTCAATTGTTTCTTTTAGACGTTTCGTAAAAAAATTATTGTTTTCCCCAATGTCCTGTGGGAAGTATCTAATTTAGATTCGATATAAAGAAATGTTTCTCGCGAGACACGAATTTATTCGTCTAGAATTTCTAAATATAATATATTTTTCGTTTTTGAAGCACAAACAAACATTTTGGGAACTTTAAATGACAGTGTGTTTTTCTTTCCTTTGTGTTTAACAGTGAAATATTTAATTTTTTATCTTGTCAAAGAGAAAAACTACCAGCTAAAAGAAAAAATAAATAAGTATCTTGCTCATAAAATGTGTATTTTTTTTTTTTTTTTTAACAAATGCGTGCGTGTACGTAACTGCGTGCGTGTACGTTTTATATATTGCATAATTTAAATTTTTTATCATGCATAATTTTTCTTTATACATACATATATATATGCGTATATATATATATATATATATATATATATATGTGTGTGTGTGTGTGTGTGTGTGTGTGTGTGTATGTATGTATATATACATATGTATATAATAAATTTTAAATCGATTGCAAGCATTATTTGTGTTTATTAAAAATAAATATTATTTTATGCAATATTTTCTAGAGAAAATGTGACAATGTTTTATATTAAAACATACACAGTACTTATTTCGAAACATGGTTAGATAGTCTAATAATAAGTCATATAATATTTATGACTAATAATATATTAAAGGAATGCAAAGGACTCGAATAAAATTCAAAAATAAGTGATTTTAATTATGCAAATATTACATGTAGTTCTCTTGCATGATAAGAAATAAACCTATTTTAATTTTTTTTAAATATTAAATTTAAAAATGTCTTATTATATAGATTTATTATTTTGCTTCGTTGGATAATTAGTATAAATGAATCATATGGGAGGGCACTGTCAAACTCAATAACTATCGGGAAAGCATGAACTCAAACGATGATTGAAATGCCTCACCCACTGACCGCAATTCCATTCTGTAATGCATGTACCTTATCATAAAATTTTGTGTAATTTTATTGTTAAGATTATACTTTGTTTCTTACACATATGAATGTAATGTTTTTGCCATGATTTTCGATTCAAATCTTTATGATTGTAATGGCCGGACCAACGTGCTCACTCGCAACTGTCGCTAAGAATGGCAGCTACCAATGTAAGAATTTGCAGCCCGACATTGTAATTTAGACATCCTAATTGCTAAATATCAGAAAAAAATGAACCTTTTACCTATTAAATAACTATGCTGCAGTTTTATTATTATTAAAAGTATGAAAAATAAACGTTTTAAATGCTTATTCAGTCAGTGAGTATTACTCGATCATTCAATGCACATAAATTATTGGCATCTACGAAAAAAAAAAAAAAACATATATATCGTTTAAGTACATACATTTATATATATATATATATATAAGTTACAAGAATATTTCGGAATACAATTTCATGCTTTATAACGTCGGAAGGGTTAAGCATTCTTCTTTTGATGATAGGCCCATCCTCCCGAAAGAAAATCGCAAGTAGATGCTTTCTAATATCGCCTATGGGTTTTATCGTATGTCCTCATTTCATTTACTTTATACTCACTCTGTTCTGAGTATCACGTGCACTAAATATGACATTCGAAATTAGAAACTATTTACATATATCGAAATATGATTCCTGGTACATCTGATATTATCTCTTTCAGATGAGTCGTACCAGGATATTCTAGGAAACTTATTTTTTTCCTGCACTCTTTTTTTTTTTTTTTGATATCGCAATGCAGAAATACTTTTATAATGAAAACTTGTTTCGGTTGTTTAATTATACAGTTGATTATAGAATCATTGTACACATATACTCGTGATTGCATCTATATTAAATTCGTCTTATTTAAAACTCATCGAGTACAGTCGGTAAATAAAGTCTCCGAACACTAGCAAAAATTCCTAAGCAAAAAAAGTATAATTAATACAGATTTGTTAAATAAATCCTTGTCGAATCCTGTTCTTAGTCACTCTAAAAATAGGATTCGACAAGGATTTATTTAACAAAATTGTATTAAGTGTACTTTTTTATATAGGAATTTTTGCTAGTGTTCGGAGACTTTTGTTACCGACTGTACATCTAGAATTTAATTAAAGGAGATGGCTAATTTTTTGGACACAATCCATCTAATCCTTGTTAACCCCTTAACGTGCGCTGTCCTCGCTGCGAGGACGCAAAATTTAAGATCCAGCTGCAAAAATTCTTCCCGGAAATTTTTTAGCAAAAATTAATGTTCATAACGTATCAGAAAAGGCCGGTTTTTTAACATTAAAATTAAAAAAAAAATTAAGTTTTATTTAGTTCATGAATTCCGGTGGCTGTATAATTTAAATGATTCGAATTGTCTTGCGCCGCAAAGGGTTAATTAGCATAGATTATTAAAAAAATTTTGGATCTGTAGTTTCTCTTCGCTATCAGTGTTTCTTTAATTTCATTCTGATAAGCGCTACTAGATAGGTATCCGTAATTTAATAGCTCTTCCGTATATATGTATATATATATTATTTTTATTTTATTTTCATTTTTTATGTTGAAATATTCGTCTTAAAAAACACGTAAAATCCTCTAAAATAATATTTTAAATTTTAAATAATTTTTTCTTACCTTTTTAAGCAGATGTGATAGATTTTTGTTCCAACATTTCACCAAAGATGTTCAAAATCTTATAACTAAAAAAGCAATTAATCTGTTATTAGAAGGCAGATGTCAAAAATATAGAATTTATTATGGTTCAAGCATCGTAGACGAGGCTTAAATACTTATGTTTGGCCTTGAATGTGGACAATATTAATGTTTAGTTTGCAGTTTAAATGAATAAACTTTATCTAGAAATCCAAGGACGAATATATCGAAAAGGTTCAAGAGAATTTTACAATTTATGAAACTCAAATGCAGGCATAATACAAAATGTAACTTTAGGCCTGTAAATAAATTCTATCATCCAGAATAATCATACTACACATCAGAATGAAAAACTCAAAATGGTAGTAAAACATGTTTTTTAACACATAATATATATTTTTTATCTATGACACTTTGGGGGATTTTTTTTTATTGAGTAATGTTTTGAGGACTTTCTTTATTGAAAGTTAATGAACATTTATCAAAATTTGTAATATTATTAAGAATGAAGATAGTTTTTAAACTATTCATTTTATGTTAATATTAAACAGAGAATTTAAGAGGCAGAAAAACCTATCTTCTAAATACTTATTTTCAGATAGTTGAAATTAAATACAGCGCTTCGTTTATAAAAATAAGATAAAATATAAATTAGGACAATATAAATAATAAAATAAATATCAAATACAATATAAATAATAAATTAGGACAGTATTTTCAATCTAAATAACTTCTGCATTTGATATACCAATTTTATTTATTATTTGTAATTATTACTTATCTGTAAATGGTTTCAAAAATTACAATTAACGAAAATCTATGCAAACTTATATATATATATATATATATATATATATTAATAGCTAGTTCAAAAAATAATCTTCAGAATAAAAAATAAAGTTTACCTATGCACAAAATGCAGTGATGAAGAAAAAACATAAGTTGTTTATTTCTTGTAACATAAAAAATACATCACTGCGCTTAATAAAAATGTATATTGAAAAACTTCGATTAAAGAAACGTCAAAAACTGCAAACTTTGCCTCTGTCATAACTTAATGTAGTTCACTGCATTCAATTATTTTTTGTAGCGGTTTGGTTAATAACATCATATCCTGTGGGATATTTATCTAATATCAACTCGATTTACTGGGGGAAATTTTTAAAAACAGGAGTTTTTTCATACGAACTGAGTTAATGAAAATGTTTTTATATCTATGTAAAAGTAAAAAATATTTTAATTTTATAATAAAATGAAGATTAAAATTAAAATTTATTTTTATCTACCTTCTGAAATATTAATAGAAAAAAATATGTTTTTTAAATAGATGAAAATTAATTTTAACACTCTCAGTACTAACTAAAATATCGTTTTAAAATAACTGTTTTCAAGTAATGATTACATTTGAGGATTATAAACTTTTAATTATAATTACTACTAAATTTTTGTTAACTGTTTCATAACAGTTAATTTCTCAAAAACGATAAATACATATAGTACTTAAATAACAATTTTTATTTAAAAGTTTATTATATGTAATTTTAATAGCACTGATACAAAAATAATTTTAAAAATCATATATATATATATATATATGTATGTTATATGAAATAATACTTTGATATAAATTGAATATATCTGGTACAAGAAAATTTTTTTTAAAGTTCTTTTGTATTTCGTTAAAAAACTTCATGTTTCCAATTTTCACGCTCTATTTCCACATGACACTGTTTTAACTTTAACGTATAACACTAACTTTTTACTCAAACGCCTATTTTTTAAAAACAAAAACAAAATTCAGTTGATTTTTCCTATAAGAATATTTTTATTTGGCAAAATGACATTAATGCTATTTTGATTCGTTTCAAAAGTGATAAAAAATTTGCTCCATTCTAATGAAACTTTATGATTGAATACTAATAATTCATTTCAACTTTAAATCTTAGAATTTTGCGATAACAAAAAATAATAATAATGAAATTTATTATCTAAGATGAACATACCAGCGTTCGCAAAACCTAAATTTTGCACCAGTAGTGGCCACCTTTCCAAAAGAAATTAATAACATATATCAATTTAAAATCCCCAGCGCTATATTTCTTAGAACCAGAAAATCTAGCTTGGACGCATTCAAATCCATAGATGTTAACTGATGCTTATTTTAACACTTCGTGCGCGAGGGAAGATACTACTGGTGCAAATTTTAGGAGTGGCGAACAGTGGTGTCTTTACCTCAATTCTTATAATATATTTTATAGATTCGCCTATCTATATAAAGAATGAGAAGTATCTGAGTGTCTGTGTATCTATGTGTCTGTCTGCGCTATGGAGCTCAAACCACAAACCGCAGTGCTACAAAACTTGACAGATGGGTAGCGGGGATCCTGCAGGTATGCACCTCATTGAATTTTTTTCGATTTTTTTTTTTTTTTTCATGTCATCTACAGACTTCCGCGTTTCATTTTGTAAAATTTATTCTTTCATTTAAATCGTCTGCGTATTTTAGCAACAACTATTCATTCATTCCATAGCGAACTTTTAGTTTATTATATTTATTGAAATTAATTGTTCATATAGTTGAATAAATTACACATATTAAATTTTTAATTAAAGAAAATTAATTATAACACTTACATTTATGTATAATTTTTATGATATAACAAATTTTTAAATCGATTTATTTAATCAATTACCTTAAAAGGGAAATCATTTTTTCATTATTATTATTATTATTATTTTCTTATTTATTTATTTATTTATATTATTATTATTTTTTTATCCGAAGCATTTGTGATATAGTAAAAGTGATTAATTTATTAACATTTAAGTTTAATTAAAACTTATTTATTTATTTATTTTTTTAAACTCTTTTAATGTAAAATGTACTCTATCTTTCATTTAAAATATTGGTCGAAATCAAAGGGTAATATGATGTAAAGAGCAATAACTGTAAAATAAATGCTGCTAAAAATAAAATAATTTATAGATACTGAGATACATCTGTAATGTCGTAGTTCTTGAATAATAACATCTCCATTTGTCATTGATAAATACCTAGATTGGATAATTGATGAATACCTAGACGCCAGGAATACATTTTTATAGAGAATGAGGCGCTGTCATACACAGCGGGTTCCAAAATCGAGGTTCAGTACAATTTAAATGTGTTATTATTATTATTATTTTGAGTAACTAAAAAAAAAAAAAAAAAAAAAAAAAAAAAAAAAAAAAAAAAAAACAGTGTTTTATATAGTTTATATATAATATATATAATTATTAAAATATTACGAAAAGAGAAGAGTGAGAAGACTGTCAGTTATGAAATAAATCTAAAACAAATTCAAAAAAAGATAAGAACAACGTATAATTCCCTAAAATTCCATTTCTTGTTAAAGGCCAAGTGACAATTAAAATGGTCTTTATTTGTTTTGGAAAAATTTTATGTGATATCTAAAATTCATTTTCAAATTAAAATTTGTATTAATATGATATTTTATTGGTCAAACTTGTTTAAATGATATATTAAGACATAAAAGGTTAAACATAAACTTAATTTCGACGGAGAGTCAATAGTTAATACCTAATCTACATTTCATAAAATACCGAAAGACATTAGTACGCACCAAATGCATAAAGAATAAATTACAGAAAAAATAAGTATTTTCTCTAAAAATAATAACATAGATGTGTTTATTTTCAATAATAATAATAATATTATGGTGTGTCACACACACAACTTTCTCTTTACCTGCATTTCAATACTATAAAGATAGAATGTATATATTGTATCTTAAGATCAACAACGTAAGATGATTAAAGTTCAATGTACTTTATAAAATAATCCAAAATAGATTTAGGAACAGTTTTATTTGGTATATAACTGTGTGCAAAAGGGTGTACCGCACGCCGTCAAACCTCGTTTAACTGTGGTTTATTATTTAAAATAAGAAAAAAAGTTGTTGTTATTTTGCCTTTAAACTTGCCAATATTGATAAACGTTTTAAGTGGCAACGTAATACAAACCATTAAAAACTGGACTTTTGTAATCAACGCACAACAAAACATGATACTATTCAAAAGATAGGTTTAAAACTGAACTTAAAAAAAAAAAAAAAAAAAAAAAAAAGCAGAAAAAAAATACTATGTTTACAGTATGGGTATGAAATAATTTTTTATTTCTCAGTAGTGTTCGTTGACATAGTAAAATGTAGCGAAGCACTTCCGTGAATTATATTCAATATAAAAGAACGTTTATCATAATTTGATTAGTGCTGTATATTATCTGTAAACTAAATGCACATAATACTGTGTCCTTAAATTTATATAATTTTATATGAAAAACATCTAACACAAAATGAAATACAGTTCCAGAAATTTCCATGTATAATCTCAATGTATCTAAATACTTTGTGTAGACGAATGATGGATATCTGTAAACGAATGATTAATAATTTCCATACCACAATCTTCACAAATAACAACAACAACAACAACAATAATAATAATAATAAATGCATTAAAAAACATTAATTGAATTTTCTTTCGGGCAGTCAATAGATGTTAAATTGTGCTTAACAGAAATTTTTCCATAGGAAGCATAATGAATTTGAATTCTCCTGGATGTCCCTGTAAAAAGACCACTTGTATGCTATCAACAAAAAGTTTAGTATAGTATAATTATATGTTACATACTTAGAATAGCGAGTTTGGAATTTCTCCTACTTTGTTCCTGAGATATGCTGATAACATACTCAGAGATAGACACTCCCAGAAACACACACACAGAGCAAACGCTAAAAACATGTTTTTGGATTGAAGGGACCCTAGAACGTGTAAATATAACAAAAACTCAATTTCGAAAATTTGATCCAGAATAATACTTTCTCTACCATACATATGGTTTAGAGTAATAAATAATTATAGTAATAGAAACAATAATATTTCTGATAATTAAGTGTATTCATTTTATTAAAAATTTTAACTTATCGTAAGAAAGGTTTGAACATAACATTTATTAATGACAAAAGTCACAAAAATAAAAAAATAAAATAAAATTAATAATTAAAATGTTTAAAAAAATTTGTAACAAAGTCTAAAAATGTTTACTTTTAAAAAATGTATCTTATACTATTAAGTGAGCAATATTTGTATATATTTCACTGTTCTCGAAAACGGTAGCTCGGACAGTCACGAGATTCAATACAAAGGTGCCCCCCGAAGGGTCATTGTGCACATCGAAGTCAGATTTTCGAATTTTTGATTACTTTTTTCTTAATTAATTAAAATGTGAAAATAATAACCTTCTAATTTCTGATAAATAAGCCATTTAAATTTTATCCATAATTTAATTGTTGCCATTATTTTTTTCGACAGAATAATAATAATAATAAAACGTACATTTATTTAAGGAAAATAAATCAGAAAGATTAGAAAATAAATTAGAAATATCAGTCGTATCGTTACAAATAAGATACCAAATGAAAGGGAAAAGTTTTGTGAATCCGATGCATTAAACAGCTTATCAATCGGACAATTAGATTTTTTAAAATTAACTAAAGTATGAATTGAATTTTAGGTGGCAACAGCAGAAGAGAAAAGGGAGAAAAAAAATTAAAAATCTGCTTCACATTAAGTCACATGTTTTTGAAGTGGGATTAAAAATTGCAGTTTTCAAATTCTTTTAAATTTTCTCTCACGAACAGAAAAATATAATATACAGCCTGTACCCCACAAGACCAACTTGCATTTCAAATTTCATCAATTTTTTTGGTTAATAAACAAAAAGTTACATTTTTTTTTTTTTTCAAATTAAGTTTTATTCTAACTTCGAAAAGATTTATGTGATCATAGAAATAATAATATATATAGATCTATCATCCCCATATTATCGTGCAAAGACTTTTGATGCCGAAAAAAAAGCTTTGGATTCAGCCATTAAGTGGTATTGAAGAAAAAAAAAGAAAAGAAGAAAAATGGATTTGAAACTATATCTAGAGTTTTTCATTCACCTTTAGTAAATAAATTATTCATGAATTTTATTTGCTAAAATATCCGTGTGTACTCCCGTGTGTATTCACTCGGGGAAAGACTGCCATATTTTGGTAAAATCGCTGTCTTTTCCCGAGTGAAAAGGAATCCCTTTTTTCTCCCAAACGACCAATCTATATATTATTACTACATCTATGTATGTGATACGATACATTAAGAATTTTGGTTTTAAAAGTTTTTTTAAATAGATTATTTAAACTCTATGAACCATATTTTTATTTTATCAGTTTCATAATTGGATCCTGCTGGGCGATTTTTTAAGTTTTGCTGTTGAAGTACACCGAACGTTTTTCGACAAGAAGTTTAATATAGCAACAGCCATTTTAATCTAAGTAGCGCATCAAATATATAAAAACATAAATGATTTCTTTTTACACAAAATTTACAGAAAAAATACAATTTTAAACATAGGAAATTTATTTCAACAAGCACTATTTTAAACCTAAAAACCATTAAAAATATAAGCAGAATATGAAGGATTCTTATGTATAAACAACAAAGAGTCTGATAAATTTATTAGCAAAACAGTCTTCCCTTTTTCATAAAAAAAAAAAAAAATCCATCGCTAATATGGCGACAAAAACTCAAAAGCCGCCAATGGAGCGGCATAATAAAGTTATGTAGCACGATAATATTTACCTATTTATTTATTTTTTTAAATGATAATCACTATGCTAATTTATCATACAAAAAAATGAGCCTCTGTGTGTTACTGCACTTGCACGCTGTCGAACAGAAATATTTGAATAATTCAAATTAATATTTAAATAAATAAATAAAAATATGTTTAATGGGAAATAAAAAGATCAGTTGTCTAAAATACGGCAGAAACAGCGCTCATAGCATATTGTTACAAGGGATTAGGTCTTATTGTTACAATGGATTAAAAGTCTAAAATGGTGACAAAAATTCAAAAGTCGCCAAAGAGAACTACATTAAGGCTGTACTATCAGGTTTACAAACCATGAATTATATATAAACACAAAAAATTAATTTTCTCATGCGACAGACTCAGCCGGTCACAGCATATTGTAATATTTCGCGTGAAATTGCTGTCATTTTATGGTTGATTGGAGAAACAAAATAAACATCGGAAATAACGTAAAAGCAAATATTATGTGCACCACGTGTAGTGTTGCTCACATGTAACTGGGATTCAAATATAAAAGGGAAACTCCAATTTTTTTGGTACTATCTATTTCGAAACTGTTATATAATAAGCACCTAAATGGAAGCTCATTGGTAAACCATTGTCGCAGGTAATAGGGACAAACGCCCGAGTTGCAGTGGATGACTAAATCGCTGCCGAAGGCAGAAGGGACCTGAAGCGAGCTTTTGAACAATTTCAGTAATCTATTTTATTTTATTTTTATAAAGCTATATAGGAAAGAGTTTCCTTTAAATTTAGTGACTAGCGAAGCGGGCAAAGCCTGCTAGTAGTATATATACTATATATACACAATACATTTTTTAAATGATGGTGAAGTAATACATATACGCACCATTTATCCATAATAAAAACTAACTATTTTTAAAAAAATTAAAAGTAACAAAATTAAATTAAAATATTATATTTAAATTAGCATTAAAGAAATTTTTTTTTTTTAAATCTTTAACGAGTTATCAACGATAAGTTTACAAATGTGTATTAGATTATATTTCGAGATAAACAAGCTCAATTACTAAAACTTGTGTAAAGTGAAATTAAAATTACCATGATTTGTTTAACACATTTCTCTTTAAAGAAATCTATATTATAATTTATTGAAATACGTGATAATTAGGGAATTTATGCAATGAAGATTGTATTTTAATAAAATGTAATCACATTTGCAACAAAAATAAATAAATAAATAAATATCATTAACTATTTATTTCGGGTAATCTTTTATAACTTTATAAAAAAAATGTTTATTTTTAACGTTATTAAACTAATAATAAATTACAGTTAATTATCAAAAATATTCGTATTAAAAAAAAAACAAATCTGCATATAATAATTAGATATGTCCAAATTCAAGAAAAAATTGTAACTTCGTATGCTTGTATATATATATATATATATATATATACAGGGTTTAAACTGCCATTAGATTTTTTAGCATTTTGCTAAAAGGTATCATATTTTGCTAAAACAAGTTGGTCAGAATTTCGCTAAAAAGCTAAAACTGGATGACTGTATAAAATATCTCTCTATAATAACTCGGATTTTTTTTTTTTTTTTTTTTTTTTTTCAATATTTGCAGGCAAAAACTACGAAAGGACTGAATTTTTTGGGAATGATTATTTATATAGTAATTTGGATTTATTTTTATTTTTTAATGATTGAATTTAAATGCAAAAATATTTAAAAGTATGTCAGAATTCAGAATTTGATTCATAGAAGCATGCTTAGCACTAGTATTTCACGATTATCTACCGCTACACTTTACTTAATTTTTCAATTGCTTTTTAATTTTAGACATATTATATGAGTACCTCTTTTTCTATTGTTAAAATCAAAACATAGTTTCCCTGATTCATATTTTTAAAGTCACAAATATAGATGCTTGGTTAAAATCATCAATGAACAAAAGAATAGAAAATAAAACTGAGGATAACAAAGCTAAGTAAAAGAAATCAATGGTATCCAAAGAATTAACTGTTGAAAAAGCTAAAATAGTGCTTGCCTATTTTCGCTAAAATGCTAAAGTAATTTTTTTGCCAGGTTAAACCCTGTATATATATATACATAGGTATATGCATGCACACACACACACACACACACACATATATATATATATATGTATATCATCAATTTCAAACTTTATATATCCACAGCAGGATAAAGACCTCTCCTAGGTGATTCCAAACCGCCCTGTTTTTTGCTATTCTTCTCCATTCTGCTCTTCCAAACTTCACAATTTTATCTTTCGAACGACACAGGTCTCTGTTTCTTGGTCTTCTATTAACTCTTGTTATCCAAAATAAGAGTTTGGTGATCCATCCATTATAACTTCTTATCGCAAGTTGCCCAGCCCAGCTCTATTTTAATTTATTCACTCTAGAAATAACATCAGTAACTTTGGTTTACTTCATAATCCAAGCGTTTCGCTTTCTGTCTCTTCAAGTGAATCCTAACATGCATATCTCCTTGCTTCTCTGGGTGATTTGAAGATTTTGTATAACTTTACATGTTAATGTCCAAGTTTCTGAAGCATAAGTTAAAACAGGCTAAATATACTGATCAAAAAAATTTCTTTTCAAATATGCAAACACTAAACAAACACTTCATATGGTTCTGTTAAATAAATCCCTGTCGCATCATGTTCTTAGACTGACTAACAAGAGGATTCGACAAGGATTTCTTTAACAAAACCGTATGAAGTGTACTTTTTTTACATAGGAATTTTTGCTAGTGTTCGGACACTTTTGTTACCGACTGTACAATTCTGAATAAAACATTGCTGCCCCTTTTAGATTGTACCCTTGATTGCGAGTGACAGTTGTACTTTTTGTCTTCAAAGATTTTTCTACCAAGCGACAGATTCTTCTTTGCAGTCTCCAAACCTTTATTTTCTTCAAGGGATTGCTGGATCATATTACAATTGAATTTACCTATCTTCTATAAACTTTTTCCTCAGAGTTTTACATAGTTCTGAAAACTGAACTATTGGAGTAATATTTCCTTTATTATATTCCAATTACTTTCTTTTTTTTTTTTTCCATAAGCTGCCATCTCTCTTCCGAGATTTTTTAAGAGGTTTATGTTCTGAATCAGAAAACTTTTTTTTTCTGATTCCAGAACATAATTGGCAAAATTCACAGTAAACTCATTGACATTCAGTATCCTCAAGCAACTGAAATCTGTTCCATAGTTCAAACTGAACTTTTTTTTTTTTTTTTTTTTTTTTTTTTAACTGTAGTTCAATTGTCCTGTTTCGAATTTGCACCTATTTCTGTTTTTCCTTTGCAATCTGGAACTTTTCCCTACAACGTACCAATCTGTGATCACTACTAGACTGAAATCTTTTTATCACACAATCTCTAAAATTTATTTCTTGTCAATTAGATTGTAATCTATTACACCTGTTCCTGCATTGGGACCCCTCCATCTCCATCTCCATTTCTTTTTTTTTTCTTCTTTTGGATTCTTTTTAAAAAATGAATTCATGACACAAAATTTTTCACATTCTGCAAATTCAATCAGTCTGTGTCCACTTTCATCCCTAGTTCCCTTTCTAAATGCACGAAATGCACTTTCACTTGAAATATGTATAAATATATGTATATATATATGTTTGGAATAGTTTTATATTAATATTAGCATTTCCTTCTTGCTTATTAATACTACTAATGTTCATATATGATAATTCAATTATATTATTATATATAAACGTAAATAAATAAATAATTCATTATATAAAACATGTCGATTTGTCACTATCCATTACTTAAATAAACTATGGAAGCAAATCGCCTTTGAAACGTTATATAATAGATATGCAGGTGAAACTCATTAGTCGGAAATTGATCATGTTTCGTAGTAATATAGTTTCAGTTGTTTGACATTCAGTTCGATCTATTAATTAAACATTTAGTTTTCTATTAATACTGATGTAAAGCGAATAGTCAAATAAAAAGGAAACATCGCGTGTCTAGTGTGTTTCTAGTAAGACATATTTTATATATAACGCATGTAAGATATAATTAGATTTAAATTAAATGTAGTAAAATGATTTGCATAAATTTTTATTTATTATCTTTACGAAGTTTGCTTCAGTTTCATAGGCATTATTATTATTGTCAAAATCTATTTACTTCGCAGCTGAAGTCTTAGATTTAGCTCTTATGGTCATTGCATGCGGAAGTAACAAGGTAAAATATGCTATCAAGGTATGCAGTTTTTTATATATTGAAGAAAAAAAATAAAGAAATCTAATCAATGAATATTTTATAACCATTTATATGTCTATCAGAAATAAACAGTAATTTCAGTATCTAATGAAAAATTAAAGATTTTTTAAATGTAGAGAATATCAAATTGCATTTTATTCTCAAGTAACTTCTGTAATCTCCGAACTAGAAGAACAACAATCTTTCAGTTACTATTTAAAAATAAAAAAACAAAAAAAAACATAATGTGGGTAATAAGTTACCTGTTGAGATATACATTTTTCTTCTTTTTTTTTATTATTTAGGTTTTTATTATTATTATTATTCCTTAAAAAGCATATAGTTTATTTTAAATCCTTGATATAAGGTCATTGTGCCTAAATGCGACGTGATTTTTGGTAAGTTTATCGCATTTAGGAAACTTATGACATTTTAGTAAACAAATAATTATGAAAAGAAAGAAAAAATGGTTGAATATTATACTCATAGTTCTAAACTAGTGTTTTGTGTCATTTTTTTTTCAAGAAATTAGAAAAATATCAGTAATTTATGAAAATATATACCAGCGTCGCATTTAGGAAATTTTTGTCGCATTTAAGGTACTATATCCTAAATGCGATGTTCAAACTCCCTAAATGCGATAATGCATTTAATGCATGAGAGTTACTTTAATGTTATTAACACTTTCCAAAGAAGGTTGAAAACTGTTATTAACACTTTCCAACAAGGTTGAAAAGTGTTTATGACTTCGGTTTGTCTGTCTGTCCGTCTGTCTGTCTGTCCGTCCGTCTGTCTGTCCGCCCTCTAACTCCCGTAAATATTTATGGAATTTCTTGAAACTGATATATGTTATTCAAGATTACTATTGGACGTTCCCTATTGAAAATGGAGTTCATACCTCTACTAGTTTGTGTACAGGGACACCCGAAAGTATTTCAAAGCATTGTGTTCTATGAGAGGTATTTCTACAAACCATATTTTCTTACCTTTACTGTAGACATATCTTAATGAAATTGAAATATGTTATTAAAGTTTACTATAGGATGTTTTCTGTATAAAATGGAGGAAATATCACCATCGGTTTATGTACAGGGACACTCAAAAGTATTCCAAAGCATTGCGTTCTATGAGAGATATTTCTATAAATCAAATTTTAATAACTTTACTTTCCACGAAGTTTTTGGAAATATAAATATGGTATTTATATGCAGAAAAGAATGCTTTGCACAGAATATAGCATGATTAGCATTAGATTTACAGGGTGTCACAAAAATATCCAGTTACATTAACAGCTTTTAAAAAAATGGCTAGAATTGTACTTTCGTTCACGTTAAGCGCTTTTAACACAATCTAACATTTTTTAAGGGTGAATATGACACCTCTACTGGTTTGTGTACAGGGACACCCGAAAGTATTTCAAAGCATTGTGTTCTATGAGAGGTATTTCTATAAACCGTATTTTCATACCTTTACTGTAGACATATTTTAATGAAATTGAAATATGTTATTCAAGATCACTATCGGGCGTTCCCTATTGAAAATGGAGTTTATACCTCTACTGGTTTGTGCACAGGACACCCAAAAGCATTCGAAAGCATTGTGTTCTATGAGAGGTATTTCTATAAACCATATTTTATACCTTTACTGAAGACATATCTTAATGAAATTGAAATATGTTATTCAAATTCCCTATTGGATGTTTCCTGTATAAAATGGTGGAAATACCACCACCGATTTATATACAGGGACACTCAAAAGTATTCCAAAGCATTGCGTTCTATTAGAGATATTTCTATAAATCAAATTTTAATCACTTTACTTTCCACGAAGTTTTTGGAAATTTAAATATGGTATTTATATGCACAAAAGAATGCTTTGCACAGAATGTAGCATGATTAGCATTAGATTTACAGGGTGGCACAAAAATATCCAGTTACATTAAGCAGTGGCGGATCCAGAACTTGACTTTTGGGGGGGAGTAAGATTTTTCAAAGTGTTATTCTAGACCAATAAAAAATTTACAATTGCAATATTGAATTGTGAATGTCAGTGTTTTGGGGGGGGGGGCTTCAGCCCCCTAGCCCCCCCCTTAAATCCGCCACTGACATTAAGAGCTATTAAAAAAATGGCTAGAATTGTACTTTCGTTTACGTTAAGCGTTTTTAACACATTCTAACATTTTTTAAGGGTGAATATGTTTTCAATTTTGTGTATCTGCCTGTCCGCCTGTTTGTCTGCGTGTCTGTCTGTCCGAGCTCTAAATCTCATAAATATTTATGGAATTTCTTCAAAGTGATATATGTTATTCAAGTTCACTATCGGATGTTCCCTATTTAAAATGGAGTTTATACCTATACTGGTTTGTGTACACGGACACCCGGAAGCATTTCAAAGCATTGTGTTCTATGAGAGGTATTTCTATTGGTTTTACTGTAGACATATCTCAATTAAATTGAAATATGTTATTCAAGTTCACTACTGGATGTTTCCTGTATAAAATGGCGAAAATACCAGCACCGATTTATGTACAGGGAGAGTTAAATTTATTCCAAAGCATTGCGTTCTATGAGAGATATTTCTATAAATCAAATTTTAAAAACTTTACTTTCCACGAAGTTTTAGGAAATTGAAATATGTTATTTATATGCACAAAAGAATGCTTTTCACAGAATATAGCATGATTAGCATTAGATTTACAGGGTGGCACAAAACTATCCATTTATATTAAGAGCTACTGATAAAACAATTCTAGAATTGCACTTTCGTTTACATTAAGCGTTTTTAACACTTTCTAACATTTTTAAGTGTGAATATGATTTCAGTTTGTGTATCTGTCCATCTGTCTGTCGTCTGTCTGCCAGCGCTCTAACTCCTGTAAACATTTAAAGAATTTCTCGAAACTGATATATTTTATTGATGTTAAATATCGGATGTTCCATATTGAAAATGGAGTGAATATCTCTTCTGGTTTGTGTACAGGGACACCCAAAAGCATTCGAAAGCATTGTGTTTTATGAGTGTTATTTTTATAAACATTATCCCTATAGAATGTTCCCCATTCAAAACGACATTAATAGGTCCTGTACAACTAATTTGTTTACAGGGACAACAACAACAAAAAAAAAAAAAATGCCAATGCATTACGGTTTAGGACAGAATTTTTTGAAAGTTAAGTCTTTCTACTGCAAAAATCATATCAATCAGAATATTGAAATGTATTGTTAATATTCTAAAATAATGTTTTGTATAGAATATGGTATGATTAACTTTCTGATTTAAAGGGCTACACTAAAATATTCAGAGAGATCAAAAACTGTAATTATAATTTAATGGCTGCATTTTATTTTGCGTTAAGCCTTTTTAACTCTTTCGAAAATGCCTAAGAGTAATTTTAAAATCAAATAGTCTATCTGTATATTTTTCAGTCCTTCTGTCTGTTGTGTGATAACGTTGTAAAGTTTGCGTTGACGCAAACTCCATCTTAACTTAATTAGATCACTAAATGGATAAGTAAGAGAACACAAGACTTGAATTAACAATAACTAAAGTTTATTTGAGCAGATTAATGGGGAGGGTGGCCTGGCAATTAAACTACCTCAGTCAGTGTATTACTCAATCAAAATATATATATCAACAATTAAATTAGATTATCTTAAATATCTCACCCCAACAAGCAATTGAAGGTGTAGCGACGGTTGCACTCGTAACTCCACTGCTGCGACTTCACTTTCGATCAGAGGATTCCCTACAGATCGAAATTCACTTTCACGAGCGCTAGCATATACTCGTACTAACACTCATCATGACTTATTCCTCACTCCTCTAAATTTCTACTACTCAATATTCGCCAAAGTAAGACTTTCAACAATCCACTATAATACTCCAATATCCACACTATAATATGCTCCGACATCCACTATAATATCCTCCAACATCCACTATAATATCCTCCATCCACTCCCATCTACTAAAACCATGGCCATTTTATACTTCTTCCCACATCCTCCTCTCTCTTCATTTCAATCCGTCCTTTTAAAATCACTTCTAATTTATCTAACATTCAAAATCTAAGTCTTTCATTGCAGCACCCTGCCGACACAAAGCTAACTCGACCTCAACTTTCGCCGAGTCACTGGCGACGAAGCGATTTTAACCGTCCCCACTTTCTACTTTTCTGGATCCAGCTTAATTAAAACAACTGTTGTGACGTTCTGACGTCTCAACCTCACAACGTAGGCAAAGAATATTAAAAGTTATTCGATACAACAATTACGTACAGTTGGAAGGTGTTACTAACCAATGGGTACTGCATGATTTTTCTTTCTTGTTTAAGTCTTAACGTGTTTTCAATTTCTGTATCTATGTGCCCCAATCTCCATTTGTCTATCTGTCCGTGTATCGCACTTAGCGTCCGGAAATATTTTCTGAATTTTTAAAAATATTTATATGTTGTTCATATTCACTATTGAATGTTCCCAAATAAAAAGGGCATTAATAGGTACTGTACAACATGTTTATGTACAGGAACGCGCAAAAAATGCCAATGCGTTGCATTTTAGGACATACATTTTTATAATTTACATTTAAAGAACTTTCATACTGTACTTTCAACTGTAAAATCATAAAGAAATTGGTATTTATTGTTAATTTGCTAAAATAATGTTTTGTATAAAATATGATTTTGTTAACCTTCAAATTTACAGGGCTACACTGAAATTTTCAGATAGATTAAGGACTGGAATTACAATCGAAGGGCGACGGTTTCTTTTGTGTTAAGCATTTTTAACACTTTCAAACAGTGTTTAAGAATGATTAGGAATTCAATTAGTCTGTCTGTATGCCTTTCAAAACTACTGTTTGTTTGTTGTGTGATAACGTAGGTACAGAACTTTCAAAGTTATAAGATACAACAATTATGTGCAGTTGGAAAGTGTTAATAATCATTGCGTAATGCATGATTTTTCGTTCTTTTTTTATAGTTTATAAAATACTTAATACCACATAACTATTTCAAGATAAAATGTTGTGTTACTCTATGTGCAACTCTGCCTTTAACAGTGTGTGTAACTCTTCCTTTTTATTAACAGTGTGTGGAACTTTGTGTGTAAATCTGCTGTTTGTTAACAGTGTGTAACTTTTCTTTTTTTTTAACAGTGTGTGTGTAATTCTGTGTGTATTGCTGAACTTTTCTAACAGTGTACGTAACGCTATGTGAAACTGACACTGTGTGTGCAACCCTGTATGCAATTAACAGTGTGTGTGTAGCTCTTCTTTCTTAATAACAGTGTGTGTAACTCCATGTGTAATTTTGTTTTTTATTAACAGATTTTTTTTAACATTGTGTGTGTAACACTGTGTGTATCGCTGATTTTTAGCAAACAACGTGTGTAATTTTACTTATGTGTAACTAACAGTGTGTGTAACCCTGTACGTAATTAAAAGTGTGTGTGCAACTCTGCCATCTTATTAATTCTGTGTGTAAAACTCTGTGTGTAACTCGTTATTAACAGTGCCTTTTTATTAACAGTGCATGTAACTCTGTATATAATACTGCCTTTTTATTAGCGGTGTGTGTAATTCGATGTTCAATTCTTTTTTTTTTTTTTTAACAATATGTGTAACTTTGCGTGTATCACTGATTTTTTGCTGTGTATAATTCCGCCTTTTTATTAACAGTGTGTGTAACTCCGTATGTAAATCTCTTTTTTTTTTTTTTTTGACGATGTGTGTAACGCTGTGTGTACCGCTAATTTTTTGCTAACAGTGTGTGTGTAACTCTGCATTTTTATTAACAGTTTGTGTGTAATTGTGTGTGTAACTCTGCATTTTTATTAACAGTTTGTGTGTAATTGTGTGTGTAACTTTGCCTTTTTATAACAGAGTGTGTAACTCCGTGTTTAACTCTTCTTTTCTGAGTAGTGTATGTGTAACTCTGATTCCATGAATATTTACGGGAGATAGGGCACGGACAGACAGACAGACAAACCTAAGTCATTAACACTTTTCATCTTTATTGGAAAGTGTTAAAAACATTTAGAAAGTGATAAAAACACTTATTGTAAACGAAAATGCAATT
This sequence comes from Salticus scenicus, assembly GCA_963930645.1. Lineage (NCBI taxonomy): Eukaryota > Metazoa > Arthropoda > Arachnida > Araneae > Salticidae > Salticus > Salticus scenicus. Next base: position 135,462,141 of record OZ005648.1, read on the forward strand.
CAAGCAATTTTCCAACAATACCTCTTAATGTATCTGAATATTTTTGTATGGCCTTGTAAATATAATGCTAATAATATTGTATTTTATGGAAGGCATTATTTTGTGCATATGAATAATATATATATATATATATATATATATATATATATATATATATTTACGACTTGTGCAAAGTAAAATCATTAAAATTTGGTGCTTAGAAATACCTTCCATAGAACGCAATGCTTTTAAATACTTTCGGATGTCCCTGTATACAAACCAGTGATGGTATTTACTTCAATTTACTTGGGGAACATCCGGCAGTGGACTTAAATGATATATTTCAATTTCATTAAAATTTGTTTAAAGTAAACGTATCAAAATACGGTTTATAGAAATATCTATCATGGAACACAGTGCTTTGGAAAATTTTGGGTGTCCCTGTAGACAAATCAGAAGAGGAATTCCCTCCATTTTCAATAGGGAACATCCGATAGTGAACTTGAATACGATATATCAGCTTCAAGAAATTCCATGAAAATTTCCAGGAGTTCGACTGCGGACAGACAGACAAACCGAAGTCATTGACACTTTTCAACCTTGCTGGAAAGTGTTAAAAAAAAGAACGAAAAATCATGCAGTACGCACTGGTTATTAATATTCTCCAATTGTACGTGCTCGTTGTATCGTATAACTTTCAATATTCTTTGCTTGCATTATCAAACAAAGGAGAGAAGCATAGAAAAATATACAGATTGACTAATTCAATTTAAAACCGCTCTCAGACATCGTTAAAGAACGTTAAAATGCTTAATGCAAAAGAAAATCCAGCCGTTAGATTATAATTGCTTCCCTTAATGTATTTGAATATTTTAGTGTAGTCCTGTAAATCTGAAGGTTGATCATATCATATTCTATACAAAACATTATTTTAGAATATTAAAATACATTTCAATTTATTTATAATTTTTACAGTAGAAAGTTATTTAGATGTGATTTATAAAAATGTCTGTCCTAAAACGCAAAGCATTGGAAGTTCCCTGTACACAAACACGTTGTGTAGGACATATTAATGGCATTTTAAATAGGAAACATTCCATAGTGAACTTTAATAACATATATCAATTTTTCAAAATTCTGAAAATATTTAAGAACTCTCGGGACGAGAGCCAGATAGAAAGACAGACAATCGGACAGAAAGATAACCAAATTAAAATCATATTCGCGCTTAAAAATTGTTAGAAAGTGTTAAAAATGCTTATTGTAAAAGAAAATGCAATTACAGCAAATTTTTATTAATAGCTCATAATGTAACTTAATATTTTTATGTGGCCCTGTAAGATAAATACTAATCATACTGTATTTATAAAAAGCATTCCTTTTTGCATATGAATAACATATTTCAATTGCATTAAGATTTGTGCAAAGTAAAGTTATTAAAATTTGGTTTGCAGAAATACCTCTCATACAACGCAATACTTGCAAGTCTCCCTGTACACAAAACAGTGGTAATATTTTCTCCATTTCACATAGGAAACATCCGATAGCGAACTTGAATAACATATTTCAATTTCATTAAGATTTGTGTAAAGTAACGGTATTAAAATATGGTTTATAGAAATGCCTCTCATAGAAAAAAAATAGTTTGCAGTACTTTCCGATGCCCCTGTACACAAATCAGTAGAGGTATTCACTCCACTTTTAATAGGGGACATCCGATAGTGAACTTGAAAAACATATATTAGTTTCAAGATATTCCAGAAATATTTACCGGAGTTAGAGCGCCGAAAGACATACAGATGGGCAGACAAACAGATACACAGATACACAAATTGAAATTATATTCACACTTAAAAATTGTTAGAAAATTTTAAAAACGCTTAATGTAAATGAAAGTGCAATTCCAGAAATATTTTCTTAATAGCTCTTTATGTACCTGAATATTTTTTTGTTGCTCTGTAAAACTAATACTAAACATACTATATTCTATAGAAAGCAATCTTTTGTGCATATGAATAACACATTTCAGTTTCATTAAGCTTTGTGGAAAGTAAAGTTATCAAAATTTGGTTTATAGAAATACTTCTCATATAACGCAATGCTTTGGTATGCTTTCAAGTGTCTCTGTGCCCAAACCAGTGGTGGTATTTACTCCATTTAATATATAAAACATCCGATAGTGAACTTGAATGACATTTCTCAATTTCATTAAGGTTTGTGTACAGTAAAGGTATTAAAATATGGTTTATAGAAATATCTCTCACACAATGCTTTGTAAAAGGTTTGGGTGCCTCTGTACACAAACCAGTAGATATATTAACTCCTTTTTCAATAGGGAACATCCGATAGTGAACTTAAATAACATATATCAGTTTCAAGAAATTACATAAATATTTACTGGAGCTAGTACGCGGACAGACGAACAGACAGATACTTAAATTGAAATTATATTCACGCATGAAAATTGTTAGACAATGTTAAAAACGCTTAATGTAAACGAAATTGAAATTATAGCAAATTTTTATGAACAGCTCTTAATGTAACTGAATATTTTTGTGTGGCCCTGTAAATCTAATGCTAATCATGCTATATTCTATGCAAAGCATTCTTTTGTGCATATGAATAACATATTTCAATTTCATTAAACTTTGTGGAAAGTAAAGTTATTAAAATTTGGTTTATATAAATACCTCTCATAGAACGCAATGCTTTGGAGTACTTTCGAGTGTCCCTGTGTACAAACTAGTGGTGGTATTTATTCCATTTTATATATGAAACATCCGATAGTGAACTTGAATAACATGATTCAATTTCACTAAGATTTGTATACAGTTAAGGTATTAAATATGGCTTACAACAATACCTCTCATAGAACACAGTGCTTTGGAATACTTTCGGGTGTCCCTACGACAGACAGACAGACAGACGCGGGACAGACAGACAGACAGACAGACGGACAGAGGGACAGAGGGACAGACAAGCCTAAGTCACTTTTAAACCTTATTAGAAAGTGTTAAAAAGGAAAAAAATGCTTAAACTTCCCTTAATATGTCAACTGTAAATTTCGCCGCATTTAAGGGATAAAATTTGTCGCATTTAGGAAAATGGTGTAAACAGACCCTTAAATGCGATAAAAATTTTAAACCCCTCTTTTTAAAAAAATGTAGTATTTTTTTTAATTTTCTTCTGGTAGGTATAAAGGGTATTCAAGCACATGACGTAACAGTGGTTATTTGACCTTGAAAAATAAAAGGATAAAATTAGAGTTACTATTTGAAAATTTTTCATCGCAATTAGGAAAAGACGTCGGAAAGCCATAATGGACAATGTTTACTGCAAAAGAAAATTCTACTAGAAAAAACCTTTAAAATTTAATGAAAAGTTTCGCGAACTGTTCTTGAAATGTGTATGTTCCATTATGATTTATAAGTTTGTGATTTAAGCATTTAGATTTTCAGTAGAAGAACTTTGTCGCATTTATGGGTTATCGCATTTAGGCACAATGACCTTAACTATAATATATAGCGTTCTATCTATGAGATTAATCATAATTATTATTACAGAATACAATGTTCCTTAGAATTCTATCTACTATTTCCAATTAACTAGCTAAAATTCTATATCAAAAGTTTATTATTATTATTATTAGTATTATTATTATTATTATTATTACTACTATTATGGAATAAAAAATTAATATTTATGCATATATAAATGCTACATTTACGAATAACGCCTTAAACATAATGCAAAGTGCAACTGCATAAAAAGGCGCCATGTTTAAATTTTACCGTAGTACCTATGCAAACAACACGATGTCAATTAACAGCATATTCTTGCACATATTCTTTTTTTTTCACACAGATCCATAGTTAGACCATTTCCCTTCCATTGTAACTTATGTTGTCGCAGTGTGATGCATAATTCTATCTAATAGTGCGTCTTCGGTGATTCAATACTTCGCGTAGGTCTATTAATATTTCTAACAGTGATTAAAAATCAACTTGATTGGTTATGCAGAACACAAGCATTATATTCTTGAAATGATAAACTACAATCTGTATCATCTACAATTTTCCCTTGTCAAATTCAGAAATGTATTTCATCGACGACTGTATTTTCTTTAAAAGGTATGGAATAGATTATTACGCAAATAAATAAATAAATTTATATATATATATATATATATATGATACACGAGAACATAAAAACAGCAATCAGCCATATGTACAATATTTATATAGTACACTTGTAGGTACCAACACAAACATCCCAGATGTCCCTCTTCTCTAAAATGTGAATGCCGTTTGCATGATAATAATTTTGCTTTTTTCAGAAGCTTCCTTTATACTGTCGCAATTTGATTGATCAACTATGTATTTCAGAAACGTTTAATTGCATTATTCCAATATAATCATGCAAGAGAAAGAGTTGATTTAAAAAAATTATCCTATCATTTACGTTTGTACTTTTCGTTAAATTTCGATCATCTATAGCAATTTATTTTCGTCTTGAGTGTAAATATTGTCAAATATTTATATCACAATTTATTTTGATGCGAGAGATTTATAATTCTGGACACTTACGACAAGATTTTACTTCACTATGGTATTTTAAAGTGTAAGGCTCAAAGTTTGTTATTCCATTGCATTTTCTTTATTTTTGCAACTGTCATTTATTATATGCATTTAAATTTTTAGTATGTTATTAAAAAGAAATATATATATATTGTACTTTTTTTTTTTTTTTTAACTTATAATGGTAGGTGAAAGTCTCCGGTTGTGGGCACAGTTTTTATTTTGACTTATAACTTTTGATATAGTAGATATCATGCAAACATATAAATACAATTGGAAATCTAAAACCCTTAGCTAACGTTTAATGAAGTAACTGTACGGATTCCGTCAACAAGGGGGAAAAAAAATCTGGTGTGAAACAACCACACGACTTCCATTACCTACTATTACACGCATTATATGCTTTTTTTTTTTTTTTTTTTTTTTTTGGGGGGGGGGGGGGGTTCCAGTAAGAGAAATTTGATACAGGTATAAAGACATATAAAACAAAGTTTACATAGCAAGTTAAAAAAAAAAAAAAAAAAGATAGAGTTTTTTTTTTTTTTTTTTTTTTTTAAACACTAATTTCCGAAATCTAAAACGGAACTACCTAATCAGGGTGGCTGTTAATATTCCTGTAATAACTACGTAATGCATGATAGAGGGTATCTAAAATGGATTAATGAAACAATTTTCAAGAAAATCGTTTGAGCAGTTTTTGAGATACCTACTTTTACTAAAACTTGGTATACTCAATAATTGACCGGAAAATAATAATTACATACAAAAGGACATTTAAAAGGGAGTTAATATGGCGAGTTTGAAAAAAAAAATCCGTACAGCCGTTTTTAAAGGAACGCACTTGCGAGACCATAAATTGAGCTGTTTATACAGGACGCCTAGCAATTTTCCTGAACTAACCAACTATATCATTCGAAAGTACATATAATAGAGTGTTTATCTAGTGAAGTACTTATGTAGTGAAGTTATGTAGTTACTTTAAAGAAAATCGTTAGAGCCGTTTTTGAGATACGGACTTACGGTCCCATTTCCGGTTTTCGATAACCCACTTCCAGTATTCCAATTTTCACCAAAATTTTTAAAATTCTTTTGTACATTAGACCTGTATAAGTTGTGAAGTTTCGTAGTTCAATCTTTATTAGTTTCGGAGATATGATAGCCAGAAAATTCCGTACATACAGACATACTTTTTGGACTCAGGAAGCCCTAAAACGTGTAAATCAGGTGAAAACTCGACATCGAATGTTTGGACTGAATACAATACTTCCATTATCTACGATAGTAGGGTAATGTAAGTAATTATTACCAATTTAGTAAAGTGGCCATTTTTGGCGAAAAAAAAAAAGTGTACCCAGTTGTTGGCATACTTGAAAAATTCGCTAAAATGGGGAAATAATAAGAAAAACTGCCATAAGTACAGAAAACATCAAAATCCATTCCTTTTAGAATGATTCAGTGGCCGAAATAATAATAAAAAATGACATTTTTCCGCCACCATTTTCGTCCTTCAAATCAGAAGTGTAATTTTAAAACGCGAATAAACTACTACATCAGAAACGCCAAAGAAAAATGTTGGAAATGCATACAGCTGTTTCAGTAGCCTAAAGCATACCGTCTTCAGTGCAAAAAGGATTCTGAATCGGGAGACGTGCTCGTATATATAGGCGAGGGGCCGGATTTAGTTCAACCAATAGGATTACGGGAAAGGTGGGGAGAGTGGCCAATAGGAATTTAGGAAAGTTAGCTGTGTAAACAGTAGAAAAATTAAGAAAATGTGGACTGAATATAAAATTTCCAACAGTCAGACAAATAGGGAATAGCGAAATCACAATTTACAAGGATTTTAAAATTTTTATGAATATGAAAAGCTTCAAAGAAATCGAGTTCATGAATGGATTTAGGTCTGCAAATTATTTTAGCTGAATTAAATTTAAAATTATGATTTTCCTCCCAGCAATGTTTAGAAATAGCCGATTTCTTGTTTGCGGACGCAATTCATATGCTCTTTTACACGAAATTTAAGACTGCGTTTAGTTTGGCCAATATATGATAAACCACACTGACAGGAAATACTATAAATTCCCCAAGAATTATGCATATCAATGGGATCTTTTAACTGAGAAAAGGTGAGTTTATTGGAAGGCGAAAATATTATTTTAAAATCATATTGTTTGAGAATTTTAGCTATGGTTTGACTGAATTTAGGAAAATAGGGTAAGACAATACTGATATTAGAGGAGACTGATTTAGTAGACGAAATACGAGAGAGTTGTAATTTTTGGATAGCTTTGTCTATAATGGAAGGGTCATAACCTCTGTCAATTGCAATGACTTTCAGGTATTTAATTTCAGGATTTAATAAAATAGGATTTGAACAAATATTAAGGGCACGGTTTACAAAAGTATAGAAAGCAGCCATTTTTTGGTTAGGTGGGTGACATGAACGCGCATGGGGAGGAAGGGAGACAGTAAAATTTTTCGATAGATGGTGGTTGAAAATCCATTTACAGTGCGAGAGACGAGGGTATCAATAAATGGAAGGGAACCATTATTTTCTATTTCAAATGTAAATTATATGCAATTTTCATATAAAATAGAAAATAATGGTTTCCTTCTATTTCTTGATTTCCTTCTCAAAGGTAAACAGCATAATGACAAAGCGAGATCAACAACTTCTTTGGACGTAAGCCAACTTTTTTTCTCAAGAAATGGAACAAAAATTCAAATAATAATTGGTAATTAGTTAATTCAAATGGAAGAAATATCCTGCGGGATAAAGATTAAGAACATTTTCACTCTAGTGTTTCAAAATTCTCAAACAAATTTTTAAGCTTATTTTTTGCATAAATATTTAAATGTAATAACAATAAAAATGAAATTTTAATTTTGTAAATTGTGATTCTTTGAAAACATGTGAGTTTAAAATTTAGGAAACAAGTAATTTACAAACACGGGGCATTTTTTATTTTATTTACTGTTTTACTAATGCATCATTTATTTTACTAAATATTTCTATGTTTATAACTTTTGAATTAGAATATTTTTTTTTTTTCATATATTACTGACAATGATATTCAAAGATAAGGAGAAACAAAATCGGAGGAGAATTCGATGCAAATGAAGACGGGGCAAGCATAGTTTTCAAATCAAAACTTACTTTTTCTTTTAAAATAAGACAGATTTAAAAGCTCAAATATCACACAGAATATAATCAGTTTGAAAGGAATTATTATTTTTTCTTTTCAAATCTTATTTCATTTATATTCGATTTTCGCACAGCAAGCAAATTTTGAATTTAGCTGCAGAAATTGTATGCATGCAAAAATTCTCCTTTTAATGCATGGAATACAATGCTTATTTAAACTGATTTCATTTGTGTATGTATATACTTAATTTTACATATGCTGATTTTGAATAATGTGCTCCGATTGTATTTTTCGTGATTTATACTCAATTCCTTTGTTATTTTTCTAAATAATAAAAAATTTTGTTAAAAGTCTTTGGGTTTGAAATTTGATTTATGCTACATAGATATGCTTCTGGTAAGAAAATTGTAAAATAAAATTATTTCATATTTTTACCAGTAAAATATTTAATAAATAAATGCATTTCTGCTAATATAATAAATGCATTTCTGCTAATTTAAAAAACATTTTAAGACGTTTACTTTATAAAGAAATTTGTCAAACAACATTTTATATGATTTTAGTATATAACAGTATGTAGAAAATTCATTAGATTAGTACAGATCTAAAGCTCAATGGTTATTTAATAGATTAATGTTACACATAATATATTACTCGTACAGTGTATTAGTATGTAAAGTATAGTGTATTATATACAATATTAGTAGTGAAATGGATTTGTATTCATTAAGTGATATAATGTAAGTACATTTTTTTTTTACTAATTATTGGTTAAGAGTCTTATAAATTGCTCATGGGAATTATTAAAAAAATAGATTATAATGTGAAAAAAGATACATTTTATGTATCATTATAATGCAAATAAACACTTGTATGCAAGAATGAACGCTGAACAAGAAACGAATCAGTAAAACAGATCGGAAGATATGCTATAGGATACGCTATGGGTCATTATGTTAACAAATGCACATAAATTATTCATGACATAAGAGGTGCACTACCGTAAGGATATAAATCGCACTTGGTAACCCCTGAAAGTTATTGCACAGAAAACAATGCTATCATTCATGTGGAGTTATTGCTACCGTGTTTTGCCACAATAATTACCAAAAGTTTCTTTTCTTAAAAATGGTAGAGTACAGGTGCCGGGTTCGAACTCAGCTAAAACTCGTCTACGTAACTGATTAACTTTTTTTATTTTTTTTTTATCTGCATCTCGCTGGAATGCTGACTACGAACTTGATATAGAGGGCGTTTAACACAGGTCAGGCATACGGAAACAGACTTATTTTTTTAAACATATCGGCGAAAACGTCCTGTTTGCTCGAAAACGAGACAACAATAAAAAACAAATCGAATCAGATATGGTTTACAAAAACAGGTTTACTAAACACTGTGTGCATAATGTCACAGAATGTGCACAAAATTCCTGTTGTCTGCCACAATACAAGCATCAAAATGGCGAATCATGGATTAGTGATCGCTTTACACAGTCATCCAACATGGCAATCTTAAAAACATTCATCATTAGTAAGCAGGGAAAATGAAAGAAAAAAAGCAATTAATCTTAAAAAAAAAAAAAAAAAAAAAAAAAAAAAAAAGTTTAGTGGTATGCATCTGCTCTGTCTGAAATTAAAGAAACCTTGATTAATACTATTATTGGTTTGAAGAAAGTAAACATATGATGTTCATTAATTAATATACCATAATCATTAATAAAGGTAACAGTTGTAATAATGGTAGAAAGAAATAATTTAATTACACATAATAATTTAAATATTTGCTTTTGATTTTAACAAACTGATGCGTTTGAGAAAAATCAAATTTTAAAAAAATTAATTATTATATATATATATATATATAATATGCATTCTGTTAAAAAAAAATGCACCAGGAAGAGTAATGCAAAATGGACACAAATTGACATGCATACAGGTTTCCATGGAAAATGTAAAATTTTAAAGTTTGACTGTCATCGAATGAGAATGTGACGCTGCAGCTTACCTTTACTGCGCAATCGACAGAATATTAAAAATGAAAAATTTTTATTCCAGGTCATAAATTGTTCAAGAATTTCATTCCGTTTACTCAGGTAGACAGTAACTATACCTTTCATATAGTTGCGCAAATGACAGCGTTAGAGATGTGTGTAGTTGGGCTCAAAGAAGCCAGTTGGTTTAATCTGCGAATTGTTTGACAATTAGATAGGAGCGATGCCAATATTAGATGATATTCACAGGAATAGGTGAACCATGGCCGAATACATTGTCAGGGGGGAAGCGGTTGACCTAGAGAGAGGACAGGGCGTGAGTGCCGATGAATCGTCAGAGCGGTACTAAAAGCCACGATTTTATCATTATCATCGATCCTACTTGCAACTGGTACTTCAGTGACTTCAAAGACCATTAATAGGCGGCTCACAGAAATGGGGTTGAGCTCACGGAGCCCCTTGTGCAGAATACTATTAAATTTTGTATACCGACAAACACGTTTACAGTGATATCAGGACCGTTTGAACTGAAATGCCGGTAAATGGAGTAGAATTGCCTTCAGTAATGAGTATCACTCTGATTTGAGCCCCGATGACGACCGAAGACGCGTCTGGAGACGCCCCGAAAATAGGAGGGTTTGCAATCCCACTGTCACCATCTACACGATCTACAACCAGGAGTCATTGTCTGGAATGTCATTTCATTTCATAGCAGGACCACTTTGGTTGTCATCCATAGCACCTTTAAAGCACAGCGGTACATCGATGACATTATATGTCCCGTTGTGTTTCCTTTCATATCACGCAATCCTGACCATTTTTTTCTGCATGATAATGCCCACCCGTACACAGAGATAGTTTCTACTGCTTGTTTTCCTACTTGCCTAACATTATTTTGGCCAGTAAAGTCGCCGGATCTCTCTCCTACTGAGGACGTTTCGAGCATCATGAAAAAAGTCCTCCAACCAGCTTAGGATTTTGCCAATTTAGCACACCAATTGGACAGACTTTGGCATGATATCTCGCAGGAGCATATCTGCCAACTCTATCAGTTAATGCCAAGCCGAATAACTGCTTACATAAGGCTCAGAATTGGACCAATGCGTTATTGATTTGTTGACTTTTGTGAGGCCCGTTTCTTTTGATTTAACCATTCAAATTTTCTGAAAATGTTATCATTTGTTTTTCTTCGCATGTACATCAGATCTACCAATTTCCGTCTCATTTAGATAACTCCTTCTTGGTGCGTCGATTTTTTATATATAGTGTATATATGTATCTCCGTCGATAGTGTATATATATATATGTACGGAGATAAAAAATACCACGTCTATTTTGTGAAAAAAAAATTATCACCATGTCTTTGATGTGCTACAACGAATTACATTTGTCATGAATAAAGAAAATGGATATGGTTTTAATTTCCATTATCCTATCTACTTTATAGTAACTAGAATTAGTGCTGAATGCCTCTAAATAAAGCTAGAAATGCGCACAAAGAGCATTTTGCTAAACTCTTCAGAAAATGGACGCGGCGTCCTTTATTTCCGAACTACAGATAGATACATGGGTTTAAATATATTTAAAATAGCAATTGTTACAAATAAATTGTGTGGCTTTAAATGTTTTAAAAAATCAACTAAACTTACTTTTGAGGTTTACTTTTATGTATGATAAATGCAATTGTTACCTTAACCTTTTTCAACATTTCGAGTGAATTTGTTTATAGTTTAGACACTTAAAAAAAAAATCTCGTTTTACGTATACTTTAAAATTTTTATATATGTAAACGAGAAAACTCTTAAAAGACAAAATTATAAGCAATTTTAATGCAAGAACATAAAATTAAGTAATTAAATATATATATTTTTAGTGAATGATTCAAAATCCGATATTCACTCTAAGTCATAGACATTCTGCTTAAATACAGCAGATGAAGAGAGCTGTAAAACAGCACAGCACGTTCTTCAAATCATATTTGCGTGAAACAAGCAGTTTGCTTTCTGATATTTGTAATATTCATAATTTGTCAGCCTTCTAAAATTCGTAAACCCGTTTCAAAGGTTCATAATGAGTATCTACAACCTTCGCGAGTTCAAGGGGTTGCAATTTCTGGAATATATTTGATTGGTAAATAATTTTCAACCACATTTGGAAATGGATGGGTATTACAACTTTCTTCACACAACTGCGGCTTAGTTCTCCAAGCGTCAGTTGGTGGGACAAATTTTTAGAAAAGGTGTACGACAAAGTTCTAGTTGATTGACGAGATAAATCATTTGTGAATTGTTGTCACTTATATTCAGCACTGTGCAAAAAAATAACCATGGGCCAGCGCTTCACGTTTCAGCTCTCACTATAAGTGGCTTATATTTGGTCTACACTATCAACGCCACTTTTTCTGGAAGGAATTTTCAAATATCTGGCTTCTTTTGGTCTCCATATGAAGGCTCGACTTCGTTGACAACATGAGGCGAAGACATTAGAATCATGTTCTTGTTTGCTTTTGAGACATAGGACACCAAAATCTTTCGATCACTAAAGCCAAACTCGCATGATGCAGTTATAAAATGACCAACTAAACACATTTATACAAAAAATAAATATTACTAATATTTATATATGTAACAAAATCGGGTGCAATGTGCCTGAAAGATCAAAATAACGACATCAGCTCTCCACGAAGAGTGTGAATAAACTAAATATATTGGCTCCAAATATCCGGTAAATGTAGCAGGCTACGAGAAAAAGAATGCTTCTACCCTTCCTATCAGCAGAGTGTGGATAGAAACATCAAATCTATGCTTGGCAGATAGGAGGGTTAAATATGAGGGTTGAATATGAACGGTTTCTAGATTATACACAAACCTCTTGCAGTCGGACAATATATCGACAGTGAAATACTCCATCAACAATGATTATCTATAATATTATCATCCAGGATTTCGAGTTAATTATTGATTCTACTTTTTTATGGATTTCTATATTTATGGAATTTCTTGAAACTGATATATATTATTCAAGTTCAATATCGGACGGTCCCTATTGAAATTGTTTATACCTCAACTGGTTTGTGTACAGGGACACCCGAAAATATTTCAAAGCAATGTGTTCTATGAAAGGTATTTCTACAATCGAAATTTTTATACCTATACTGTAGACATACCTTAATGAAATTGAAATATGTTATTCAAGTTCACTATTGGACGTTCCCTATTAAAAATGGAGTTTATACCTCTACTGGTTTGTGTACAGGGACACCCAAAAGTATTTCAAAGTATTGTGTTCTATGAGAGGTTGTGAAGTTGTTCACATATATTTGGTTAAATTTTAATTGAATTTTTAAATAAAATAAAATCTAATCTAAATTAAAGCATTATTGCAATAAAAAAAAATAATTAAATTTTAAGTGAGATATTATATTTACATAATTTGTTCTTAGGCATTTGAAGAAAGAATTATTTTTAAATGTCATTAAAATTACACAATTTTAATTATACATACGACCTACACTATTTATTAACATAAAACAATAACACACATCATTCAGAAATCTAAATTGTATATGTTTTATATCTAAATCATAAATAAAATGTTTATCTTTTTAAATAGAAAAGTACTTTATTTTATGGATAAAAAAGAAAATAAAAGAAATAATATCTAACGGAAATTATGACATTAAACGTAATTATAAAAAAAAGTGTTCTCAAATAGTCATAAAACAAGAAAACTCATTGTCAGAATTTATATTATTTCAACATCGGATATAATTTATTTTAAATTACCCAATATTAATGATTTCAGTTCATAACGGTCATTTCTCTCGTCAAACTGTCGCTTGGCATGAAATTGGCGAGTACAGGGTTAATACAACTATAAACCGTCATTACAAATTCAAAAAATTAACATTAGTTTATTATCTAAAACAAAGAACTGAAGTTGGCTTTCATTTTGGCGAAAATAAGATAATGCATATATATGACTTCCCTTCCGGGCGGTTCTCCCCGTGCGATAAAAAAAGCACACCCACAGTTTTTGCTCTTTTCATCAAATAGTCAAGACGTAAGATTTTTCTCTGCCCTCTCTTTCTCCATTGATCCCGGAATTCTTGGGATTATTGCGTTGCAAATAATTTTTATGTGTGAACTTGTATTTGTCTTCATGTGATTTCTTTAATAACCAACATTTAATAAAGACAATGTAAAATTCTCAAGACTTTGATTACATTCATCTTTTCAACAACGCTTTGTATCGATTTTCACGGCCAATGGATAAGCTTCTTTCGTCTGTGGTGGATTTCTCCTTTACAGAAACCTGGCGCTAATGACCAGTTTCCGGAAATGCATCGGTGGAGAGAGAGAGGGGCCTATTAAAATAATTTGAATCTTCGATTTTTTTTATAATTGACTGTAAAAGAACATTTTTCTTGTGATTTATACAAGTGAACGTTACGAACATGGACTCGCTTCTTCTGCTCTGGTCAATCTTAATGAAGCGCTCATCGGGAATGCTCAGTACGATAGTATCAAGTTCCGAGATTCCAAAGCGGAGCTCCTCGTACCTCGTATGTGATCAGCGGTAACTCGCGACAACTCCCCCCCTCCTAGACAAGATATTCGAGCTGTTCGATTTCCACCGTACAGTCATATTCGATTCCCAACATAATCGAACTCCGCACTCAATGACACTTTCGATTTTACTGTTTTCATCTCAACTTTACTTTTTTCTGTTCAACAGGTACGAACATCTCAACTCTACTCGAACAGAAACCAAAAGGAACAGTTTATTTTTTTTCATCCGCATGGTAGCTTACATGCTATCTTTCGCATTCTTATTTTCGCAGTTATTACTTTACATTATTATTGTTTATTACTAAATCGCAATGATTTATCGCACCTTATGTTCTTCACGCATATTTAATTCTGTGTATTGTTTGTTAAATATAGTTTTCGTTTGTGAAAGAAAAATATAAGTGTTCATTATTGTCTTCACATCAAATTACACAACATTTTCTGGAGGCACATCGGCGAGATGTTCTGTGTTAATTTTGACTAGCTTACAAATTTGGATATCCAAGCGCAGCTATTAAGGAATAAAACAGATAAGTACTTATTTTCCTATTTTTCAAGTTTGACTTTGGTTTTTCGCATTACTCCATTACGTAGTAATGGCAAGCAAAAAGAACAATGACGATGACAGTAATGAGACTGTTGCTTTAGAAGATGCTGAAAAAATAGCAAAACATTATCGAGGCAGAGCGAAATCTGCGCTTACTAGAATTATGAATTTCATAAATAATGAAAATCAAATTTTTCAAAAACATGATCTCTTAAATAAACTTGAAAAGATTGAAATTATTCATTCTGATTTTGATAAAGCCGATTCTGAATTACCTGATGTAGTATCAGAAATAGAAGAACTTGAATGGAAATATTATGAAACCAAAGCCAAGCTTCAACAAAAACTTGAAAATTTATCTGTAAACATGCAAACAAATATTTTAAATTTTCAAAATCCCCCCATTAATACAAGTGCTATATCTAGAAATTTTCGGTTGCCTAAATTAAATATTTGTCCGTTTTCTGGAAATTATAAAGATTGGATGTCTTTTAAGGATTTGTATATATCATTAGTTCATGAAAATGTTAATTTATGTAATGTACAAAAATTTCAATACCTAAAGGGTTTATTAAAAGACGAACCGGCTTCTATTATTAAACACATTCCAATATCTGAGAATAGTTATCTAGAAGCCTGGGAAAAATTACTTACTAGGTATGATAAGAAAAAACAAATTATTTCTGCACTTAATAAAATCTTTATGGATCAACCAACTGTAAGTCATGCTACTGCATATAACTTACGTAAGATAGCAGATACTTCGGATGAAGTAATTAGGGGATTAAAAACTATTGACACTAAAGCTACTGAAAGAGATGTATGGTTAATTTATATTTTATTACAAAAACTTGACCATAAATCACGTGAAGAATGGGCACAATTATTATGAAAAGTCTCTATCAAAAGCATGTAATTGTCAGTTTTTAATAGTGACATTAAATTGCATCCAAAAGGGTGAACTTATAAGAGCTTGTTAAAATATTTTAAGAATGACTTATTGGCGGTTCTTTCACCACACCATGATGATGACTTGCCCTCAACAATTCTTTTTTATTATTATCAATGAATTCATTATAAATGTGAAGAATACAGAAAGTCAACAAAGGTAAAATGAATGAATACAACCTGTGGCTTGAAGTCTTGAATTCACTGAAAACAAAGGAGGTGATTAGCTGCACTCAATGAAGACGCTTTTTCTATATTAATTCCATTTTATTTTCTCTTGTAAGGCATGCTGACGATCCTAGTTTTCTACTTGTTCAAACGGATGTATGAGGAGACGAAATTATCAGCCAAAAAGGGACTCGAGATGGTGTGAAATCATCCTTTAAAACTATCTCCCTCCACCTGGACCTCCATTCAACGAAAAAAAAAGCACGCCGCCGCAAACCTCGTGGACAACTGCCGCGATCAAACTCCGGGTGACGTTCCCGCAAAAAACCTGCCGCGCCCCCAAACGGGAATGAGCGTCAGCGGCATAAAAACAAGACCATGGAGTCAAACAGAAGTGGAGGAAAGGAGAAAACGCTCAACTGCGCGAACTCAGCGCATGCGCCGAAACGAAAGGGGCGGTTGAGTCGAAAGGAAAACTACTAAGGCCGGAAAAATTGTAAACATACGTACATCGCGATCTGAACTAAGGAAACATTGAATACAGGTGATTAACTTTAACAGTTTAAATGATAGCATCTCAAAGTAAGGTTTAGGTTAAAAAAACGATGTTGCAATTAGAGCTAGGGAAATTTAAATTACATTGTAAACAACCCCATAAAAGAGATTTTAAATTACTGAAAGTAGAGTTATAACCTAAACAATAAGTTTTGAAGATGAAAGGTAAGATCTAAAATATGTCATCACGACATATTACACCCCCACGAACAAAAGAAAACTGGAAAGTCAGCAAATACAGCGGGGCTACAGACGATACCCGACAGGTGGGTAGCAGAAAAAAAAACTCTTGGGTAAATTGCTAAAATAATACCTGAATAACTTGCATAAGACATAAAGTACATAAGACAATAGACAATATGGAAAAAAAAATGCTAACATAAATAAGAACATTATACAAATTGTTTCAATGAGGTAGAATACATATGAGCAGATAAAAAAAAACAAAGAAAAAAAAAAATACATGTGTGTGGATACGATGAAATACACAATAAGGAAGCAAACAATTCCCATGTACAATGTTTCTAAATTAAGGACAAAACATGGGTGGGATAAAGGAATGGGGGGAACAAAAAACAAAAGGGGAATGTGGTACCACAAAAAAAAAGGAACAGGGGATAAAAGAAATAAATGCAGTCTAATATTTCCACAAGATACACAAAAGAAACCCAAAAATTATATATATGAAATACATATGCTTCCGTAATAATTATACTAGATTTATGCATTTACATTTTCATTACCTATAGAAGTATCAGTCCAAAAAAAAAAAAAAATCAGAAACACTATACAAAACAATATGTATTATATAAAGTTCAATCTAGAGAAGAGAAAAAAAATCGCATATCACCAGAGTCTGCATGAATTCAAGCACCCACAGTTTTGAGCTTGAAGTCTGACTAGTTGGAATGTGTGCGAAACGAACGAGGACGTAAGTTGTACCTTTGATACTTCACATTATTGGGCACTTCAACATCTGCCACGGTGGAGTGAGCTGGGCTTAAATTAGGAGGGCTGTTGTAGGGAACAGCTGGTGGTGATCTGCTCATCGTCAGAAGTCTAGGTGGGCCATCAGAGCTACAAGAACTTGGCGAGTTATCAGGATCATTCACTTCATGTGAGAGACTACTATCGGGAGAGTACAGGGGCTCCTCAGAAGCAACTGGATGAATCAGACCTGAATCCGGACTAAGAGGACTGGCAATAGGCTGTGGAGAAGAGGATGTACACTCTGGAACTAAAGAAACAGAATTAAAAACAGAATCATTATCACAAAGAGCAGGAGATTGACGCACATAGTTTTCTGTTAGATGATGTTTTCTATTCTGGGCTATCCACAGGCGATCAATGTGCACCTTGAACTCCTTGGATGCCAGACTACGCTGAATTTGAATATTAACTGGGGACAGCACACGAGTAACCGTGATTGGTCCCGTAAATTTTTTTCTGAAAGAATGGGTACTCTTCAGATAAACCAAGTCTCCCACTCTGATATTTCTGAGTTTTGCTCTCTGATGCTGTACCGAATTTTGCATTTTTTGGGCAAGTTGAAGATTGTCAAAAACTTTTAGATAGATTTTCTCGAGGTCCTGCATTAGTTGAAAATAAGATTGATTGGTGTCAAGTGGAGTAAACACATTGTGCGGGAGAAAAACGTCATATAAAGTGGAAACTTTTCTGCCGAAATGAATATGATTAGGTGAAAATTTTGTGGATGAATGAATGGCCGAATTATACATCATTTGGTGAATATGCATGGCATTTTCAAAATTATACCCGTCTTCTTGTAATGCAGAGATTGTGGCTTTAATTGATTGGTTAATTCTTTCGCTCACAGCATTGGTTTGAGGATGATGCGAAGTTGTATATAACAGACGGATTCCAAATTTTGCAGTAAAATCCTGGAAGATTGTGGACGTAAATTGTTTACCGAGATCAGTTAAAATCATTGCAGGACGTCCATGTGTTGTTATGTACTTGAAAAGTGCATTAATTATATTTTGACTGGAAATTACTCTTATTGCGTACATCTGGAGATGCCGGGAAAAATGATCAATACACGTTAAAATGTGGAATCCATTTTTGAAGGGTCCCACAAGATCCATTGATATGAAATCGCCAGGGTGATCAGGAATAGGATTAGATTGGAATGGAGCAGCAGGGATGAGATGGGCTTTTGTGGAGAGACATCTTTCACACGACTGGACAAAATTCACCGTGTCTGCATACATCCCTCTCCAAAAATATTTTTGAGAAAGTGTTTGGTAAGTTTTCTGTATTCCCAAATGGGAAACATGTGAAATTCGAAGGGCTTTTAGACGCAATGTCTTTGGCAAAGCAATTCTAGGAGCAGGAATGGAAGAACCTTTTGGATCTTGGATAAAGAGGAGGACTTTGGATGGACTGAAGCAGAAGACTTCAGAGGTAGGATTTTTAATATTATTCTGTAAATCCCTATATATCTTAGACAGGACTAGGTCTGCACATTGTTCTTTAATTATGGTAGCTTCCGAAATTTCAAGAAGGGGATCATTATGCGTGTAAACAGAATTACCTTGTGACGAATTTATAGAAGAGACAGAATTTGTAATTGTGTTAACATTTTCATCAGAAACAATTGGAAGAATTTCATCGGTTGTCAAAAGATTTGGGTTATTGGAAATGGTGTCAGAATCAGGAAACGGAGTGCGAGAGAAAAAATCTGCCAATACATTGTGTTTTCCTGGAACATGGATGAATGTATAATCATATTCAGCAATGTCCATCAGCCATCGAGTAATGACATTTGCAGGAGAAGAAACTTTATTGTAGAATTGTAGGGGTTTACTGTCAGACAAAATATAGAAGTGTCGTGCACATAAATAGAACTTGAAAGCTAATATTCCCTTAACAATAGCCATCAATTCCAATTTAATGGCTTCGTAACGCCTCTCAGAATCCTTCAGTGTCTTAGAAAAGTAAGAAATCGGAAGATAATGTTCGCCTCTCTTTTGCATGAGAATGGCAGAAATTGCAAAAGAACTTGCATCCGTGTTCAAATAGAATGGGTCTTCAAAATTTGGTTGAATAATGAAAGGTTGTGACAAAAATACTTGCTGTAATTTCAAAAAGGAATTTTGATGGGTATTAGTCCAGACGAATGGCACCTTGGGTGATGTGAGCTTGATTAATGGGTCAGTGAGGTCAGCAAAAGCAGGGATGAGTGATCTATAAAAGCCGCAAATCCCTAAGAAACGCTTAAGGTGTTTCCTTGTTTTAGGTTGTGGAAATGTTTTGATTTTCTGAATATTGCTTGTATTGGGAGAAACCTTATGTTGAGAGATTTGGAAGCCAAGATATTGAATAGATGGTGTGAAAAATGAACACTTTTTTGGATTCAGAGTTAAGTTGTGTTTTCGGAAAATTTTTAGAAGATTACTAAGTTTGGAGCATGTATCATCAAAATTGTGACTACCCAGGACAAAGTCGTCCTGGTAAGCCATTAAACCATCAATGCCAGCCTCGTCAATGATAAGGTCTGCCATGGCCTGAAAATATTGCGCAGCTGTCTTAAGTCCAAAGACAAGACGTACATACTTGTACGTTGCCCAGGGGGTTGTAAAGCTGAGCTGATCTTGAAATTCAGATGGCAAATTAATCTGATGATAAGCGCTGGGCATATCCAGGGAGGAAAAAAAATTAAATTTAGCAAGTTGAGCAATGAGGTCAGGGATTTTGGGCAGAGGATAACTTGATCCTTCAATAATGTTGTTAATTAGCCTTAAATCTAAAGCAATACGATACGCCTGCTTGGCCTGGGGATCAATGGCTTTCTTTTTTACTAAAATCATTGGGCAGGCCCAATTTGAAATGTTTTTCTGGATAATGCCAGCCTCAACTAACTCATTGATTTGTTGCTTTGCCTCATCCTGGAGAGCCTGTGGGATAGGGAAAGGAAGGCACTTAATAGGGCACTCCGAAGTAAACTTTAAAATTGGCTTGACTAAGTCTGTGTGTCCAAGAGATTTTAAGGAGCATGAAAAAGCTGCAAAATTTTCGTCTAAAATTTGTGTTAGAATTTCTTTTTGATTCCCATTAAGATGGTCCAGATTGAAGTTTTCAATATTGAATTCCTGCCTGCGTAACTGAATGATATCTGCCGACGGAGAAATTACGTTTACAGATTCAAACAGAATACCTCTGCTTGGAACTGAATAAGGAGATTTTGTGTCTTCAACCTGTTCTAAGTTGCCAATTTTCTGATTCTTGTGTAAATGTATACTATGGGATGACAGATTTTCGATGTATAAATTAAATTTAATAGGTGTTCTCAAGTTGTGTCGACTTGGAGTTAAGTTATCAAAATTAAGGAAAGTGTCCTGAATCTCTAAATTTTTTGTACCTGAAGATGTAAAGATAAACTGAGGGTTATTAATAGACTGTAAAAAGGTATGGACCCGTAGATAAATTTTATCATTAGGAAGTAGAGTTATTTTCTTAGAGATGTAAACAAGACCTTCTTTAAATTTAGTGTTTAGATCATGCATCTGGGTTTTTACATGATCAGAGTAGACCGTTGGAGTAATGCTTGGACAGTTGTTATTCAAAGTGGAGGTGTTCTCAGTGATTGCAGAACTAGATGACGTACAACTTTCACTATCAGCTTTTTCTACAATATTTATTCTGTGAGATTGGGGAGCTTCAGCATTTACAAAAGGGACAACAATACCCTGAATATTGCATGAAACGTAGTCTGAATTAATTTTTACCCTAAATTTTCTTAAAAAGTCATTCCCAAAAATAAGATTGAAATTAGATTCCTGAGACATGTGAATTACATAAAAGGCGTGTTTGAACAACTTAGATTGAATTTTGAAGGATACCTCTACACATGAGGAAAAGCTTACAGTAGAATTGACTGTTGTGATCTTTACCTGACGAGACAGGTATTTTACTTTAGTTTGAAATTTGACTAAGTTAAAGAAAGATGAATTAATAATGGAAACAGAGGAACCAGTATCGATAAGCACTGTGGTATTTAAATTTGCTAGTTGAATGTTTATTAAAGGAAGAATAGGTCCTATATCTTGTACATTTGCTACAAAATGTCTTTCATGATCTAAATTGGATGAGATATTCTTCTGAATATATGAAGACTTCTCAAAATCTGACACTGTTTGAGTGGATGCATGAGAAAAACTCAAAGTGGGTCTGAGAGCATCCATCACAGATCCCTTTACCAGTTTGGGGAAAAAGACTGAGCATAAGGGTTCAAAAATGATGATTCGGGTTGAGTACAAGCTGAAACATTTTGTGAACTGACGTAAGGGTTACTATTTACACTGGGAGTTGCCACAGCTGAGTTGGAGTTAAGGGAAGGTCCAGGTAGAGGAGGAGGTAAAGAGGAAGACACACCTTGAAGATTGCTTACGCTATTTCTTGGAATAAAGTGACGTTTAAATTTCTGGCAAAATTGCGCTGAATGTCCATTTTTGTTGCAAAACTGACAAGTTACTTGTTTATTGACATAAGAAGAAGCATGTTGTTGTGAAAAAGAAGGCCGTCTTGTGTGAAAAAATTTCTTTTTTTGTGTGAGGTTGGAAAATTGAGGCTTCAGTTTGTTTTTATAATAAAATTTCCTGTCAGCGGAGTACGTTCTTTTTTTGCGGTCGAAATTGTCGGGATTAGGTTTGAATTTTTGATTATGTAAGTGCTGAATACTTTCTTTAATGGCATGAATTTCACCTTTAATTTCTTTTAGAGGGGATTTTTCATGTGAAAAGGTTGTGGCATGTGAAATTATTTCAGTTTGAGCTTCACAGTCTTGAAGCAGCGACGCTTTTTTTACAGCTTCCTCATAGGAAGAAATTTCATTTTGAAGAATGCATTTTCTAAAATCATTAGGTAGAATAGCTAGAAGTTTGTTGATTTTAATTGCGTTTAAAGCATCATTATTCGAAATGTTGTTATGAGCCTTTGGAGCAAGAATGTCAATTCTGTGGGACAGGCTCCTTATTGACTCAGCCGGTAATAATGCAAGTGCATTAAAATCTGCAATTGCTTTGCAAAGGTTGTCTTGTTTGAACTGGGCCCTGAGAAGCTTAAAGATAGCGTTTGGGGTAGATATATTTTCGCACGCAGACCTCTGAATTATAAACTTTAGAGCAGGGCCTGTGAGCTTCGATTTTATATACACAGCAGCCTGCTTATGATTCCATTTATTCGAATCAATAATTTCTTGAATTTGTGTAATGAAAAATTCAAGTAATTCAGAGTCACCATCAAATGGGGTGACATTTATGTGAAAATTATTTTGAGCCATAATTAGAAGCAAAAAAAAAAACACAAAGTAATGATAAAAAGTAGGAATGGATAATTTTTTTTTTTTTTTTTTTTTTTTTAGGCCATGAAAATATAATACTCTAGCAACTTGATAAAAAATGTAGATAAAATTCAAGAACAAAAAAACGTTCTTCAAATTACAGAACTATTTCAAATTAATGTGCAATAACTATAGATCTAAATTTTTTGCAGTAAGTTGTACACTGCATGCATGTAATTAAAAAAAACTATCAAATCTACAGTTGAATAGTAAATATTTTACACTAGATATATAATGTTAACAAGCATTCAGTTGATGTAAAATCATGCAGTAACTATTTGTAGAGACAAATGTGCATAAAAATTATATAGATATACATGCAGCATTCAAGAAAAAGGTTGTACATATTAATATTTTAGCAAATCCATTCAAATATTGAAGAGATATTGTATTACGTTGAATTCACGATCAACGTGGAACACTATTAAATACACATGAATATGACAGAGTGATCACAATCCGTAAGCATCGCACAGATTTTTTGTCTGGAATAAGAAAAACATAACTGGCTTAAGCATAAAGCTATATTTCCTTAAAAATTTAGCCCTTATTTTCGATTAGTGTATCTATAGTATACATAAAATGGCAAAGTCATATACATGATGCGTAACGCACTACATGTGCACAGGTCAGAGGCACCATTTTTTATTATGAAAAGTCTCTATCAAAAGCATGTAATTGTCAGTTTTTAATAGTGACATTAAATTGCATCCAAAAGGGTGAACTTATAAGAGCTTGTTAAAATATCTTAAGAATGACTTATTGGCGGTTCTTTCACCACACCATGATGATGACTTGCCCTCAACAATTCTTTTTTATTATCAATGAATTCATTATAAATGTGAAGAATACAGAAAGTCAACAAAAGTAAAATGAATGAATACAACCTGTGGCTTGAAGTCTTGAATTCACTGAAAACAAAGGAGGTGATTAGCTGCACTCAATGAAGACGCTTTTTCTATATTAATTCCATTTTATTTTCTCTTGTAAGGCATGCTGACGATCCTAGTTTTCTACTTGTTCAAACGGATGTATGAGGAGACGAAATTATCAGCCAAAAAGGGACTCGAGATGGTGTGAAATCATCCTTTAAAACTATCTTCCTCCACCTGGACCTCCATTCAACGAAAAAAAAGCACGCCGCCGCAAACCTCGTGGACAACTGCCGTGATCAAACTCCGGGTGACGTTCCCGCAAAAAACCTGCCGCGCCCCCAAACGAGAATGAGCGTCAGCGGCATAAAAACAAGACCATGGAGTCAAACAGAAGTGGAGGAAAGGAGAAAACGCTCAACTGCGCGAACTCAGCGCATGCGCCGAAACGAAATGGGCGGTTGAGTCGAAAGGAAAACTATTAAAGCCGGAAAAATTGTAAACATACGTACATCGCGATCTGAACTAAGGAAACATTGAATACAGGTGATTAACTTTAACAGTTTAAATGATAGCATCTCAAAGTAAGGTTTAGGTTAAAAAAACGATGTTGCAATTAGAGCTAGGTAAATTTAAATTACATTGTAAACAACCCCATAAAAGAGATTTTAAATTACTGAAAGTACAGTTATAACCTAAACAATAAGTTTTGAAGATGAAAGGTAAGATCTAAAATATGTCATCACGACATATTACACCCCCACGAACAAAAGAAAACTGGAAAGTCAGCAAATACAGCGGGGCTACAGACGATACCCGACAGGTGGGTAGCAGAAAAAAAAACTCTTGGGTAAATTGCTAAAATAATACCTGAATAACTTGCATAAGACATAAAGTACATAAGACAATAGACAATATGGAAAAAAAAATGCTAATATAAATAAGGACATTATACAAATTGTTTCAATGAGGTAGAATACATATGAGCAGATAAAAAAAAACAAAGAAAAAAAAAAATACATGTGTGTGGATACGATGAAATACACAATAAGGAAGCAAACAATTCCCATGTACAATGTTTCTAAATTAAGGACAAAACATGGGTGGGATAAAGGAATGGGGGAAACAAAAAACAAAAGGGGAATGTGGTACCACAAAAAAAAAGGAACAGTGGATAAAAGAAATAAATGCAGTCTAATATTTCCACAAGATACACAAAAGAAACTCAAAAATTATATATATGAAATACATATGCTTCCGTAATAATTATACTAGATTTATGCATTTACATTTTCATTACCTATAGAAGTATCAGTCCAAAAAAAAAAAAAAATCAGAAACACTATACAAAACAATATGTATTATATAAAGTTCAATCTAGAGAAGAGAAAAAAAAATCGCATATCACCAGAGTCTGCATGAATTCAAGCACCCACAGTTTTGAGCTTGAAGTCTGACTAGTTGGAATGTGTGCGAAACGAACGAGGACGTAAGTTGTACCTTTGATACTTCACATTATTGGGCACTTCAACATCTGCCACGGTGGAGTGAGCTGGGCTTAAATTAGGAGGGCTGTTGTAGGGAACAGCTGGTGGTGATCTGCTCATCGTCAGAAGTCTAGGTGGGCCATCAGAGCTACAAGAACTTGGCGAGTTATCAGGATCATTCACTTCATGTGAGAGACTACTATCGGGAGAGTACAGGGGCTCCTCAGAAGCAACTGGATGAATCAGACCTGATCCGGACTAAGAGGACTGGCAATAGGCTGTGGAGAAGAGGATGTACACTCTGGAACTAAAGAAACAGAATTAAAAACAGAATCATTATCACAAAGAGCAGGAGATTGACGCACATAGTTTTCTGTTAGATGATGTTTTCTATTCTGGGCTATCCACAGGCGATCAATGTGCACCTTGAACTCCTTGGATGCCAGACTACGCTGAATTTGAATATTAACTGGGGACAGCACACGAGTAACCGTGATTGGTCCCGTAAATTTTTTTCTGAAAGAATGGGTACTCTTCAGATAAACCAAGTCTCCCACTCTGATATTTCTGAGTTTTGCTCTCTGATGCTGTACCGAATTTTGCATTTTTTGGGCAAGTTGAAGATTGTCAAAAACTTTTAGATAGATTTTCTCGAGGTCCTGCATTAGTTGAAAATAAGATTGATTGGTGTCAAGTGGAGTAAACACATTGTGCGGGAGAAAAACGTCATATAAAGTGGAAACTTTTCTGCCGAAATGAATATGATTAGGTGAAAATTTTGTGGATGAATGAATGGCCGAATTATACATCATTTGGTGAATATGCATGGCATTTTCAAAATTATACCCGTCTTCTTGTAATGCAGAGATTGTGGCTTTAATTGATTGGTTAATTCTTTCGCTCACAGCATTGGTTTGAGGATGATGCGAAGTTGTATATAACAGACGGATTCCAAATTTTGCAGTAAAATCCTGGAAGATTGTGGACGTAAATTGTTTACCGAGATCAGTTAAAATCATTGCAGGACGTCCATGTGTTGTTATGTACTTGAAAAGTGCATTAATTATATTTTGACTGGAAATTACTCTTATTGCGTACATCTGGAGATGCCGGGAAAAATGATCAATACACGTTAAAATGTGGAATCCATTTTTGAAGGGTCCCACAAGATCCATTGATATGAAATCGCCAGGGTGATCAGGAATAGGATTAGATTGGAATGGAGCAGCAGGGATGAGATGGGCTTTTGTGGAGAGACATCTTTCACACGACTGGACAAAATTCACCGTGTCTGCATACATCCCTCTCCAAAAATATTTTTGAGAAAGTGTTTGGTAAGTTTTCTGTATTCCCAAATGGGAAACATGTGAAATTCGAAGGGCTTTTAGACGCAATGTCTTTGGCAAAGCAATTCTAGGAGCAGGAATGGAAGAACCTTTTGGATCTTGGATAAAGAGGAGGACTTTGGATGGACTGAAGCAGAAGACTTCAGAGGTAGGATTTTTAATATTATTCTGTAAATCCCTATATATCTTAGACAGGACTAGGTCTGCACATTGTTCTTTAATTATGGTAGCTTCCGAAATTTCAAGAAGGGGATCATTATGCGTGTAAACAGAATTACCTTGTGACGAATTTATAGAAGAGACAGAATTTGTAATTGTGTTAACATTTTCATCAGAAACAATTGGAAGAATTTCATCGGTTGTCAAAAGATTTGGGTTATTGGAAATGGTGTCAGAATCAGGAAACGGAGTGCGAGAGAAAAAATCTGCCAATACATTGTGTTTTCCTGGAACATGGATGAATGTATAATCATATTCAGCAATGTCCATCAGCCATCGAGTAATGACATTTGCAGGAGAAGAAACTTTATTGTAGAATTGTAGGGGTTTACTGTCAGACAAAATATAGAAGTGTCGTGCACATAAATAGAACTTGAAAGCTAATATTCCCTTAACAATAGCCATCAATTCCAATTTAATGGCTTCGTAACGCCTCTCAGAATCCTTCAGTGTCTTAGAAAAGTAAGAAATCGGAAGATAATGTTCGCCTCTCTTTTGCATGAGAATGGCAGAAATTGCAAAAGAACTTGCATCCGTGTTCAAATAGAATGGGTCTTCAAAATTTGGTTGAATAATGAAAGGTTGTGACAAAAATACTTGCTGTAATTTCAAAAAGGAATTTTGATGGGTATTAGTCCAGACGAATGGCACCTTGGGTGATGTGAGCTTGATTAATGGGTCAGTGAGGTCAGCAAAAGCAGGGATGAGTGATCTATAAAAGCCGCAAATCCCTAAGAAACGCTTAAGGTGTTTCCTTGTTTTAGGTTGTGGAAATGTTTTGATTTTCTGAATATTGCTTGTATTGGGAGAAACCTTATGTTGAGAGATTTGGAAGCCAAGATATTGAATAGATGGTGTGAAAAATGAACACTTTTTTGGATTCAGAGTTAAGTTGTGTTTTCGGAAAATTTTTAGAAGATTACTAAGTTTGGAGCATGTATCATCAAAATTGTGACTACCCAGGACAAAGTCGTCCTGGTAAGCCATTAAACCATCAATGCCAGCCTCGTCAATGATAAGGTCTGCCATGGCCTGAAAATATTGCGCAGCTGTCTTAAGTCCAAAGACAAGACGTACATACTTGTACGTTGCCCAGGGGGTTGTAAAGCTGAGCTGATCTTGAAATTCAGATGGCAAATTAATCTGATGATAAGCGCTGGGCATATCCAGGGAGGAAAAAAAATTAAATTTAGCAAGTTGAGCAATGAGGTCAGGGATTTTGGGCAGAGGATAACTTGATCCTTCAATAATGTTGTTAATTAGCCTTAAATCTAAAGCAAGACGATACGCCTGCTTGGCCTGGGGATCAATGGCTTTCTTTTTTACTAAAATCATTGGGCAGGCCCAATTTGAAATGTTTTTCTGGATAATGCCAGCCTCAACTAACTCATTGATTTGTTGCTTTGCCTCATCCTGGAGAGCCTGTGGGATAGGGAAAGGAAGGCACTTAATAGGGCACTCCGAAGTAAACTTTAAAATTGGCTTGACTAAGTCTGTGTGTCCAAGAGATTTTAAGGAGCATGAAAAAGCTGCAAAATTTTCGTCTAAAATTTGTGTTAGAATTTCTTTTTGATTCCCATTAAGATGGTCCAGATTGAAGTTTTCAATATTGAATTCCTGCCTGCGTAACTGAATGATATCTGCCGACGGAGAAATTACGTTTACAGATTCAAACAGAATACCTCTGCTTGGAACTGAATAAGGAGATTTTGTGTCTTCAACCTGTTCTAAGTTGCCAATTTTCTGATTCTTGTGTAAATGTATACTATGGGATGACAGATTTTCGATGTATAAATTAAATTTAATAGGTGTTCTCAAGTTGTGTCGACTTGGAGTTAAGTTATCAAAATTAAGGAAAGTGTCCTGAATCTCTAAATTTTTTGTACCTGAAGATGTAAAGATAAACTGAGGGTTATTAATAGACTGTAAAAAGGTATGGACCCGTAGATAAATTTTATCATTAGGAAGTAGAGTTATTTTCTTAGAGATGTAAACAAGACCTTCTTTAAATTTAGTGTTTAGATCATGCATCTGGGTTTTTACATGATCAGAGTAGACCGTTGGAGTAATGCTTGGACAGTTGTTATTCAAAGTGGAGGTGTTCTCAGTGATTGCAGAACTAGATGACGTACAACTTTCACTATCAGCTTTTTCTACAATATTTATTCTGTGAGATTGGGGAGCTTCAGCATTTACAAAAGGGACAACAATACCCTGAATATTGCATGAAACGTAGTCTGAATTAATTTTTACCCTAAATTTTCTTAAAAAGTCATTCCCAAAAATAAGATTGAAATTAGATTCCTGAGACATGTGAATTACATAAAAGGCGTGTTTGAACAACTTAGATTGAATTTTGAAGGATACCTCTACACATGAGGAAAAGCTTACAGTAGAATTGACTGTTGTGATCTTTACCTGACGAGACAGGTATTTTACTTTAGTTTGAAATTTGACTAAGTTAAAGAAAGATGAATTAATAATGGAAACAGAGGAACCAGTATCGATAAGCACTGTGGTATTTAAATTTGCTAGTTGAATGTTTATTAAAGGAAGAATAGGTCCTATATCTTGTACATTTGCTACAAAATGTCTTTCATGATCTAAATTGGATGAGATATTCTTCTGAATATATGAAGACTTCTCAAAATCTGACACTGTTTGAGTGGATGCATGAGAAAAACTCAAAGTGGGTCTGAGAGCATCCATCACAGATCCCTTTACCAGTTTGGGGAAAAAGACTGAGCATAAGGGTTCAAAAATGATGATTCGGGTTGAGTACAAGCTGAAACATTTTGTGAACTGACGTAAGGGTTACTATTTACACTGGGAGTTGCCACAGCTGAGTTGGAGTTAAGGGAAGGTCCAGGTAGAGGAGGAGGTAAAGAGGAAGACACACCTTGAAGATTGCTTACGCTATTTCTTGGAATAAAGTGACGTTTAAATTTCTGGCAAAATTGCGCTGAATGTCCATTTTTGTTGCAAAACTGACAAGTTACTTGTTTATTGACATAAGAAGAAGCATGTTGTTGTGAAAAAGAAGGCCGTCTTGTGTGAAAAAATTTCTTTTTTTGTGTGAGGTTGGAAAATTGAGGCTTCAGTTTGTTTTTATAATAAAATTTCCTGTCAGCGGAGTACGTTCTTTTTTTGCGGTCGAAATTGTCGGGATTAGGTTTGAATTTTTGATTATGTAAGTGCTGAATACTTTCTTTAATGGCATGAATTTCACCTTTAATTTCTTTTAGAGGGGATTTTTCATGTGAAAAGGTTGTGGCATGTGAAATTATTTCAGTTTGAGCTTCACAGTCTTGAAGCAGCGACGCTTTTTTTACAGCTTCCTCATAGGAAGAAATTTCATTTTGAAGAATGCATTTTCTAAAATCATTAGGTAGAATAGCTAGAAGTTTGTTGATTTTAATTGCGTTTAAAGCATCATTATTCGAAATGTTGTTATGAGCCTTTGGAGCAAGAATGTCAATTCTGTGGGACAGGCTCCTTATTGACTCAGCCGGTAATAATGCAAGTGCATTAAAATCTGCAATTGCTTTGCAAAGGTTGTCTTGTTTGAACTGGGCCCTGAGAAGCTTAAAGATAGCGTTTGGGGTAGATATATTTTCGCACGCAGACCTCTGAATTATAAACTTTAGAGCAGGGCCTGTGAGCTTCGATTTTATATACACAGCAGCCTGCTTATGATTCCATTTATTCGAATCAATAATTTCTTGAATTTGTGTAATGAAAAATTCAAGTAATTCAGAGTCACCATCAAATGGGGTGACATTTATGTGAAAATTATTTTGAGCCATAATTAGAAGCAAAAAAAAAAACACAAAGTAATGATAAAAAGTAGGAATGGATAATTTTTTTTTTTTTTTTTTTTTTAGGCCATGAAAATATAATACTCTAGCAACTTGATAAAAAATGTAGATAAAATTCAAGAACAAAAAAACGTTCTTCAAATTACAGAACTATTTCAAATTAATGTGCAATAACTATAGATCTAAATTTTTTGCAGTAAGTTGTACACTGCATGCATGTAATTAAAAAAAACTATCAAATCTACAGTTGAATAGTAAATATTTTACACTAGATATATAATGTTAACAAGCATTCAGTTGATGTAAAATCATGCAGTAACTATTTGTAGAGACAAATGTGCATAAAAATTATATAGATATACATGCAGCATTCAAGAAAAAGGTTGTACATATTAATATTTTAGCAAATCCATTCAAATATTGAAGAGATATTGTATTACGTTGAATTCACGATCAACGTGGAACACTATTAAATACACATGAATATGACAGAGTGATCACAATCCGTAAGCATCGCACAGATTTTTTGTCTGGAATAAGAAAAACATAACTGGCTTAAGCATAAAGCTATATTTCCTTAAAAATTTAGCCCTTATTTTCGATTAGTGTATCTATAGTATACATAAAATGGCAAAGTCATATACATGATGCGTAACGCACTACATGTGCACAGGTCAGAGGCACCATTTTTTATTATGAAAAGTCTCTATCAAAAGCATGTAATTGTCAGTTTTTAATAGTGACATTAAATTGCATCCAAAAGGGTGAACTTATAAGAGCTTGTTAAAATATCTTAAGAATGACTTATTGGCGGTTCTTTCACCACACCATGAGGATGACTTGCCCTCAACAATTCTTTTTTATTATCAATGAATTCATTATAAATGTGAAGAATACAGAAAGTCAACAAAAGTAAAATGAATGAATACAACCTGTGGCTTGAAGTCTTGAATTCACTGAAAACAAAGGAGGTGATTAGCTGCACTCAATGAAGACGCTTTTTCTATATTAATTCCATTTTATTTTCTCTTGTAAGGCATGCTGACGATCCTAGTTTTCTACTTGTTCAAACGGATGTATGAGGAGACGAAATTATCAGCCAAAAAGGGACTCGAGATGGTGTGAAATCATCCTTTAAAACTATCTTCCTCCACCTGGACCTCCATTCAACGAAAAAAAAGCACGCCGCCGCAAACCTCGTGGACAACTGCCGTGATCAAACTCCGGGTGACGTTCCCGCAAAAAACCTGCCGCGCCCCCAAACGAGAATGAGCGTCAGCGGCATAAAAACAAGACCATGGAGTCAAACAGAAGTGGAGGAAAGGAGAAAACGCTCAACTGCGCGAACTCAGCGCATGCGCCGAAACGAAATGGGCGGTTGAGTCGAAAGGAAAACTATTAAAGCCGGAAAAATTGTAAACATACGTACATCGCGATCTGAACTAAGGAAACATTGAATACAGGTGATTAACTTTAACAGTTTAAATGATAGCATCTCAAAGTAAGGTTTAGGTTAAAAAAACGATGTTGCAATTAGAGCTAGGTAAATTTAAATTACATTGTAAACAACCCCATAAAAGAGATTTTAAATTACTGAAAGTACAGTTATAACCTAAACAATAAGTTTTGAAGATGAAAGGTAAGATCTAAAATATGTCATCACGACATATTACACCCCCACGAACAAAAGAAAACTGGAAAGTCAGCAAATACAGCGGGGCTACAGACGATACCCGACAGGTGGGTAGCAGAAAAAAAAACTCTTGGGTAAATTGCTAAAATAATACCTGAATAACTTGCATAAGACATAAAGTACATAAGACAATAGACAATATGGAAAAAAAAATGCTAATATAAATAAGGACATTATACAAATTGTTTCAATGAGGTAGAATACATATGAGCAGATAAAAAAAAACAAAGAAAAAAAAAAATACATGTGTGTGGATACGATGAAATACACAATAAGGAAGCAAACAATTCCCATGTACAATGTTTCTAAATTAAGGACAAAACATGGGTGGGATAAAGGAATGGGGGAAACAAAAAACAAAAGGGGAATGTGGTACCACAAAAAAAAAGGAACAGTGGATAAAAGAAATAAATGCAGTCTAATATTTCCACAAGATACACAAAAGAAACTCAAAAATTATATATATGAAATACATATGCTTCCGTAATAATTATACTAGATTTATGCATTTACATTTTCATTACCTATAGAAGTATCAGTCCAAAAAAAAAAAAAAATCAGAAACACTATACAAAACAATATGTATTATATAAAGTTCAATCTAGAGAAGAGAAAAAAAAATCGCATATCACCAGAGTCTGCATGAATTCAAGCACCCACAGTTTTGAGCTTGAAGTCTGACTAGTTGGAATGTGTGCGAAACGAACGAGGACGTAAGTTGTACCTTTGATACTTCACATTATTGGGCACTTCAACATCTGCCACGGTGGAGTGAGCTGGGCTTAAATTAGGAGGGCTGTTGTAGGGAACAGCTGGTGGTGATCTGCTCATCGTCAGAAGTCTAGGTGGGCCATCAGAGCTACAAGAACTTGGCGAGTTATCAGGATCATTCACTTCATGTGAGAGACTACTATCGGGAGAGT
The DNA here is from genome assembly GCA_963930645.1 of Salticus scenicus. Classification (NCBI taxonomy): domain Eukaryota; kingdom Metazoa; phylum Arthropoda; class Arachnida; order Araneae; family Salticidae; genus Salticus; species Salticus scenicus. Next base: position 135,495,341 of record OZ005648.1, read on the forward strand.
ACAGGGGCTCCTCAGAAGCAACTGGATGAATCAGACCTGATCCGGACTAAGAGGACTGGCAATAGGCTGTGGAGAAGAGGATGTACACTCTGGAACTAAAGAAACAGAATTAAAAACAGAATCATTATCACAAAGAGCAGGAGATTGACGCACATAGTTTTCTGTTAGATGATGTTTTCTATTCTGGGCTATCCACAGGCGATCAATGTGCACCTTGAACTCCTTGGATGCCAGACTACGCTGAATTTGAATATTAACTGGGGACAGCACACGAGTAACCGTGATTGGTCCCGTAAATTTTTTTCTGAAAGAATGGGTACTCTTCAGATAAACCAAGTCTCCCACTCTGATATTTCTGAGTTTTGCTCTCTGATGCTGTACCGAATTTTGCATTTTTTGGGCAAGTTGAAGATTGTCAAAAACTTTTAGATAGATTTTCTCGAGGTCCTGCATTAGTTGAAAATAAGATTGATTGGTGTCAAGTGGAGTAAACACATTGTGCGGGAGAAAAACGTCATATAAAGTGGAAACTTTTCTGCCGAAATGAATATGATTAGGTGAAAATTTTGTGGATGAATGAATGGCCGAATTATACATCATTTGGTGAATATGCATGGCATTTTCAAAATTATACCCGTCTTCTTGTAATGCAGAGATTGTGGCTTTAATTGATTGGTTAATTCTTTCGCTCACAGCATTGGTTTGAGGATGATGCGAAGTTGTATATAACAGACGGATTCCAAATTTTGCAGTAAAATCCTGGAAGATTGTGGACGTAAATTGTTTACCGAGATCAGTTAAAATCATTGCAGGACGTCCATGTGTTGTTATGTACTTGAAAAGTGCATTAATTATATTTTGACTGGAAATTACTCTTATTGCGTACATCTGGAGATGCCGGGAAAAATGATCAATACACGTTAAAATGTGGAATCCATTTTTGAAGGGCCCCACAAGATCCATTGATATGAAATCGCCAGGGTGATCAGGAATAGGATTAGATTGGAATGGAGCAGCAGGGATGCGATGGGCTTTTGTGGAGAGACATCTTTCACACGACTGGACAAAATTCACCGTGTCTGCATACATCCCTCTCCAAAAATATTTTTGAGAAAGTGTTTGGTAAGTTTTCTGTATTCCCAAATGGGAAACATGTGAAATTCGAAGGGCTTTTAGACGCAATGTCTTTGGCAAAGCAATTCTAGGAGCAGGAATGGAAGAACCTTTTGGATCTTGGATAAAGAGGAGGACTTTGGATGGACTGAAGCAGAAGACTTCAGAGGTAGGATTTTTAATATTATTCTGTAAATCCCTATATATCTTAGACAGGACTAGGTCTGCACATTGTTCTTTAATTATGGTAGCTTCCGAAATTTCAAGAAGGGGATCATTATGCGTGTAAACAGAATTACCTTGTGACGAATTTATAGAAGAGACAGAATTTGTAATTGTGTTAACATTTTCATCAGAAACAATTGGAAGAATTTCATCGGTTGTCAAAAGATTTGGGTTATTGGAAATGGTGTCAGAATCAGGAAACGGAGTGCGAGAGAAAAAAATCTGCCAACACATTGTGTTTTCCTGGAACATGGATGAATGTATAATCATATTCAGCAATGTCCATCAGCCATCGAGTAATGACATTTGCAGGAGAAGAAACTTTATTGTAGAATTGTAGGGGTTTACTGTCAGACAAAATATAGAAGTGTCGTGCACATAAATAGAACTTGAAAGCTAATATTCCCTTAACAATAGCCATCAATTCCAATTTAATGGCTTCGTAACGCCTCTCAGAATCCTTCAGTGTCTTAGAAAAGTAAGAAATCGGAAGATAATGTTCGCCTCTCTTTTGCATGCGAATGGCAGAAATTGCAAAAGAACTTGCATCCGTGTTCAAATAGAATGGGTCTTCAAAATTTGGTTGAATAATGAAAGGTTGTGACAAAAATACTTGCTGTAATTTCAAAAAGGAATTTTGATGGGTATTAGTCCAGACGAATGGCACCTTGGGTGATGTGAGCTTGATTAATGGGTCAGTGAGGTCAGCAAAAGCAGGGATGAGTGATCTATAAATGCCGCAAATCCCTAAGAAACGCTTAAGGTGTTTCCTTGTTTTAGGTTGTGGAAATGTTTTGATTTTCTGAATATTGCTTGTATTGGGAGAAACCTTATGTTGAGAGATTTGGAAGCCAAGATATTGAATAGATGGTGTGAAAAATGAACACTTTTTTGGATTCAGAGTTAAGTTGTGTTTTCGGAAAATTTTTAGAAGATTACTAAGTTTGGAGCATGTATCATCAAAATTGTGACTACCCAGGACAAAGTCGTCCTGGTAAGCCATTAAACCATCAATGCCAGCCTCGTCAATGATAAGGTCTGCCATGGCCTGAAAATATTGCGCAGCTGTCTTAAGTCCAAAGACAAGACGTACATACTTGTACGTTGCCCAGGGGGTTGTAAAGCTGAGCTGATCTTGAAATTCAGATGGCAAATTAATCTGATGATAAGCGCTGGGCATATCCAGGGAGGAAAAAAAATTAAATTTAGCAAGTTGAGCAATGAGGTCAGGGATTTTGGGCAGAGGATAACTTGATCCTTCAATAATGTTGTTAATTAGCCTTAAATCTAAAGCAAGACGATACGCCTGCTTGGCCTGGGGATCAATGGCTTTCTTTTTTACTAAAATCATTGGGCAGGCCCAATTTGAAAAGTTTTTCTGGATAATGCCAGCCTCAACTAACTCATTGATTTGTTGCTTTGCCTCATCCTGGAGAACCTGTGGGATAGGGAAAGGAAGGCACTTAATAGGGCACTCCGAAGTAAACTTTAAAATTGGCTTGACTAAGTCTGTGTGTCCAAGAGATTTTAAGGAGCATGAAAAAGCTGCAAAATTTTCGTCTAAAATTTGTGTTAGAATTTCTTTTTAATTCCCATTAAGATGGTCCAGATTGAAGTTTTCAATATTGAATTCCTGCCTGCGTAACTGAATGATATCTGCCGACGGAGAAATTACGTTTACAGATTCAAACAGAATACCTCTGCTTGGAACTGAATAAGGAGATTTTGTGTCTTCAACCTGTTCTAAGTTGCCAATTTTCTGATTCTTGTGTAAATGTATACTATGGGATGACAGATTTTCGATGTATAAATTAAATTTAATAGGTGTTCTCAAGTTGTGTCGACTTGGAGTTAAGTTATCAAAATTAAGGAAAGTGTCCTGAATCTCTAAATTTTTTGTACCTGAAGATGTAAAGATAAACTGAGGGTTATTAATAGACTGTAAAAAGGTATGGACCCGTAGATAAATTTTATCATTAGGAAGTAGAGTTATTTTCTTAGAGATGTAAACAAGACCTTCTTTAAATTTAGTGTTTAGATCATGCATCTGGGTTTTTACATGATCAGAGTAGACCGTTGGAGTAATGCTTGGACAGTTGTTATTCAAAGTGGAGGTGTTCTCAGTGATTGCAGAACTAGATGACGTACAACTTTCACTATCAGCTTTTTCTACAATATTTATTCCGTGAGATTGGGGAGCTTCAGCATTTACAAAAGGGACAACAATACCCTGAATATTGCATGAAACGTAGTCTGAATTAATTTTTACCCTAAACTTTCTTAAAAAGTCATACCCAAAAATAAGATTGAAATTAGATTCCTGAGACATGTGAATTACATAAAAGGCGTGTTTGAACAACTTAGATTGAATTTTGAAGGATACCTCTACACATGAGGAAAAGCTTACAGTAGAATTGACTGTTGTGATCTTTACCTGACGAGACAGGTATTTTACTTTAGTTTGAAATTTGACTAAGTTAAAGAAAGATGAATTAATAATGGAAACAGAGGAACCAGTATCGATAAGCACTGTGGTATTTAAATTTGCTAGTTGAATGTTTATTAAAGGAAGAATAGGTCCTATATCTTGTACATTTGCTACAAAATGTCTTTCATGATCTAAATTGGATGAGATATTCTTCTGAATATATGAAGACTTCTCAAAATCTGACACTGTTTGAGTGGATGCATGAGAAAAACTCAAAGTGGGTCTGAGAGCATCCATCACAGATCCCTTTACCAGTTTGGGGAAAAAGACTGAGCATAAGGGTTCAAAAATGATGATTCGGGTTGAGTACAAGCTGAAACATTTTGTGAACTGACGTAAGGGTTACTATTTACACTGGGAGTTGCCACAGCTGAGTTGGAGTTAAGGGAAGGTCCAGGTAGAGGAGGAGGTAAAGAGGAAGACACACCTTGAAGATTGCTTACGCTATTTCTTGGAATAAAGTGACGTTTAAATTTCTGGCAAAATTGCGCTGAATGTCCATTTTTGTTGCAAAACTGACAAGTTACTTGTTTATTGACATAAGAAGAAGCATGTTGTTGTGAAAAAGAAGGCCGTCTTGTGTGAAAAAATTTCTTTTTTTGTGTGAGGTTGGAAAATTGAGGCTTCAGTTTGTTTTTATAATAAAATTTCCTGTCAGCGGAGTACGTTCTTTTTTTGCGGTCGAAATTGTCGGGATTAGGTTTGAATTTTTGATTATGTAAGTGCTGAATACTTTCTTTAATGGCATGAATTTCACCTTTAATTTCTTTTAGAGGGGATTTTTCATGTGAAAAGGTTGTGGCATGTGAAATTATTTCAGTTTGAGCTTCACAGTCTTGAAGCAGCGACGCTTTTTTTACAGCTTCCTCATAGGAAGAAATTTCATTTTGAAGAATGCATTTTCTAAAATCATTAGGTAGAATAGCTAGAAGTTTGTTGAATTTAATTGCGTTTAAAGCATCATTATTCGAAATGTTGTTATGAGCCTTTGGAGCAAGAATGTCAATTCTGTGGGACAGGCTCCTTATTGTTTAGCCGGTAATAATGCAAGTGCATTAAAATCTGCAATTGCTTTGCAAAGGTTGTCTTGTTTGAACTGGGCCCTGAGAAGCTTAAAGATAGCGTTTGGGGTAGATATATTTTCGCACGCAGACCTCTGAATTATAAACTTTAGAGCAGGGCCTGTGAGCTTCGATTTTATATACACAGCAGCCTGCTTATGATTCCATTTATTCGAATCAATAATTTCTTGAATTTGTGTAATGAAAAATTCAAGTAATTCAGAGTCACCATCAAATGGGGTGACATTTATGTGAAAATTATTTTGAGCCATAATTAGAAGCAAAAAAAAAAAAACACAAAGTAATGATAAAAAGTAGGAATGGATAATTTTTTTTTTTTTTTTTTTTTTAGGCCATGAAAATATAATACTCTAGCAACTTGATAAAAAATGTAGATAAAATTCAAGAACAAAAAAACGTTCTTCAAATTACAGAACTATTTCAAATTAATGTGCAATAACTATAGATCTAAATTTTTTGCAGTAAGTTGTACACTGCATGCATGTAATTAAAAAAAACTATCAAATCTACAGTTGAATAGTAAATATTTTACACTAGATATATAATGTTAACAAGCATTCAGTTGATGTAAAATCATGCAGTAACTATTTGTAGAGACAAATGTGCATAAAAATTATATAGATATACATGCAGTATTCAAGAAAAAGGTTGTACATATTAATATTTTAGCAAATCCATTCAAATATTGAAGAGATATTGTATTACGTTGATTTCACGATCAACGTGGTACACTATTAAATACACATGAATATGACACAGTGATCACAATCCGTAAGCATCGCACAGATTTTTTGTCTGGAATAAGAAAAACATAACTGGCTTAAGCATAAAGCTATATTTCCTTAAAAATTTAGCCCTTATTTTCGATTATTGTATCTATAGTATACATAAAATGGCAAAGTCATATACATGATGCGTAACGCACTACATGTGCACAGGTCAGAGGCACCATTTTTTATTATGAAAAGTCTCTATCAAAAGCATGTAATTGTCAGTTTTTAATAGTGACATTAAATTGCATCCAAAAGGCTGAACTTATAAGAGCTTGTTAAAATATCTTAAGAATGACTTATTGGCGGTTCTTTCACCACACCATGATGATGACTTGCCCTCAACAATTCTTTTTTATTATCAATGAATTCATTATAAATGTGAAGAATACAGAAAGTCAACAAAAGTAAAATGAATGAATACAACCTGTGGCTTGAAGTCTTGAATTCACTGAAAACAAAGGAGGTGATTAGCTGCACTCAATGAAGACGCTTTTTCTATATTAATTCCATTTTATTTTCTCTTGTAAGGCATGCTGACGATCCTAGTTTTCTACTTGTTCAAACGGATGTATGAGGAGACGAAATTATCAGCCAAAAAGGGACTCGAGATGGTGTGAAATCATCCTTTAAAACTATCTTCCTCCACCTGGACCTCCATTCAACGAAAAAAAAGCACGCCGCCGCAAACCTCGTGGACAACTGCCGTGATCAAACTCCGGGTGACGTTCCCGCAAAAAACCTGCCGCGCCCCCAAACGAGAATGAGCGTCAGCGGCATAAAAACAAGACCATGGAGTCAAACAGAAGTGGAGGAAAGGAGAAAACGCTCAACTGCGCGAACTCAGCGCATGCGCCGAAACGAAATGGGCGGTTGAGTCGAAAGGAAAACTATTAAAGCCGGAAAAATTGTAAACATACGTACATCGCGATCTGAACTAAGGAAACATTGAATACAGGTGATTAACTTTAACAGTTTAAATGATAGCATCTCAAAGTAAGGTTTAGGTTAAAAAAACGATGTTGCAATTAGAGCTAGGTAAATTTAAATTACATTGTAAACAACCCCATAAAAGAGATTTTAAATTACTGAAAGTACAGTTATAACCTAAACAATAAGTTTTGAAGATGAAAGGTAAGATCTAAAATATGTCATCACGACATATTACACCCCCACGAACAAAAGAAAACTGGAAAGTCAGCAAATACAGCGGGGCTACAGACGATACCCGACAGGTGGGTAGCAGAAAAAAAAACTCTTGGGTAAATTGCTAAAATAATACCTGAATAACTTGCATAAGACATAAAGTACATAAGACAATAGACAATATGGAAAAAAAAATGCTAATATAAATAAGGACATTATACAAATTGTTTCAATGAGGTAGAATACATATGAGCAGATAAAAAAAAACAAAGAAAAAAAAAAATACATGTGTGTGGATACGATGAAATACACAATAAGGAAGCAAACAATTTCCATGTACAATGTTTCTAAATTAAGGACAAAACATGGGTGGGATAAAGGAATGGGGGAAACAAAAAACAAAAGGGAATGTGGTACCACAAAAAAAAGGAACAGTGGATAAAAGAAATAAATGCAGTCTAATATTTCCACAAGATACACAAAAGAAACTCAAAAATTATATATATGAAATACATATGCTTCCGTAATAATTATACTAGATTTATGCATTTACATTTTCATTACCTATAGAAGTATCAGTCCAAAAAAAAAAAAATCAGAAACACTATACAAAACAATATGTATTATATAAAGTTCAATCTAGAGAAGAGAAAAAAAAATCGCATATCACCAGAGTCTGCATGAATTCAAGCACCCACAGTTTTGAGCTTGAAGTCTGACTAGTTGGAATGTGTGCGAAACGAACGAGGACGTAAGTTGTACCTTTGATACTTCACATTATTGGGCACTTCAACATCTGCCACGGTGGAGTGAGCTGGGCTTAAATTAGGAGGGCTGTTGTAGGGAACAGCTGGTGGTGATCTGCTCATCGTCAGAAGTCTAGGTGGGCCATCAGAGCTACAAGAACTTGGCGAGTTATCAGGATCATTCACTTCATGTGAGAGACTACTATCGGGAGAGTACAGGGGCTCCTCAGAAGCAACTGGATGAATCAGACCTGAATCCGGACTAAGAGGACTGGCAATAGGCTGTGGAGAAGAGGATGTACACTCTGGAACTAAAGAAACAGAATTAAAAACAGAATCATTATCACAAAGAGCAGGAGATTGACGCACATAGTTTTCTGTTAGATGATGTTTTCTATTCTGGGCTATCCACAGGCGATCAATGTGCACCTTGAACTCCTTGGATGCCAGACTACGCTGAATTTGAATATTAACTGGGGACAGCACACGAGTAACCGTGATTGGTCCCGTAAATTTTTTTCTGAAAGAATGGGTACTCTTCAGATAAACCAAGTCTCCCACTCTGATATTTCTGAGTTTTGCTCTCTGATGCTGTACCGAATTTTGCATTTTTTGGGCAAGTTGAAGATTGTCAAAAACTTTTAGATAGATTTTCTCGAGGTCCTGCATTAGTTGAAAATAAGATTGATTGGTGTCAAGTGGAGTAAACACATTGTGCGGGAGAAAAACGTCATATAAAGTGGAAACTTTTCTGCCGAAATGAATATGATTAGGTGAAAATTTTGTGGATGAATGAATGGCCGAATTATACATCATTTGGTGAATATGCATGGCATTTTCAAAATTATACCCGTCTTCTTGTAATGCAGAGATTGTGGCTTTAATTGATTGGTTAATTCTTTCGCTCACAGCATTGGTTTGAGGATGATGCGAAGTTGTATATAACAGACGGATTCCAAATTTTGCAGTAAAATCCTGGAAGATTGTGGACGTAAATTGTTTACCGAGATCAGTTAAAATCATTGCAGGACGTCCATGTGTTGTTATGTACTTGAAAAGTGCATTAATTATATTTTGACTGGAAATTACTCTTATTGCGTACATCTGGAGATGCCGGGAAAAATGATCAATACACGTTAAAATGTGGAATCCATTTTTGAAGGGTCCCACAAGATCCATTGATATGAAATCGCCAGGGTGATCAGGAATAGGATTAGATTGGAATGGAGCAGCAGGGATGCGATGGGCTTTTGTGGAGAGACATCTTTCACACGACTGGACAAAATTCACCGTGTCTGCATACATCCCTCTCCAAAAATATTTTTGAGAAAGTGTTTGGTAAGTTTTCTGTATTCCCAAATGGGAAACATGTGAAATTCGAAGGGCTTTTAGACGCAATGTCTTTGGCAAAGCAATTCTAGGAGCAGGAATGGAAGAACCTTTTGGATCTTGGATAAAGAGGAGGACTTTGGATGGACTGAAGCAGAAGACTTCAGAGGTAGGATTTTTAATATTATTCTGTAAATCCCTATATATCTTAGACAGGACTAGGTCTGCACATTGTTCTTTAATTATGGTAGCTTCCGAAATTTCAAGAAGGGGATCATTATGCGTGTAAACAGAATTACCTTGTGACGAATTTATAGAAGAGACAGAATTTGTAATTGTGTTAACATTTTCATCAGAAACAATTGGAAGAATTTCATCGGTTGTCAAAAGATTTGGGTTATTGGAAATGGTGTCAGAATCAGGAAACGGAGTGCGAGAGAAAAAATCTGCCAACACATTGTGTTTTCCTGGAACATGGATGAATGTATAATCCTATTCAGCAATGTCCATCAGCCATCGAGTAATGACATTTGCAGGAGAAGAAACTTTATTGTAGAATTGTAGGGGTTTACTGTCAGACAAAATATAGAAGTGTCGTGCACATAAATAGAACTTGAAAGCTAATATTCCCTTAACAATAGCCATCAATTCCAATTTAATGGCTTCGTAACGCCTCTCAGAATCCTTCAGTGTCTTAGAAAAGTAAGAAATCGGAAGATAATGTTCGCCTCTCTTTTGCATGAGAATGGCAGAAATTGCAAAAGAACTTGCATCCGTGTTCAAATAGAATGGGTCTTCAAAATTTGGTTGAATAATGAAAGGTTGTGACAAAAATACTTGCTGTAATTTCAAAAAGGAATTTTGATGGGTATTAGTCCAGACGAATGGCACCTTGGGTGATGTGAGCTTGATTAATGGGTCAGTGAGGTCAGCAAAAGCAGGGATGAGTGATCTATAAAAGCCGCAAATCCCTAAGAAACGCTTAAGGTGTTTCCTTGTTTTAGGTTGTGGAAATGTTTTGATTTTCTGAATATTGCTTGTATTGGGAGAAACCTTATGTTGAGAGATTTGGAAGCCAAGATATTGAATAGATGGTGTGAAAAATGAACACTTTTTTGGATTCAGAGTTAAGTTGTGTTTTCGGAAAATTTTTAGAAGATTACTAAGTTTGGAGCATGTATCATCAAAATTGTGACTACCCAGGACAAAGTCGTCCTGGTAAGCCATTAAACCATCAATGCCAGCCTCGTCAATGATAAGGTCTGCCATGGCCTGAAAATATTGCGCAGCTGTCTTAAGTCCAAAGACAAGACGTACATACTTGTACGTTGCCCAGGGGGTTGTAAAGCTGAGCTGATCTTGAAATTCAGATGGCAAATTAATCTGATGATAAGCGCTGGGCATATCCAGGGAGGAAAAAAAATTAAATTTAGCAAGTTGAGCAATGAGGTCAGGGATTTTGGGCAGAGGATAACTTGATCCTTCAATAATGTTGTTAATTAGCCTTAAATCTAAAGCAAGACGATACGCCTGCTTGGCCTGGGGATCAATGGCTTTCTTTTTTACTAAAATCATTGGGCAGGCCCAATTTGAAATGTTTTTCTGGATAATGCCAGCCTCAACTAACTCATTGATTTGTTGCTTTGCCTCATCCTGGAGAGCCTGTGGGATAGGGAAAGGAAGGCACTTAATAGGGCACTCCGAAGTAAACTTTAAAATTGGCTTGACTAAGTCTGTGTGTCCAAGAGATTTTAAGGAGCATGAAAAAGCTGCAAAATTTTCGTCTAAAATTTGTGTTAGAATTTCTTTTTGATTCCCATTAAGATGGTCCAGATTGAAGTTTTCAATATTGAATTCCTGCCTGCGTAACTGAATGATATCTGCCGACGGAGAAATTACGTTTACAGATTCAAACAGAATACCTCTGCTTGGAACTGAATAAGGAGATTTTGTGTCTTCAACCTGTTCTAAGTTGCCAATTTTCTGATTCTTGTGTAAATGTATACTATGGGATGACAGATTTTCGATGTATAAATTAAATTTAATAGGTGTTCTCAAGTTGTGTCGACTTGGAGTTAAGTTATCAAAATTAAGGAAAGTGTCCTGAATCTCTAAATTTTTTGTACCTGAAGATGTAAAGATAAACTGAGGGTTATTAATAGACTGTAAAAAGGTATGGACCCGTAGATAAATTTTATCATTAGGAAGTAGAGTTATTTTCTTAGAGATGTAAACAAGACCTTCTTTAAATTTAGTGTTTAGATCATGCATCTGGGTTTTTACATGATCAGAGTAGACCGTTGGATAATGCTTGGACAGTTGTTATTCAAAGTGGAGGTGTTCTCAGTGATTGCAGAACTAGATGACGTACAACTTTCACTATCAGCTTTTTCTACAATATTTATTCTGTGAGATTGGGGAGCTTCAGCATTTACAAAAGGGACAACAATACCCTGAATATTGCATGAAACGTAGTCTGAATTAATTTTTACCCTAAACTTTCTTAAAAAGTCATACCCAAAAATAAGATTGAAATTAGATTCCTGAGACATGTGAATTACATAAAAGGCGTGTTTGAACAACTTAGATTGAATTTTGAAGGATACCTCTACACATGAGGAAAAGCTTACAGTAGAATTGACTGTTGTGATCTTTACCTGACGAGACAAGTATTTTACTTTAGTTTGAAATTTGACTAAGTTAAAGAAAGATGAATTAATAATGGAAACAGAGGAACCAGTATCGATAAGCACTGTGGTATTTAAATTTGCTAGTTGAATGTTTATTAAAGGAAGAATAGGTCCTATATCTTGTACATTTGCTACAAAATGTCTTTCATGATCTAAATTGGATGAGATATTCTTCTGAATATATGAAGACTTCTCAAAATCTGACACTGTTTGAGTGGATGCATGAGAAAAACTCAAAGTGGGTCTGAGAGCATCCATCACAGATCCCTTTACCAGTTTGGGGAAAAAGACTGAGCATAAGGGTTCAAAAATGATGATTCGGGTTGAGTACAAGCTGAAACATTTTGTGAACTGACGTAAGGGTTACTATTTACACTGGAAGTTGCCACAGCTGAGTTGGAGTTAAGGGAAGGTCCAGGTAGAGGAGGAGGTAAAGAGGAAGACACACCTTGAAGATTGCTTACGCTATTTCTTGGAATAAAGTGACGTTTAAATTTCTGGCAAAATTGCGCTGAATGTCCATTTTTGTTGCAAAACTGACAAGTTACTTGTTTATTGACATAAGAAGAAGCATGTTGTTGTGAAAAAGAAGGCCGTCTTGTGTGAAAAAATTTCTTTTTTTGTGTGAGGTTGGAAAATTGAGGCTTCAGTTTGTTTTTATAATAAAATTTCCTGTCAGCGGAGTACGTTCTTTTTTTGCGGTCGAAATTGTCGGGATTAGGTTTGAATTTTTGATTATGTAAGTGCTGAATACTTTCTTTAATGGCATGAATTTCACCTTTAATTTCTTTTAGAGGGGATTTTTCATGTGAAAAGGTTGTGGCATGTGAAATTATTTCAGTTTGAGCTTCACAGTCTTGAAGCAGCGACGCTTTTTTTACAGCTTCCTCATAGGAAGAAATTTCATTTTGAAGAATGCATTTTCTAAAATCATTAGGTAGAATAGCTAGAAGTTTGTTGAATTTAATTGCGTTTAAAGCATCATTATTCGAAATGTTGTTATGAGCCTTTGGAGCAAGAATGTCAATTCTGTGGGACAGGCTCCTTATTGACTCAGCCGGTAATAATGCAAGTGCATTAAAATCTGCAATTGCTTTGCAAAGGTTGTCTTGTTTGAACTGGGCCCTGAGAAGCTTAAAGATAGCATTTGGGGTAGATATATTTTCGCACGCAGACCTCTGAATTATAAACTTTAGAGCAGGGCCTGTGAGCTTCGATTTTATATACACAGCAGCCTGCTTATGATTCCATTTATTCGAATCAATAATTTCTTGAATTTGTGTAATGAAAAATTCAAGTAATTCAGAGTCACCATCAAATGGGGTGACATTTATGTGAAAATTATTTTGAGCCATAATTAGAAGCAAAAAAAAAAAAAACACAAAGTAATGATAAAAAGTAGGAATGGATAATTTTTTTTTTTTTTTTTTTTTTTTAGGCCATGAAAATATAATACTCTAGCAACTTGATAAAAAATGTAGATAAAATTCAAGAACAAAAAAACGTTCTTCAAATTACAGAACTATTTCAAATTAATGTGCAATAACTATAGATCTAAATTTTTTGCAGTAAGTTGTACACTGCATGCATGTAATTAAAAAAAACTATCAAATCTACAGTTGAATAGTAAATATTTTACACTAGATATATAATGTTAACAAGCATTCAGTTGATGTAAAATCATGCAGTAACTATTTGTAGAGACAAATGTGCATAAAAATTATATAGATATACATGCAGTATTCAAGAAAAAGGTTGTACATATTAATATTTTAGCAAATCCATTCAAATATTGAAGAGATATTGTATTACGTTGAATTCACGATCAACGTGGAACACTATTAAATACACATGAATATGACACAGTGATCACAATCCGTAAGCATCGCACAGATTTTTTGTCTGGAATAAGAAAAACATAACTGGCTTAAGCATAAAGCTATATTTCCTTAAAAATTTAGCCCTTATTTTCGATTATTGTATCTATAGTATACATAAAATGGCAAAGTCATATACATGATGCGTAACGCACTACATGTGCACAGGTCAGAGGCACCATTTTTTATTATGAAAAGTCTCTATCAAAAGCATGTAATTGTCAGTTTTTAATAGTGACATTAAATTGCATCCAAAAGGGTGAACTTATAAGAGCTTGTTAAAATATCTTAAGAATGACTTATTGGCGGTTCTTTCACCACACCATGATGATGACTTGCCCTCAACAATTCTTTTTTATTATCAATGAATTCATTATAAATGTGAAGAATACAGAAAGTCAACAAAAGTAAAATGAATGAATACAACCTGTGGCTTGAAGTCTTGAATTCACTGAAAACAAAGGAGGTGATTAGCTGCACTCAATGAAGACGCTTTTTCTATATTAATTCCATTTTATTTTCTCTTGTAAGGCATGCTGACGATCCTAGTTTTCTACTTGTTCAAACGGATGTATGAGGAGACGAAATTATCAGCCAAAAAGGGACTCGAGATGGTGTGAAATCATCCTTTAAAACTATCTCCCTCCACCTGGACCTCCATTCAACGAAAAAAAAGCACGCCGCCGCAAACCTCGTGGACAACTGCCGTGATCAAACTCCGGGTGACGTTCCCGCAAAAAACCTGCCGCGCCCCCAAACGAGAATGAGCGCCAGCGGCATAAAAACAAGACCATGGAGTCAAACAGAAGTGGAGGAAAGGAGAAAACGCTCAACTGCGCGAACTCAGCGCATGCGCCGAAACGAAATGGGCGGTTGAGTCGAAAGGAAAACTATTAAAGCCGGAAAAATTGTAAACATACGTACATCGCGATCTGAACTAAGGAAACATTGAATACAGGTGATTAACTTTAACAGTTTAAATGATAGCATCTCAAAGTAAGGTTTAGGTTAAAAAAACGATGTTGCAATTAGAGCTAGGTAAATTTAAATTACATTGTAAACAACCCCATAAAAGAGATTTTAAATTACTGAAAGTACAGTTATAACCTAAACAATAAGTTTTGAAGATGAAAGGTAAGATCTAAAATATGTCATCACGACATATTACACCCCCACGAACAAAAGAAAACTGGAAAGTCAGCAAATACAGCGGGGCTACAGACGATACCCGACAGGTGGGTAGCAGAAAAAAAAACTCTTGGGTAAATTGCTAAAATAATACCTGAATAACTTGCATAAGACATAAAGTACATAAGACAATAGACAATATGGAAAAAAAAATGCTAATATAAATAAGGACATTATACAAATTGTTTCAATGAGGTAGAATACATATGAGCAGATAAAAAAAAACAAAGAAAAAAAAAATACATGTGTGTGGATACGATGAAATACACAATAAGGAAGCAAACAATTCCCATGTACAATGTTTCTAAATTAAGGACAAAACATGGGTGGGATAAAGGAATGGGGGGAACAAAAAACAAAAGGGGAATGTGGTACCACAAAAAAAAAGGAACAGGGGATAAAAGAAATAAATGCAGTCTAATATTTCCACAAGATACACAAAAGAAACTCAAAAATTATATATATGAAATACATATGCTTCCGTAATAATTATACTAGATTTATGCATTTACATTTTCATTACCTATAGAAGTATCAGTCCAAAAAAAAAAAAAATCAGAAATACTATACAAAACAATATGTATTATATAAAGTTCAATCTAGAGAAGAGAAAAAAAAATCGCATATCACCAGAGTCTGCATGAATTCAAGCACCCACAGTTTTGAGCTTAAACGAACGAGGACGTAAGTTGTACCTTTGATACTTCACATTATTGGGCACTTCAACATCTGCCACGGTGGAGTGAGCTGGGCTTAAATTAGGAGGGCTGTTGTAGGGAACAGCTGGTGGTGATCTGTTCATCGTCAGAAGTCTAGGTGGGCCATCAGAGCTACAAGAGCTTGGCGAGTTATCAGGATCATTCACTTCATGTGAGAGACTACTATCGGGAGAGTACAGGGGCTCCTCAGAAGCAACTGGATGAATCAGACCTGAATCCGGACTAAGAGGACTGGCAATAGGCTGTGGAGAAGAGGATGTACACTCTGGAACTAAAGAAACAGAATTAAAAACAGAATCATTATCACAAAGAGCAGGAGATTGACGCACATAGTTTTCTGTTAGATGATGTTTTCTATTCTGGGCTATCCACAGGCGATCAATGTGCACCTTGAACTCCTTGGATGCCAGACTACGCTGAATTTGAATATTAACTGGGGACAGCACACGAGTAACCGTGATTGGTCCCGTAAATTTTTTTCTGAAAGAATGGGTACTCTTCAGATAAACCAAGTCTCCCACTCTGATATTTCTGAGTTTTGCTCTCTGATGCTGTACCGAATTTTGCATTTTTTGGGCAAGTTGAAGATTGTCAAAAACTTTTAGATAGATTTTCTCGAGGTCCTGCATTAGTTGAAAATAAGATTGATTGGTGTCAAGTGGAGTAAACACATTGTGCGGTAGAAAAACGTCATATAAAGTGGAAACTTTTCTGCCGAAATGAATATGATTAGGTGAAAATTTTGTGGATGAATGAATGGCCGAATTATACATCATTTGGTGAATATGCATGGCATTTTCAAAATTATACCCGTCTTCTTGTAATGCAGAGATTGTGGCTTTAATTGATTGGTTAATTCTTTCGCTCACAGCATTGGTTTGAGGATGATGCGAAGTTGTATATAACAGACGGATTCCAAATTTTGCAGTAAAATCCTGGAAGATTGTGGACGTAAATTGTTTACCGAGATCAGTTAAAATCATTGCAGGACGTCCATGTGTTGTTATGTACTTGAAAAGTGCATTAATTATATTTTGACTGGAAATTACTCTTATTGCGTACATCTGGAGATGCCGGGAAAAATGATCAATACACGTTAAAATGTGGAATCCATTTTTGAAGGGTCCCACAAGATCCATTGATATGAAATCGCCAGGGTGATCAGGAATAGGATTAGATTGGAATGGAGCAGCAGGGATGCGATGGGCTTTTGTGGAGAGACATCTTTCACACGACTGGACAAAATTCACCGTGTCTGCATACATCCCTCTCCAAAAATATTTTTGAGAAAGTGTTTGGTAAGTTTTCTGTATTCCCAAATGGGAAACATGTGAAATTCGAAGGGCTTTTAGACGCAATGTCTTTGGCAAAGCAATTCTAGGAGCAGGAATGGAAGAACCTTTTGGATCTTGGATAAAGAGGAGGACTTTGGATGGACTGAAGCAGAAGACTTCAGAGGTAGGATTTTTAATATTATTCTGTAAATCCCTATATATCTTAGACAGGACTAGGTCTGCACATTGTTCTTTAATTATGGTAGCTTCCGAAATTTCAAGAAGGGGATCATTATGCGTGTAAACAGAATTACCTTGTGACGAATTTATAGAAGAGACAGAATTTGTAATTGTGTTAACATTTTCATCAGAAACAATTGGAAGAATTTCATCGGTTGTCAAAAGATTTGGGTTATTGGAAATGGTGTCAGAATCAGGAAACGGAGTGCGAGAGAAAAAATCTGCCAACACATTGTGTTTTCCTGGAACATGGATGAATGTATAATCATATTCAGCAATGTCCATCAGCCATCGAGTAATGACATTTGCAGGAGAAGAAACTTTATTGTAGAATTGTAGGGGTTTACTGTCAGACAAAATATAGAAGTGTCGTGCACATAAATAGAACTTGAAAGCTAATATTCCCTTAACAATAGCCATCAATTCCAATTTAATGGCTTCGTAACGCCTCTCAGAATCCTTCAGTGTCTTAGAAAAGTAAGAAATCGGAAGATAATGTTCGCCTGTCTTTTGCATGAGAATGGCAGAAATTGCAAAAGAACTTGCATCCGTGTTCAAATAGAATGGGTCTTCAAAATTTGGTTGAATAATGAAAGGTTGTGACAAAAATACTTGCTGTAATTTCAAAAAGGAATTTTGATGGGTATTAGTCCAGACGAATGGCACCTTGGGTGATGTGAGCTTGATTAATGGGTCAGTGAGGTCAGCAAAAGCAGGGATGAGTGATCTATAAAAGCCGCAAATCCCTAAGAAACGCTTAAGGTGTTTCCTTGTTTTAGGTTGTGGAAATGTTTTGATTTTCTGAATATTGCTTGTATTGGGAGAAACCTTATGTTGAGAGATTTGGAAGCCAAGATATTGAATAGATGGTGTGAAAAATGAACACTTTTTTGGATTCAGAGTTAAGTTGTGTTTTCGGAAAATTTTTAGAAGATTACTAAGTTTGGAGCATGTATCATCAAAATTGTGACTACCCAGGACAAAGTCGTCCTGGTAAGCCATTAAACCATCAATGCCAGCCTCGTCAATGATAAGGTCTGCCATGGCCTGAAAATATTGCGCAGCTGTCTTAAGTCCAAAGACAAGACGTACATACTTGTACGTTGCCCAGGGGGTTGTAAAGCTGAGCTGATCTTGAAATTCAGATGGCAAATTAATCTGATGATAAGCGCTGGGCATATCCAGGGAGGAAAAAAAATTAAATTTAGCAAGTTGAGCAATGAGGTCAGGGATTTTGGGCAGATGATAACTTGATCCTTCAATAATGTTGTTAATTAGCCTTAAATCTAAAGCAAGACGATACGCCTGCTTGGCCTGGGAATCAATGGCTTTCTTTTTTACTAAAATCATTGGGCAGGCCCAATTTGAAATGTTTTTCTGGATAATGCCAGCCTCAACTAACTCATTGATTTGTTGCTTTGCCTCATCCTGGAGAGCCTGTGGGATAGGGAAAGGAAGGCACTTAATAGGGCACTCCGAAGTAAACTTTAAAATTGGCTTGACTAAGTCTGTGTGTCCAAGAGATTTTAAGGAGCATGAAAAAGCTGCAAAATTTTCGTCTAAAATTTGTGTTAGAATTTCTTTTTGATTCCCATTAAGATGGTCCAGATTGAAGTTTTCAATATTGAATTCCTGCCTGCGTAACTGAATGATATCTGCCGACGGAGAAATTACGTTTACAGATTCAAACAGAATACCTCTGCTTGGAACTGAATAAGGAGATTTTGTGTCTTCAACCTGTTCTAAGTTGCCAATTTTCTGATTCTTGTGTAAATGTATACTATGGGATGACAGATTTTCGATGTATAAATTAAATTTAATAGGTGTTCTCAAGTTGTGTCGACTTGGAGTTAAGTTATCAAAATTAAGGAAAGTGTCCTGAATCTCTAAATTTTTTGTACCTGAAGATGTAAAGATAAACTGAGGGTTATTAATAGACTGTAAAAAGGTATGGACCCGTAGATAAATTTTATCATTAGGAAGTAGAGTTATTTTCTTAGAGATGTAAACAAGACCTTCTTTAAATTTAGTGTTTAGATCATGCATCTGGGTTTTTACATGATCAGAGTAGACCGTTGGAGTAATGCTTGGATAGTTGTTATTCAAAGTGGAGGTGTTCTCAGTGATTGCAGAACTAGATGACGTACAACTTTCACTATCAGCTTTTTCTACAATATTTATTCTGTGAGATTGGGGAGCTTCAGCATTTACAAAAGGGACAACAATACCCTGAATATTGCATGAAACGTAGTCTGAATTAATTTTTACCCTAAACTTTCTTAAAAAGTCATACCCAAAAATAAGATTGAAATTAGATTCCTGAGACATGTGAATTACATAAAAGGCGTGTTTGAACAACTTAGATTGAATTTTGAAGGATACCTCTACACATGAGGAAAAGCTTACAGTAGAATTGACTGTTGTGATCTTTACCTGACGAGACAGGTATTTTACTTTAGTTTGAAATTTGACTAAGTTATAAAAAGATGAATTAATAATGGAAATAGAGGAACCAGTATCGATAAGCACTGTGGTATTTAAATTTGCTAGTTGAATGTTTATTACAGGAAGAATAGGTCCTATATCTTGTACATTTGCTACAAAATGTCTGTCATGATCTAAATTGGATGAGATATTCTTCTGAATATATGAAGACTTCTCAAAATCTGACACTGTTTGAGTGGATGCATGAGAAAAACTCAAAGTGGGTCTGAGAGCATCCATCACAGATCCCTTTACCAGTTTGGGGAAAAAGACTGAGCATAAGGGTTCAAAAATGATGATTCGGGTTGAGTACAAGCTGAAACATTTTGTGAACTGACGTAAGGGTTACTATTTACACTGGGAGTTGCCACAGCTGAGTTGGAGTTAAGGGAAGGTCCAGGTAGAGGAGGAGGTAAAGAGGAAGACACACCTTGAAGATTGCTTACGCTATTTCTTGGAATAAAGTGACGTTTAAATTTCTGGCAAAATTGCGCTGAATGTCCATTTTTGTTGCAAAACTGACAAGTTACTTGTTTATTGACATAAGAAGAAGCATGTTGTTGTGAAAAAGAAGGCCGTCTTGTGTGAAAAAATTTCTTTTTTTGTGTGAGGTTGGAAAATTGAGGCTTCAGTTTGTTTTTATAATAAAATTTCCTGTCAGCGGAGTACGTTCTTTTTTTGCGGTCGAAATTGTCGGGATTAGGTTTGAATTTTTGATTATGTAAGTGCTGAATACTTTCTTTAATGGCATGAATTTCACCTTTAATTTCTTTTAGAGGGGATTTTTCATGTGAAAAGGTTGTGGCATGTGAAATTATTTCAGTTTGAGCTTCACAGTCTTGAAGCAGCGACGCTTTTTTTACAGCTTCCTCATAGGAAGAAATTTCATTTTGAAGAATGCATTTTCTAAAATCATTAGGTAGAATAGCTAGAAGTTTGTTGAATTTAATTGCGTTTAAAGCATCATTATTCGAAATGTTGTTATGAGCCTTTGGAGCAAGAATGTCAATTCTGTGGGACAGGCTCCTTATTGACTCAGCCGGTAATAATGCAAGTGCATTAAAATCTGCAATTGCTTTGCAAAGGTTGTCTTGTTTGAACTGGGCCCTGAGAAGCTTAAAGATAGCATTTGGGGTAGATATATTTTCGCACGCAGACCTCTGAATTATAAACTTTAGAGCAGGGCCTGTGAGCTTCGATTTTATATACACAGCAGCCTGCTTATGATTCCATTTATTCAAATCAATAATTTCTTGAATTTGTGTAATGAAAAATTCAAGTAATTCAGAGTCACCATCAAATGGGGTGACATTTATGTGAAAATTATTTTGAGCCATAATTAGAAGCAAAAAAAAAAAACACAAAGTAATGATAAAAAGTAGGAATGGATAATTTTTTTTTTTTTTTTTTTTTTTTTTTTAGGCCATGAAAATATAATACTCTAGCAACTTGATAAAAAATGTAGATAAAATTCAAGAACAAAAAAACGTTCTTCAAATTACAGAACTATTTCAAATTAATGTGCAATAACTATAGATCTAAATTTTTTGCAGTAAGTTGTACACTGCATGCATGTAATTAAAAAAAACTATCAAATCTACAGTTGAATAGTAAATATTTTACACTAGATATATAATGTTAACAAGCATTCAGTTGATGTAAAATCATGCAGTAACTATTTGTAGAGACAAATGTGCATAAAAATTATATAGATATACATGCAGCATTCAAGAAAAAGGTTGTACATATTAATATTTTAGCAAATCCATTCAAATATTGAAGAGATATTGTATTACGTTGAATTCACGATCAACGTGGAACACTATTAAATACACATGAATATGACACAGTGATCACAATCCGTAAGCATCGCACAGATTTTTTGTCTGGAATAAGAAAAACATAACTGGCTTAAGCATAAAGCTATATTTCCTTAAAAATTTAGCCCTTATTTTCGATTATTGTATCTATAGTATACATAAAATGGCAAAGTCATATACATGATGCGTAACGCACTACATGTGCACAGGTCAGAGGCACCATTTTTTATTATGAAAAGTCTCTATCAAAAGCATGTAATTGTCAGTTTTTAATAGTGACATTAAATTGCATCCAAAAGGGTGAACTTATAAGAGCTTGTTAAAATATCTTAAGAATGACTTATTGGCGGTTCTTTCACCACACCATGATGATGACTTGCCCTCAACAATTCTTTTTTATTATCAATGAATTCATTATAAATGTGAAGAATACAGAAAGTCAACAAAAGTAAAATGAATGAATACAACCTGTGGCTTGAAGTCTTGAATTCACTGAAAACAAAGGAGGTGATTAGCTGCACTCAATGAAGACGCTTTTTCTATATTAATTCCATTTTATTTTCTCTTGTAAGGCATGCTGACGATCCTAGTTTTCTACTTGTTCAAACGGATGTATGAGGAGACGAAATTATCAGCCAAAAAGGGACTCGAGATGGTGTGAAATCATCCTTTAAAACTATCTTCCTCCACCTGGACCTCCATTCAACGAAAAAAAAGCACGCCGCCGCAAACCTCGTGGACAACTGCCGTGATCAAACTCCGGGTGACGTTCCCGCAAAAAACCTGCCGCGCCCCCAAACGAGAATGAGCGTCAGCGGCATAAAAACAAGACCATGGAGTCAAACAGAAGTGGAGGAAAGGAGAAAACGCTCAACTGCGCGAACTCAGCGCATGCGCCGAAACGAAATGGGCGGTTGAGTCGAAAGGAAAACTATTAAAGCCGGAAAAATTGTAAACATACGTACATCGCGATCTGAACTAAGGAAACATTGAATACAGGTGATTAACTTTAACAGTTTAAATGATAGCATCTCAAAGTAAGGTTTAGGTTAAAAAAACGATGTTGCAATTAGAGCTAGGTAAATTTAAATTACATTGTAAACAACCCCATAAAAGAGATTTTAAATTACTGAAAGTACAGTTATAACCTAAACAATAAGTTTTGAAGATGAAAGGTAAGATCTAAAATATGTCATCACGACAACAATATTCCGCAAAAATTGATTTTCCTACTTTAGAGATCTTTTTACAATTTATTAATGATAAATGTGCATCTATAGAATTATGTAATGAAAATGAGAGTAAAGAGAATGAGTATAAACAAAATAAGGATAAACAATTTAAGTTATCTAAGTTTCATTCTAACGTTAATTACAAATGTAATTTATGTAAAAACAATAATCATTTCTTGTTCAAATGCTTTAAATTTAAAGAACTTCCTGTTAAGGATAGAAAACAATTTGTTAGAAAGAACTCATTATGCAGCAACTGTTTATCTAATAAACACTCTATCGCTCAATGTAATTCCACTTATACCTGTCATTTTTGTAATACAAAACATCATTCTAGTATATGCGATAATAATTTGAAAACTTATACAGCTTCGGCTTCATCTGCTGGTAATAATTTTGAAAACTCTGAGAATCGTACAGAGCCATCTGGCATATCTCAATTCCAAACAAGTACTCATAACCATTCTATACAAACATCTTTCGCTTTACTTCCTACAGCTAGCGCTTATATTTATGATTCAATGGGTCAGAGACATGTGCTAAAAATTTTATGCGATTCAGGCTCTGAAAGTTCTTTTATCACTGAATCATGTATGAGTATTTTAGGTTATGAGAGAAAAAAATGCAAGATTTCTCGTCAAAGGGTTAGCAAATTCAAAGATTGCAATAACTAAAGGTTATACAGACATTAATTTAATTTCCATTCACGATTCCGATGTCAAGTTATCCATGCGAGTTTTTATATTAGATAAATTAACAGCTCCATTGCCATCAGAGAAAATAAACAAGGAACATTTTTCGCATTTAAAAAATATGCAACTGGCCGATCCCAAATTTGAAATTCCAAGTAAAATTGATATGATTT
Source organism: Salticus scenicus (assembly GCA_963930645.1). NCBI lineage: Eukaryota > Metazoa > Arthropoda > Arachnida > Araneae > Salticidae > Salticus > Salticus scenicus. The sequence goes on from OZ005648.1 coordinate 135,518,629, forward strand.
TGGGATCTGATTATTTTTTTTCTATTTTACTTCCTGGTCAAACAATTTGTACTGAGAATGGTTTAATTGCTCAAAATTCAATTTTTGGTTTTCTCGTATCTGGAAAATTACCTGAATCTCAGACAAAATGTAATTCGATTTCAAATTTACATATTTACGAAACTAATATTGATAGTGAGTTAAAACGTTTTTGGGAATTAGAAGAAGTTTTTAATCCAAGTGAGAAGTTACTTTCACCCGAGGAACAGTTTGTGGAGTCACATTTTCAGGAAAATTATTCAATTAATCCAGAAGGCCGTTTTGTGGTAAAACTACCATTTTATAAATGTAAATCTGAATTATGTAATACAAGACCCGCTGCACTTTCCCGATTGTATGCAATGGAGAGGAAATTTTCTGAAAATCCGGAATTCGAACAACAATATAAGGATTTTTTATATGAATACGAACAATTAGGACACATTGAGGTAATTACTCAGAATTCACTAAATATTTCTCAAAGGGAACAATATTTCCCACCTCATCACGCAGTTATTAAACCTTCTAGCACTACCACTAAATTAAGAGTCGTTTTTGACGGTTCCTGTAAAACTTCTGAGGGTAAATTATTAAATTCAGTTTTAGGTGTTGGCCCTAAATTACAACGAGACATTTTTGAGATCTTACTTAATTTTCGATTACCGGAGATAGTTTTTTCTGCAGACGTGGAGAAAATGTACCGCCAGGTTTTAATTTCTGAGGACGATCAAAATTATCAAAAAATCCTTTGGAGATACAACCCTAATGAGGAAATAAAGGAATATAAATTGAAGACAGTTACATATGGCCTTGCTCCAGCATCCTTTTTGGCCACTAGGTGCATTAAGCAAATCGTTCTAGATTATAGTCAAAATACACACGTCTCGCGCACTTTGTTAAAAGATATATATATGGATGACTTGATATCTGGTTCAAACTCAGTTAGTAGCGCAATATCAATTGCTAAGGAAACTGCTAATGTTTTGGAAGAACATGTGTTTCATTTGAGAAAGTGGAATTCCAATTCGAATGAATTCCTTGCGGAATTTCGAGAAAATTGCATCACAGATACAGACTTTAAAATAATACCAAACAACAATGAAAGTTCTAAAGTTCTAGGGCTTTACTGGAACTCTTTAGCAGATACATTTATTTTCAAAACCGCACTTACTCTCAAACCACCACTAACAAAAAGATGCATTTTGTCTGAATCTGCACGCATTTTTGATCCTCTAGGGTTAATTTCACCTTGTACAGTAGTATTAAAAATATTTTATCTAAAGCTATGGTTAACAAAAGGAGACTGGGATTCTCCTATTCCGCAACAATTTGAAAAGGAGCTCATTAAATATGAGAATTCATTCAATAAAATTAGCCAATTTTCTGTTACTAGATGCGTCACGCTTTCATCCGATAGTACATTTGAATTACATGGTTTCAGCGATGCGTCAACACATGCTTACGCCGCTGCAATCTATTGATGACAGACTCATGATAACAAATCAAAAGTCTCACTCTTAGTTGCCAAAACTAAAGTAGCTCCTATCAAGCAAATTTCCGTTCCCAAGTTGGAACTTTGTGGTGCTCATTTATTATCTAAGTTATTTTCTTCAGTCATAAAAATATTAGAAAATTATAACTTTGACATTTACGCATGGACAGATTCAACAGTTGTTCTTTCTTGGTTATCCGCACATCCACGTAAGTGGAAAACTTTTGTTGCAAATAGAACGTCACAAATATTAGATGTTCTTCCCACATAACATTGGAGACACGTTCCATCTAAAGAAAACCCCGCTGATATCGCTTCTCGGGGCATAGATCCTAAAAGTTTACCTGAATGCAACTTGTGGTGGAATGGCCCAAGTTGGCTACTTTTGGATCCTACACATTGGCCTAATGATGCGCCTAAGTCTAAGGAAATCGAGGATCAAATTTCGGCTGAAAAGAAAGCTGATCCCATTTTGTCTTACCATATTGATACATCTAATGATCTTTATGATCAACTATTCAATAAATTTTCTTCATTTTTTAAAATCAAACGCATTCTGGCATATTGCCTAAGATTCATAAATAACTGCAAGTCAGCAAGTAAAGTTCATGTCTCAACAGATGATTCTTACTCCCCTCTTACATGTAGGGAAGCTAAACACGCCGAAGAGAACATCATTCGATGGGTACAAAATAAATACTTTCACGAAGACTTAAAACACATCAAGAATCAAAACATTTTGTCTAGGAAAAGTCCTTTACACTCTCTACATCCATTCATTGACCAGAACGGTCTGTTACGGGTGGGAGGTCGCTTACAAAACGCCCAATTATCATTTAACGAAAAGCATCCGGTAATATTGCCGTCTAAACACAAATTGAGCGACCTTATTATACAAGAGAAACATATTGCACACTTGAATGCAGGACCATCATTGTTATCCCACATTATAAAACAGGCATATTGGATCATTGGTGGAAAAAGATTAATCAATAAGCTTGTTAATAAATGCTTGAAATGCTTCCGTTTCAAAGCTACTTCTACACCCCAGCTCATGGGAAACTTACCACCACATCGAGTAAATCTCGAGCGACCTTTCTTTGCATGTGGTGTGGACTATGCTGGTCCAATGTATATAAAATTTAACAAGGGTCGTGGCTCTAAAACAACAAAAGGATACATAGCTTTATTCATTTGCCTTGCTACAAAAGCAGTACACATCGAAGCTGTCAGCGATTTGACGACTGACGCATTTTATAGCTGCCTTACGATGTTTCAGTGCTAGACGTGGTTCACCAAGTCATATTTACAGTGATAACGCAACCAATTTTGTTGGTGCTAAAAGGAAACTCGATGAAATAAAACAAATATTGTCTTTACCAAGAAAGGAATGCGTAGCACATTATTTAACACAAGCTCAAATAGAGTGGCATTTTATTCCTCCCGCATCACCTCATTTCGGAGGAATTTGGGAAGCTGCAGTACGATCCTGTAAATTTCACATTAAACGAGTAATCGGTGATACACGGTTGACATTTGAGGAACTGAGCACTTTATTAACCCAAATAGAATCCTTATTAAATTCACGTCCTCTCTTTAAAAGTACTGATTCTGATACAGACTCTATTAATGTTCTCACCCCATCACATTTTCTTACAGGTGATGTCATGCTTTCACCTGCAGACGAACCATTATCCTGTGGCAGGAATCTCAAGAACCGATGGCAAATGGTACAAAAATTGAGACGAGATATTTCTAGAGCTTGGAAAAAGGAGTATCATCAGCTCCTTACAATCAAGGAATAAGTGGCAACATCCTGCATCGAATATCAAGGAAGGAGAATTGGTGATTATTATGGACAACAGCTGCTCACCTTTATCCTGGCCAATTGGTCGAATTACAAAGGTTCACACCGGTACCGACGGACTGGTAAGAGTGGCGTGTATAAAAACTAAAGACTGTGTTATTAAAAGAGCAGTTAACAAAATTGCTGTTCTCCCTTTATATCAGGACTAGCGCCCTGATAGGGTGGGAGTCATGTTCGATTTCCACCGTACAGTCATATTCGATTCCCAACATAATCGAACTCCGCACTCAATGACACTTTCGATTTAACTGTTTTCATCTCAACTTTACTTTTTTCTGTTCAACAGGTACGAACATCTCAACTCTAAACGAACAGAAACCAAAAGGAACAGTTTATTTTTTTTCATCCGCATGGTAGCTTGCATGCTATCTTTCGCATTCTTATTTTCGCAGTTATTACTTTACATTATTATTGTTTATTACTAAATCGCAATGATCTATCGCACCTTATGTTCTTCACGCATATTTAATTCTGTGTATTGTTTGTTAAATATAGTTTTCGTTTGTGAAAGAAAAATATAAGTGTTCATTATTGTCTTCACATCAAATTACACAACACGAGCGTAATCACTACTGATCGCTGCATTCAGATACGTTGGAATTTCACTAACCTGGCATTCATTCATCAACCTGCGATTACAGCCAGTGACAACAGCACTCGAATACGATAATTGAAAAATATAATCAACTATTATTGTCCTCTTCTCAAATGCCGGCTTCAAAGTTTTAGTGATGGTGCATTTCATCTTATAATACTTGATGTTCAATAAGAATGGAAATTAAAGAAATTTTTATGTACGGCGTATGAAACATTTTATACAAGGTCTTCTCAAGGATTTAAACGCGCTCATACAGGAGAAAAGTCATATGTGTGTGAAATTTGTGTGTAAAGTGTTGTGCTAATTTAAAATTTTTGTGCAAGACGCATGAAATATTTACACGCGCTCAGACAGGAGAAAAACCAGACGTGTGTGAAATTTACGCGTAAAATGGTTATTTAAGATTTTTAGTGATTTCGTACAAAAAAAAAAAAAAAAAAAAAAAGCCATGCACGTATCAAATAAGTTTTCTTCATAACTTTTATTATAAAAAAGCAGTTAATTGCGATAAAATCGTAGTCCTCGAACTATTGATAAACGGTATAAACATTAGTGCTCAAGTAATTCTTCTTTTTAATAAATATATTTTTGAAATGTGAAATAATAATAAAACATCGAATCAAAAAAAAAAAAAAAAGAGAAACAGTAAGTAAATTTTTGTTTGTTTATATGGAAGTTATTTAATTTCAGGAATAAAAATAAACAAGGACATGAAATTGTATGATTTGAAAGTTACATAATTTGGAGGATATGATAAAATATTTATTAAATAAATGACTATTTATAAAGTAATTTCAATTTTAATGATATTTCATATTTTTAACTGCATAATACTTTTTATATATATATATATTTTTAATATACATTTAGCTAAGTACTTTTGCTAATATAATATTTTGGGTCTATATATATATATATAAAAAAAAAAAAAAAAAAAAAAAAAAGATAATAATAATAATTAGAAATTGAAATAGATAGGGCAAAAGTGTTTGGTATATTTGAAACTTCATTTATTCATATATTTATTTTGCATAAACACATTTTTTTCATTTATAGTGCATAATTATCACTACATTTTTACACAAATATTTATTTTATTATTGCATATATATAGAGAGAGAGACTAAGTATTTTTGCTGAAATTGTCATGCAATATTATTTTTATTGCTTTAAATATCAATGAAATGTTTAATAAAGACAAAGAAATAAATAAATAAATCAGAGCAGCAGAAATGCTTGGTACAAATTCTAACATTTTTCATTCATAATATTGGTTGAATATATTTTATTTTCAATACATTTTATTTAATTTCACAATATTTTTATTTTTACACAATATTTATCATATGTATGCTCATCTATTTTTCTTTTTGGATAATAATATATGGGCATATAAAACTAAGTATTCTTGTTTTAAAAGTGGCATACAATAGTATAAAATTATATGCCAATGTAATTAATAAAAAAAAAAAAAAACAAGAATGCTTGGTATTAACAATTTTTGTTTTGTGTCACATGATATATTTATTATATAGTTTTTTTACAATATTTTAAGTTGGTTAGGCAAAATTATTAATTATGGCGAAAGCCAAGAATGTCAACATTCAGTTGATGAATTTTGATGGGGAACCATCTTTAGTGGACTTTTTCTTCGACCAAGTGTCCACCTACGCAAAAATAAATCGGTTATTATCTGAAGAAGCTGTAGCTGTAATGAAGGGAAAGTTGTCTGGGGCGACATTAAAATATTTAACGCAATCTCCCCAGTTGTACAAATCAAATGATTTAAACTTTCTTAAGGAAGAATTTAAAACTTTCTTTACTCCTATGAGCTCTACACAAGCTTTAATAGAATTTAACAATTTAAATTTGCTCCCTCAGGAACCCATAAAAATTTTTTCTCATAGGTTAAGCATTCTAGCAAACATTATTTACAACAAAATTACGGATGATAACGCACTAGATAATATTAAATTTACAAGCTTTATTTCCTCTATACCATCTAACATACGCATAAAAATCATGGAAGAGGGGATATCGCATTATAAGTTGGCTGTAAATCGCGCTCAAAAATTACAAGAGATTAACATGAATGAAAGTATTCTGCTCAAACAAAATGATAGTGTATTTGTCAACACTTTATCGGAGAAATTAATTGAACTACGGAAAAAGTTGATGCTTTGTCTTTTGGACAAAAAGATAAAAAAGAGGAGGTAAACAACTTATCAGATTCGCAAAATGACCATGTTGGAAGAAGTCGACACAATGATTATAGACAAAACTTTAGATCACATAAAGTAAAGGGACCACAAAAGAAAGAGGGTTATAATGGTGTGATTTGCCAGCTGTCTAATCGTAGAGGGCATGTAGCTAATAGATGTTATAAATGGCAAAGAAGCCAAACCCAAAACAATAATTTTTCCAGAGGTAGATTTTTCAAAAAAAAAAATGACAATAACAGAAATTACAATAATTTAAACTAGACTCGAGAGATATATGTGAAGATGTTAACATATATTTGGTTAACTTTTAATTGAATTTTTAAATAAAATAAAATCTAATCTAAATTAAAGCATTATTGCAATAAAAAAAATAATTAAATTTTAAGTGAGATATTATATTTACATAATTTGTTCTTAGGCATTTGAAGAAAGAATTATTTTTAAATGTCATTAAAATTACACAATTTTAATTATACATACGACCTACACTATTTATTAACATAAAACAATAACACACATCATTCAGAAATCTAAATTGTATATGTTTTATATCTAAATCATAAATAAAATGTTTATCTTTTTAAATAGAAAAGTACTTTATTTTATGGATAAAAAAGAAAATAAAAGAAATCATATCTAACGGAAATTCTGACATTAAACGTAATTATAAAAAAAAAGTGTTCTCAAATAGTCATAAAACAAGAAAACTCATTGTCAGAATTTATATTATTTCAACACCGGATATAATTTATTTTAAATTACCCAATATTAATGATTTCAGTTCATAACGGTCATTTCTCTCGTCAAACTGTCGCTTGGCATGAAATTGGCGAGTACAGGGTTAATACAACTATAAACCGTCATTACAAATTCAAAAAATTAACATTAGTTTATTATCTAAAACAAAGAACTGAAGTTGGCTTTCATTTTGGCGAAAATAAGATAATGCATATATATGACTTCCTTTCCGGGCGGTTCTCCCCGTGCGATAAAAAAAAGCAGACCCACAGTTTTTGCTCTTTTCATCAGATAGTCAAGACGTAAGATTTTTCTCTGCCCTCTCTCTCTCCCTTGATCCCGGAATTCTTGGGATTATTGCGTTGCAAATAATTTTTATGTGTGAACTTGTATTTGTCTTCATGTGATTTCTTTAATAACCAACATTTAATAAAGACAATGTAAAATTCTCAAGACTTTGATTATATTCATCTTTTCAACAACGCTTTGTATCGATTTTCACGGCCAATGGATAAACTTCTTTCGTCTGTGGTGGATTTCTCCTTTACAGAGGTATTTATATAAAAATTATTTTCATACCTTTACTGTAGACGAATCTTAATGAAATTAAATTATGTTATTCAAGTTCATTATCGGATGTTCCCTGTTGAAAATGGAGCTTATACCTCTACTGTTTTGTGTACAGGGACACCCGAAAGTATTTCAAAGCATTGTGTTACATGAGAAAGATTTCTATAAACAATATTTTCATACCTTTACTGTAGACATATATTAATGAAATTGAAATATGTTATTCAAGTTCACTATTGGACGTTCCCTATTGAAAATGGAGTTTGTACCTCTACAGGTTTGTGTACAGGGACACCGAAAGTATTTCAAAGCATTGTGTTTTATGAGAGGTATTTCTATAAATCATATTTTAATACCTTCACTGTAGACATATCTTAATGGAATTGAAATATGTTATTCCAGTTCACTATTGAATGTTTCCTGTGTAAAATGGAGGAAATACCACCATCGGGTTATACACAGGGTTACATGCACTATTTCGAAAGCAAGCTTTTTAAGAAGTTATCTTTTCCTTTTTGGACCCGTTGCGTTGACGACACCTTCACGCTTATCAACATATCTCATCACAATATTGACCATGTCTTAGAAACTTTAAATTCAATTGACAGTAATATCCAGTTTACATATGAAATAGAAAATAATGGCTCCCTTCCATTTCTTGATACCCTCGTCTCTCGCACTGTAAATGGATTTTCAACCACCGTCTATCGAAAAAATTTTGCTGTCTCCCTTCCTCCCCATGCGCGTTTATGTCACCCACCTAACCAAAAAATGGCTGCTTTCTATACTTTTGTAAACCGTGCACTTAATATTTGTTCAAATCCTATTTTATAAAAATCTGAAATTAAATACCTGAAAGCCATTGCAATTGACAAAGGTTATGACCCTTCCATTATAGACAAAGCTATCCAAAAATTACAACTCCCTCGTATATCGTCTACTAAATCAATCTCTTCTAATATCAGTATTGTCTTACCCTATTTTCTTAAATCTAGTCAAACCATAGCCAAAATTCTCAAACAATATGATTTTAAAATAATATTTTCGCCTTCCAATAAACTCACCTTTTCTCAGTTAAAAGATCCCATTGATATGCATAATTCTTGGGGTATTGATAGTATTTCCTGTCAGTGTGGTTTATCATATATTGGCCAAACTAAACGCAGTCGTAAATTCCGTCTAAAAGAACATATTAATTACGTCCGCAAACAAGAAACCAATAAATCGGCTATTTCTAAACACTGCTGGGAGGAAAATCATAATTTTAAATTTAATTCAGCTCAAATAATTTGCAGACCTAAATCCATTCATGAACTCAATTTCTTTGAAGCTTTTCATATTTATAAAAATTTTAAAAACCTTGTAAATTGTGATTTCGCTATTCCCTATTTGTCTGACTGTTGAAAATTTTATATTCAGTCCACATTTTCTTAATTTTTCTACTGTTTACACAGCTAACTTTCCCAAATTCCTATTCCCCACTCTTCCCACCTTTCCCGCAATAATATTGTTTGAACTAAATCCGGCCCCTCTCCTATATATACGAGCACTTCTCTTGATTCCGAATCCTTTTTGCTCTGAAGACGGTACGCTTAAGGCCAGCGAAACAGCTGTATGCATTTCCAATATTTTTCTTTGGCGTTTCTGACGTAGTAGTTTATTCGAGTTTAATATTCTAACGCCAAGTCTCCTGTAATTTTAAGCTTATATCTTACCTGTACGAAGGTGCAACATATCAGAAGCACACCAGACGTCTTCCGTGGGCCTCAACTATGAAGAGTAGTTAACCTGTTGAGTGAGAAGAGTAGTTTTTGAGTTATAGAACTTCTTTAGTTTATCAAGATTCAGACCTTTTTGGAGGTAAGTATTATGAATTTTGTAATCTATTTACGAATCAGTACAACGCGTGAAAATCTAGAGTCGTTTCAGGTAGTGGAGCTGAGTTAGTAATCTGATTCCGATGGACGTATTTCGAACAGTATGTGATTCAGTTTCACTTATTCTCTAAGATGACAATTTGAAGAATATTGAATACCAATTAATCCATATTACGTGTATTTTTTTTTTTCAACTGAGTGAAAATAATGCGCGGATCGGGAATCGAACTCCGGAACTTTGACTTACAAGATCAACGCTCTACCAATTGAGCTATTCAGGCTGACAACCGGGGGCATTACTCACACAGATAACCTTTAGGCAGAACATCTGGTCTATCATGTTGATAGCTCGACAAAATAAGCCGTAGGTAATGGAAACAACAACATTAAACAATGGGAGGAAGAATTCTTCCTAAAGGTTGTCTGTGTAAGTAATGCCCACCGTTTGTCGGCCTGGATAGCTGAATTGGTAGAGCTTGCCCTTGTAAGTCAAAGATCCGTAGTTCGATTTCCGGTCCGGGCGTTATTTTCGCTCTGTTGGTAAAAAAAAAAAAAAAAAAAAAAAAAATTCAATATACATAATTTTCTTCCCAAACTGCTGATTGTGTGATATTATTAAATGTAATCCATATTATTTACAATTTTTGTAAAACATAAATTACGATAATTTTTTCAGTACGTTTTTTTTTTTTTTTTTTTTTTTTTTTTTGGGGGGGGGGGGGGTTGTTTGTTTGTTTCAAATATTATTATAAAAAAAGATGTGTATCATGCAATTATTCATGAATTTCTGTAAAAAGACTACTGTATTTCTTGTTTTACTTACAGGAAATAGATATTACATTATTCCTTTCATAAATATTCCCCTTTACCTACTTTCTCTATATTACCCGAAAAAAACTTTTCTTAACTAAAAATTTTGCTTTTAAACTTTATTTTTTGCAACAGAAAACCATCAAACCACATTAACAACATTAATAAAACCACAACTACATTAATTGATAGTTTGTAATAATTGAATCCACACTAATCCAAAATACTTCTTCTTCTTTTTTTTTTTTTTTTTTTTTTTTTTTTTTTGTGATGAGTTCAAATATAAATAAAATTTCATATTCATCTACTTTTCCCTGTATATAAATATTTTGGGATAATGTATTTATAACATTATTACATCGTGAAAAAAAAAATGAATTTTTTTAACAACTAATCAATTATTTTAATAAAGAAAGAAAATATTTAATTATCTCAAAGATATTCAGTGATTTTATAGACGACAGTTGTGGGAGAATTTTAATTCAAGTTATTATGTAGGTTTCAAATAAAATAATCCTACCGATTGTAAAAAAACCACTGAACATTTCTCGCACATTGGATGTGTTATATATTTTATTGTAATTAATTTAGAGTGTTACTTTCATGATTTTCTAAATAATGAAAGAAACCTTAAACACCATAACAGTTTTGTGTAATTTTAAAAAGAATGAAAAAATTTGTGATTCTTTGAAACAGACTTATATTTTACTTGCACTAAAGCATTTTAAAAAGTGTAAGAATTTTTGATGAAAAGGCAAATAAGCACACTCTTCTATTATTATTATTATTATTATTATTATTATTATTGTTGTTGTTGTTATTATTATGATTATTATTTCAGTTTTGAATAGAACCACATGCGGCAAATTTCAACTGACGCATATAAAATACTCCAAAGTAATATATAATTTTTTATTTTATTTGATAAAACCTTTTTTTAACCTTCAATTGAGTCGCTAAACAAATGAACTGGCTAAGTGGCGAAAATACACAGTTACATGCGTATGTTTATTAAAATCACACAATCAACTGTAGAAGAAAATCATATTTTATTGAATTTTTTTTTCCGACTGAGTGAAAATAATGCCTGGACCGGGACTCGAACCCCGGATCTTTGACTTACAAGGTCAAGGCTCTACTAATTGAGCTATTCAGGCCGACACCCCGGTCAGCATTAAATTTTAACGAAATTTTTTTTTCGTTAAAAGTAAAAAAAATCGATAACTTTGTTTTAAATTATCACAGATTTATGGTTCAACCATTCGTTTTGAAGGTATTGACGAGACCTTTCGAAATATACCCATCTTGAAACTTTGCCCCCCCGGGTGGGCACTTTCCCCCCGGTGGGGGGGGGAACCGATGCCCCCACATGCATAAAATTTTTTTCCCAGTTAACTATTACTATTATCAACGAGACCTTTCGAAAGATACCCATCTTGAAAATTTACTTCCCCGGGGTGGGGGGGGGGACCGATGCCCCCACATGCAGAAAATTTTTTTCCTAGTTAATTACTACTATTATCAACGAGATCTTTCGAAAGATACCCATTGTGAAAATTTATTCGAAGCGATCCCCCCCCCATGCACAAAATTTTTTTCCTAGTTACATATTACTATTATCAATAATTCATATTAATTTTACAATCACAAGTTTAAAATAACTCTTATTATGCACATTTATACGAATTTTTGTCCTATGCTGCCATGTTAAAAATTTAGATAAAATTCTATCACAGCGCCACCTGTTGAGCTATTGATCCCCAAATATAATCAGCACCAGTTTATGTCGGGGACCAACTAAATACCAAGTTTGGTTAAATTTCGTTAAAAAAAAAAAAAAAAAAAAAAAAAAATGCGATTTTTTTCTGTTTTGTTTTGTTAAAAGTAAAAAAAATCGATAACTTTGGTTTAAATTATCACAGATTTGTGGTTCAACCATTCGTTTTAAAGGTATTGACGAGACCTTTCGAAAGATACCCATCTTGAAACTTTGCCTCCCCGGCTGGGTACTTCCCCCCCCCGGTGGGTGGGGAACCGATGCCCCCACATGCACAAAAATTTTTTCCCAGTTAACTATTACTATTATCAACGAGACCTTTTGAAAGATACCCATCTTGAAAATTTACTTCCCCGGGGGGGTACTTCCCCCCCCCAGGGGGGGGAACCGATGCCCCCACATGCACAAATTTTTTTTCCTAGCTAACTACTATTATTATCAATAATTCATATTAATTTTACAATCACAAGTGTAAAATAACTCTCTTTATGCCCATTTATACGGAATTTTGTCCTATGCTGCCATGTTAAAAATTTGCATAAAATGCGATCACAACGCGACCTATTGAGCGATTGATCCCAAAATCTAATCAGCACCAGTTTATGTCAGGGTGCAACTAAATACCAAGTTTGGTTAAATTTCATTCATTGGTTCGTGAGATACAGCGTCCACAAAAAAATGATACAGACAGACAGACAGGCATTTTCTAAAAACTATTAATTGGTGTTCTCCACTCCCAACACATGTAAATCCATCAAAAAGTGGACTTCGAAAATTTTCGCGAATCCAATACTTTCTCTATATTACATATAGAAGAAAGTAAAAATTCGTATAAATGTGCATAATAAGAGTTATTTTAAACTTGTGATTGTAAAATTAATATGAATAATTGATAATAGTAGTATATAACTAGGAAAAAATTTTGTGCATGGGAGGGCATCGCTTTCCCCCCTAGGGGGAAATACCCCCCAGGGGGGTAAATTTCACAATGGGTATCTTTAGAAAGATCTCGTTGATAATAGTAGTAGTTAACTAGGAAAAAATTTTTGTGCATGTGGGGGCATCGGTTCCCCCCCCACCGTGGGGGGGAAGTACCCCCCGGGGGGCAAAGTTTCAAGATGGGTATCTTTCGAAATGTCTCGTCAATACCTTTAAAACGAGTGGTTGAACCATAAATCTGTGATAATTTAAAACAAAGTTATCGATTTTTCTGTGATAGCATTTTATCTAAATTTTTAACATGGCAGTATAGGACAAAAATTCGTTTAAATGTGCATAATAAGAGTTATTTTAAACTTGTGATTGTAAAATTAATATGAATAATTGATAATAGTAGTACGTAACTAGGATAAAAATTTTGTGCATGTGGGGGCATCGCTTCCCCCCCCCTGGGGGAAGTACCCCCCCGGGGGGGAGGTAAATTTTCAAGATGGGTATCTTTCGAAAGATCTCGTCAATACCTTTAAAACGAATGGTTGAACTATAAATCTGTGATAATTTAAAACAAAGTTATCGATTTTTTTTACTTTTAACAAAAGAAAAAAAAAACTTTGAAAAAAAATCGTATTTTTTTTTTTTTTTTTAAATATTGTCTTGTGGTGGCCAAAACATACTAGTTTTCTAAGTTTTTTTTCGTTAAAAGTAAAAAAAATCGATAACTTTGTTTTAAATTATCACAGATTTATGGTTCAACCATTCGTTTTGAAGGTATTGACGAAACCTTTCGAAAGATACCCATCTTGAAACTTTGCCCCCCCGGGTGGGTACTTCCCCCCAGGTGGGGGGGGGGAACCGATGCCCCCACATGCACAATTTTTTTTTTCCTAGTTAACTACTACTATTATCAATAATTCATATTAATTTTACAATCACAAGTTTAAAATAGCTCTCATTATGCCCTTTTATACGGAATTTTGTCCTATGCTGCCATGTTAAAAATTTGCATAAAATGCGATCACAGCGCCACCTGTTGAGCTATTGATCCCCAAATCTAATCAGCACCAGTTCATGTCAGGGTGCAACTAAATAAAAAGTTTGGTTAAATTTCATTCATTGGTTCGTGAGATACAGCGTCCACAAAAAAAAATGATACAGACAGATAGACAGACATTTTCTAAAAACTATTAATTCGTAATCTAGACATTTCAAAACATGTAAATCCATCAAAAAATGGACTTCGAAAATTTTCGCGAATCCAATACTTTCTCTATATTACATATAGAAGAAAGTAAAAATTCAAATAAGCTAAAAGACAACATGTTCATAAAGTAATATTCAAAAACCGAAATTCGAAATTACTAGTTTTTGAATGAGGTAGCCTTATAAAATGAAGTAATAAAAAATCACAAGAGATAACATAAGAAAGAAGAAAGGATGAATGTGAATTATGTACAGCCTTAAGCAAAAAGCCATATATAAGACACGTGTGTTCGTAAATTGGAAAAATCTGTGAACACGCAATAAGCGAATCATATGTACATATGTGTAAGAATTTCATTAAAAAATTACATTATCTAGATATTCAGTAATAGGAAGAATAATGATTTTCATGTGCGGTGATCACGTGTAAATATTATTAGAACGATCAGTTTTCTGCATGTATTGACTCCAAACTATAGATAACATTCTATATCAAATAGTCTTTTTTGTTTCCTAGTGAATATTGATAGTTCTGTCTGCAATCAATGATATAAGACAGCTGTTTCTGACGTACTTTATATATCAGTAAGTGTAATATCATAATGCGTAGTATAAGTGTCAGTTAACTGCCGCATATACAATTGAACTAACTTCGAAATTATTGGAGTATTCAAAATCGGATAAAAATATTCTCAATTACATGTTGTAAAGAATAAAAAACAAAGTATGTTTCTTTCTATATTATCAGATAAAATATACTGATCTAATTTTAAAGTAATGCACAAAATATTGCTAATGAAAAATAATCGGTATATCGATAATAAATAATATAAATTTTATAGCAGCTAAAAAAAATTCAACACGGTTATAAATTTTAATTTTAATTATTTTAAAATAATTTAAAAAAAATGCAATTTTTAAATATAAAGTATATTTGACCAGAAGTGATGAACAACTACTTTTTAAATTTCTGATATTATCAAAGAAAGCAATATTTAAATATACTAGGGATTCTTACAACAAATGGCGGAAATAACAATTTTGTAATTCATTGCTTAAAATATACATTTATATCTATAATATATCTTGATACAGTTTCGTGAAGATACGAGAACTTTATATGTATATACCACGTAACAGGAGAGTAGAAAGAACGGAAAATAAATAAAAGAAAGTTCAAAACTGTACACAAGAAAAAAAAAAATAGGTATAACGAGGAACAATAAATATATATATGAAACAATCTGTCATATTCACGTTATAGTGTACCATAAATACCAGTATTCGCTAATAAGGAACTGATTAAAAATATCAAATTGATAATAAATCAGAATATCTATTCATACCGTATATTTTAACATTAAAGAGGGAACAATAATAAGTTTTATAAAAAAATTGAAATATGTTCAGAAATTGAAGAATACCTACGAACCTAAGAAGAACCGCACACATTTTTAGGAACAGAAAAAAAAAAGTTGCTAGATTACGAAAACTATAGTACCTTTATTAAAACAAGCATAATAATGTTTATTCGATCTTGTAATGAAATATAAACATTTAAGTTATATAAAGATTAAAATAATAATAATAATAATAATAATTAATGTGAAATTGAAAATTTATTTTTCCAACTGAGTGAAAATAATGCCTGGACCGGGAGTCGAACCCAGGATCTTTGACTTACAGGTCAAGGCTCTACCAATTGAGCTATCCAGGCCGACAACCAGTGGGCATTACTCACTCAGACATGATAGACCAGTTGCTCTGCCTCAAGGTTGTCTGAGTGAGTAATGCCCACCGGTTGTCGGCCTGGATAGCTAAATTGGTAGAGCGTTGACCTTGTAAGTCAAAGATCCGGGGTTCGACTCCCGGTCCAGGCATTATTTTCACTCAGTTGAAAAAAAAAATTAAAAAAAAAAAAAATGATTTTCTTTCCAATCTGTTGATTGTGTGATATTAATTAATGTTAAATTATTACGTATTTGTAACAAGTATAAACAACAAATGACATTTCTAAGTTGTGGTTAAGTTTTCAAATAGAAATATCGAAAATTGTTGGTGTTATGCTGCGTGCCGTTTAGAAAAATCATATTTCAACAAAAATGCATTTGAAGTTTTGAAATGCGCTATAGACATGAACAAATGAAAATATTCTACTTTTTGATATGCTTCTAACTATACGCAGACACTACATTATTGATATCAATCGAAGTTTTCCAGAAGTTACAATTAAAAAAAATGGTATTTCTCAGCAAGTATCAAATTGGCACGGGTAGGTCGTTTCGGGTCATCCGAGGCACTAGAGAAGGAGCTCAGACTTCCATAGAACAATTTTATTTCACGGGTTATACTTTTTGCCTCATATTAGAAGATTCAAAGCATCTTATAAACGATTAAAAGAAAATTGAGATAGTTTCATCATGTGCAAAGTTTAAAAAGGTTTTCATAAAATATATTTTTTCATTTGCGACTAATAAAATATTTTGTAGAATGGAATAGGTTAAATTTTACAAATAATCATTTTTAAAATTTACTTTTAACTTAATTTAAGTAGCAACTTTTTAGCATTGTTTAATTAATCATTTGTTACAGTATTTGGTTGTTTCACACTTATCTGTATTTGTTATTTTAGAGATTTGTTAATTTTAGTTTCAGTTTTACATCTACAAAAATAGTCTAATGATTTTATTCCACAAATTTAATTCCATGTTTGAAGTTAGAAACCGCTACTTCGTCTGGTTAGTTAAAAACTCAACATTTGGTAATGTAATGAACCATTTTCACATATGCAATATTTAAATAAATGTTACGAACGAAATTATATTTCAACAACAAAGAAAAGAAAAATAAAATAAAATAAAAACAGTTGGCATTGGTGGACTCTTATAGTTCTCCATCATATATTTGTTCTAAAAAAAATTTAGCACTGGATTATGATTGGAAAAATGTTTATTGCCCTCTCCAAGGGGGAAATATGGAGAATTTAGAAAAATTTTGTTACGATTTGGATTAGACACACGTGAACAATCCACGCAGCTAAATACACGACCACAGATCTCGTAATTCTTGCAAGTAAGCATTCTTGCATTATAGCGAACATTTGGCGAAACAGTACAAACTTCTTTTTTAGATTTCATCTCAGGAATTTTGTCAGCCGTCTTAGCCAGTTTGTCTAAACTTTGTGTACTGCTGTTTTCAACATCTTTGTACCGTTTTGGGTAGGGTTCTACACAAAAATCCAGATTTTTCGAAAATCGATTTCTGCCCTTAAAGTTCAAATTTTCCAAAATTGCAGTTTTTTTTTTCTTATTTAAGTTTAGAATTTCTAAATGTAATTTGAGTAAATCGGAGCCGAATTATGTTAAAAAAACCCATTTTTACCTCCTCCCTCCCCCGCAGGGAAAAGGGGAGAATTTTACAAAACCCTGTCTTAGTGAGGGCCAAAGCACTAAACCCAACCTGCACATTAAAATTTACGAGTATGAATGTCTTTCGTAGAATCGCCATTACTGTGTTGAGTCAGTGAGTACTCTTTTATATTAGGTCGTTGCAAAAGTTCGTGCGGACGCGGATCATTTTATTGCCTCCAATGTCGAGAGCATCTATCTCCGTGTACATTTGTTACCCGAAAAATGGGCAAAGGTTGTAGAAAGTAATGGAGAGTATTTTGATTAAAAATTGTCATTTGATTTGATGTATTTTTATGAAATGAAGCAATAAAAAACCGCACGAACTTTTGCAACGACCTAATATTTGTAGATAAGTAAATGTATATATATGAACTTAAATCCAACAAATCTTTTGTTATGTATAAGTGACCTACTTTATTGTTTTCAGTTTTGATTGCATTTATATACAATTTTAAATAAATTGCTTATTCAGCGTCCTTGATAATTTTAAAAATCTATCTATAGACGAAAAATCACCTGATGAATAAGCTTTAAGGCTTTAATAAACTTCAAATTTCATTTTATAAATCTTAGCCGAACAAGTTTTCCATTTAAGATTTATCTCCTGAAAATTTATAATTTTACGTTTTAGTATTTTATCAAATGAATAAATTAACTCGTTAAAATATTTTTTTTTTTAATTTTTACAAGGCACTTATGAAGGAATTTAGCCTAAGGAATTCTTCACTTTTTTCGGAGAAAATTATTTATCTGTATAATAATAAATAACGTCTGTTGAGCAATTTTATACTTTATTACATATAACTACCACTAGGTAAGAATAAATAAATAAATAAAATGTAAATGAACATAATGAATTTAACATCATAATTATATTCAGGTAACCGCATGGTTATTTATAAGTAAACGATTCAAATAATCATCAAGAATTAAATTTAACTATAATTACCAAAATATAAAAAAAGTATAGACTAATAAAAACAGTTAATATTGAAACTAATCGAAAAAAAAGCCGAATAAGTTCAATGCGAATGAAATCGTCAGTTCCCCAGTATATGGATGTTCTCATACATTTCTAGAAGAGGAAATATATTCATGTCAATACTTTTAATATAAGTTTTATGGAAATTTTGTCATACACTCCTATGTTAAGTGAAATTAATTAGCTCAACATGGTGACACACGATCCCCCCCCTCCCCCCACGCACATTTTCTGATAGTCTACCCAATTTGCAGTTCAATGGGTTTACCTTATAGTAGTTTGTTAATTAATTTTATTAGAGCTAATATTGTATTTAAGTTTTCATATAATTAAATATTATTTTTAGTGCAATGGTCCCCATAATGAAAGTTTTTGTAAAACATTTCTCAATTCTGCTGCTTTTAGAAAATATTAAATTTTAAATATCTTACGAAATTTTCAAATTAGAATATTTTTAGGCAATAATGTTCATAAATGATATTAGAAAAGTAGTCTGACGTCTTTAAGGTGAAAATATCCCTGAAAATGCACATTTAAATGAATTTTTGTCATTTCTGCAACATTAAGGTAATCGTAAATTTAAAATAACTTAAGAAATTTTTAAATTAGGAAAGCCATGGTCAATGCTTTTTATACCAATGCAATAAATACCATTTTGAAAGTAATTTGATATGTTTACTATGAAAATATCTCTCAAAAATGGAGGTTTATGCAACATTTTCCCCTTTTTCTGCAATGTTATGAACTTCGTAAATTTTAATAACTTACGAAGGTTTCAAGGTCGAATTTGCATATTTAAGTACGTTCATTCCAATATCATAAATGATATTTTAAGCAGATCTAACATCTTTACAGTAAAAATACTTTTATTCTTCGTTTTATCAAATGTTTGCACTATTCTTCCATGTTAAGAAAATCATAAATTTCGAAATATTTGAATAGGAATGTTGCAATTTAATAGTGTTTTCAGCAGCATGATAAGTAATTTTATAAAACTGTTCCCCATATTTATTGCTATTTGTTCTTATGATATCGTGTACACAGAAACAGACTGACAAACTAACACACTCAAATACTCAAACATTAACAAAATAAGAGAGACCCTACAGACGGACCCCATATCGATTTTATAATTTTTGAATTCTTCCTGGCTCAAAACGTTTAAAAATCTCAAAAATACGAGGTCACAAATTTTCACGATTATCTGAATCTAACATACCTATAATATGATGGGGAGCAAGTAAATACCTGCAAATTAACCGCTGCCATTTTTGCTTTGTTAAATTACATTAATGCAACTCTTTTGATAATACTTTTGCAGTAACAAATTTATAAACATATAATTACTTTTGTATATTTTATTTTAAAGTAATATATGATTTTAATAAGTGAAATAAAACAGTTATTCAACAATTATTTTTGTAAAACCGATTGTAGATTAATAATATAATGTTTAGTATTTTTAAAGTTATATATTAAATACAACTTCTTTTTGCATGCAGTGTAACTTAATCATAATCTGTATAATCTTAAATCCATTTGCTTTAAAAACAGGATATGAACTAGTTTTAAAGAAGGCTTCGAATTTTTCTAATAAATGTACAATCCATTTTAAGATTAATCAATTTTATTTAAAATAAAAAAAAAGTAATTCGAAAAATAAAATGTAGAAGAAAAGTTTTTATTTAAAAGTTAATCTTGCAAGTGTGTATATTTATAGTTGAAAATTGAATCTATTTAAAAAATTTTTAAAATAAAAATCTATATACCTTCAGCAGATTGAACTGAAAAAAAAAGGTACCTTTATCTTTTTCATTAAATATCTTACAATTTTTTTTTTTATTTATCTGTCATATAAAACACTTATAAAAAACAGTATAACATTACTTCAAAAACTCGCTTTGATTGAAAATGAAGTTTCCTTATTTCTTTCTTTTCCTCTAAATTGTATTTAACAGTACTTTTCCGTTTCTTAGACAAAATTTCATTTTATCTTCTCTTAAGTGTTGCAGAAGACTCAAGTGTGCTTTTCATCGGGCTATTTTTCATTTAAAAGAAAAAAAAAAAAACTTAGTTACTCAATGGAATTGTTCTTAAAAACCTTAAATCATTTCTTAACATTTTTTTTTTTTTTTTTTTTGAGGAATGATGATGAATTAAGTTTTTTTTTTTTTTTTTTTTTCTTTTTTTCCAAGTTCAATAATTTTAATAAAGTTGTAATTATTTACGGAAATATGAATACAATTCCTCGCAATAAAATTTTAAAAGTGATTTAAGAAAAAATGATTAGATTTGTCACAAGTGTGAGTATTTAGAAATGCATTTGTAATATAATTAATGAGTACTTTACATATCACTTGTCGTATTAGGTAGATTTTTTACAAAATGACCTTTTGCAGTCACTTCGTATACCTGTATATCTACAAATACACACATGTATACATATCCATATCTACACATACACATACACACATACTTATATATATATATACATATATATATATATACATACATATATATATATATATATTATATTATATTATTATATAAATATATATATAAATGTAGAAATATATAAACAGATGAATGAAATTAAACCCCAAAAAACACTGAGATCTTCATCAAGGAGGCCCCTCAGTGTGCGGGTGAACGAGAAGTTTCTGAAAGGACAGTAGCTATAAGCTAATAACTATCCTTAGCCCCCAACTTCTCACCAAACAGAAAACCACCAATAACTGAAGAGAAATCAAACATACATATAATATATAAAACTACTAAAAAAAAAAAAAAAAAAAAAAAAACTTCATAAAATTATCAAATTGTAAAAGTTACAAAATTACATCACGTCATTTAAAAAAATATACAATAAAGAATTTTGGGGTTTAATTTCATTCATTTGTTTATATATTTCTACATTTATATATTCCTACATCTGAGTTTTACATTTCCTTTCGCTGCAATTTTGCGCATTGGTTTGTAATTCTCCTTTTGGTTTATCTAATCTGTAAAACTCATATATTTATAAATTCATGTCAATAGTTTTCTCTCTCTCTATATATATATTAGAAACGTGTCATCACAATTACAATTACTGAACCGATTCGAATCAGAGTTGGATAGTAATGTCATAAATATCTGAGATTAGTTTTAGAATCAGAAGCATTTAAAAAATTTAAAAAGTAATTGAAAAGAGAGCCTTTTTTGCCGCTGAACTACAAGTCAACCGGTGATACTAATATACTAGAATAATATCTTTTTGCACGAAATACGTAACAATATTACTTAATCTGGATGTTCAGATTGCGCTGAAAAGTTAGACAATTTTCTACACATGAGATTTCAGTATAGGTCTGTAAAGACGAACCATACCAGGTATATAAATTTGCTTTTTTTCTGTTTTTAAGAGGTGATAAATTGTTGCCCGCGCAATTAACTTAAGGCTTTCATGATTATTTATACATGATTATTTATAAAGCAAATAATTTTTTATCATAGATTTTGCCAATTTTGTATTTTTTCATGAGACAGAGTACTGAAACTAGAAATAAAATTGAAAACTGAGGGATTTATGTGATTGTGTGTTATTGAATGTAAAAAATTGTGCATGTTATTTGTTCGTACATTATGATTTAAAACGAGATAAAAGTTCTAAGGAACCCACTGTCAACAAAATTTCCATTGCAGATTACCTTTCCATGTAAATCACGGATAATTTGGAATTGTACATGGATTACATTTTTTTCTAGCAAAAGAATATTTCAATTCATTAAGTCATTTGGCAACAAATATTAATTATATATACTATATATGTATGTACTGTAAAAAATAGATTCTTAAAAATAAGTATATATTGTCTCAAAATAGCTCTGAAACAATATATACTTAAATTTGAAAACCCATGTACTCATTTTTGAGTATATTGTTATGCTCAAAAGTAGGGTTGACCAATAAGAATCGCAATATTCCCATGTGTGACATGTCAATGTACTCAAAAATGAGTACATGGGTTTTCAAATTTAAGCATATATTATTTCGGAGCAATTTTGAGGCAATATATACTTATTTTTAGGAACCTATATTTTAAAAAATAACTTTTGTTTGACCCTCTAGCTGTGCTTCCGATCTGTTACATCTTGTCTGTTTAGATCTGATTCTTTAGCTTGTGATATATATATATATATTTTTTTTTTAAGAAATGCTCTAATAACTTAAAGAATTATTTTCTTAAAAATAATTTTAATTCCGGCACGATTCCAAATAAGCTCTAATTTATCTGCAGTGACAGCGAACATAACTCTGGCCTTGGGTTTCTTTGAATTCTTACAAGACTTTAAATTATGCTTAAACAAATTAAATTACATAATTTCTTCAGATAGTGGTAACATATCAGAAAACTTCCTTGGTTTTTCAAAAATATATATAATCCTATTATCATGACTTTTGTGGTTCAAATAGCAGTTTTTTTTTTTTTTTTTTTTTTTTTTTTCGTGGTTGGAAACTGCCTGTTTGTTTACGAATCAGTTACCTCACACGAAATTGTTAATGTTTTCATAACAATATGTATATTCCATTGGGTGTATAAAGAAGTCATATTATGTCCCGTCAGATTTTTTTTTATTTTAAAGTTCATTTCCTTTTGGGACAACTATGGTCTCTTAAAGTACGTTTGAATTATATTAAAAATTGGTAGAGCTTTTAAATGACATTTAAAGCAACTTTTTATATGTTATCATCTTCGCACTTGAAGCCTAAATAAAACATAAATAACACTTCAATGGTATTAGACACATACGGTGACACTACAGATTTCAGAGAAATAACATTTTAATTAAAGTGGTAATTTTGAGAGGTGTTAATGAAAGATTAACTTGAACGAACATCGATATACGAATGCTAAATTATAAATTTATAAATTAGTAAAGTCTGCAAAAATACAGCAATATTTAAAATTTGAAGGACTTAAATAAGTTATGAATTTACCATGCAACAAAATTTGTATGTTACAGTGCGTCAAATAATATAAATAATTATGCAAGTTTCTTACATTTTCGACAACATTGTTATAAGTCGTTTTGTGCATTTTTATGAAACAGAATATTGTTTCATAAATATATTTTTTTTCGCTGCCCCATACAAGTGACTTTTTTAAATCCACATCATTCAGATTTTCAGCAGTCGATTTAGTTTTCACATTCAGTATATAACTTTTAATTGATATTATATATTGAGATTCACTACAAAAAAAAAAAAAAAAAAAAAAAAAAAAAATCTTATGCACTATGTTCCAAAGTGCTTTAAGTCCGATAAACCTTTTTCATTCTAAGCTTAAAGAAAAAGAGGTGGGTTGGTAAAATTTTAATTTAAATTAAAAAAAAAAAAAAAAAAAAAAAAAAACACTTTAGACAGGTTGATACATAAAGATATATGAGATTTTAAACCTACGATGCAGATCTACATCGCTATGCATTTAACGGCCCTCTTCACTCACCGTCACCGGAACCCCGAGCCAATGTTATTCTATGGGGAAATTTTCTTTACAAATAACTTATTAACTAATACATATTTTTAAATTCTGTTTTCACATTCAGAAAATTCCCAACTGTTAAATTGACGGACCTTTTTTAAAAATGTATTTTTTTAATTTTTAATATTTTATTTTGAAATTGCAAAATGAAAAAAAATTCACATATTGAAAATTCGTATTTTTAAACTTCAAAATAAAATATAAAAAATTTAAAAAAATTTTTTTTAGAAAAGGTGCGTCAATTTAACAGCTGGGAAGTTTCAGAATGTGAAAACAGAATTTAAAAATATGTATTAGTTAAGAAGTTATTTGTAAAGAAAAAATTCCTATAAAATAACATTAGGTTCGGCTTCCGACGGCAGTGAGTGAAGAGGGCCCTTAAGGGTTAAAGTATTCCCTGTCATGAAATTCTCTAGTAAAGTTACAGATTTTTTTAACACATACACACACATACACACACACATATATATATATATATAGATAGATAGATATAGATAGATAGATAGATAGATAGATATAGATATAGATATATTATATTTCCAGTGCATGACCCACAATGATCAAAGCACAATTTAGTGGATTTTCTTTTAGGTATTTGTATGGGAGATTCTTAATGTAAAAATAATGAAAATAAGACGAATGAAATCGCTGTCTGAGGGAAAAAAAATACACATGATTTAATGTTTTAACTAGTTTTCTTTCACAGAAAGCCGTTTGAATTAGAGATATATAGAGCAGGTTAATTTATTTAAAAAAAGAAAAATCACTTATATTTCCGATTGAAATTCTAAATATCTTTTTCAATTCCACTTACTTAAAATTTTAGTTTTAAAACACTTTAGCAAAGATTTGAAATTTTAAAGTTTGTTTAACTCCTGTCTAGAAAATTAAAGAAATGTTTTTTTGTTTTATTTCTCAAAGAATTATTACAAATAAAGCAGTTCACTGTGCTAGAAAATCTTTCCTTAATTTCAAATAAAGTTAGACACGCATGCACCATATATATATAAACAGAGTATAACAATTTCCTTTTTACTTTTGAAGATTTCTTTCAATTGTTATTTTTTTATGCCGTAAGAGTTATTTTCTTATATCTCTTTAGATATCTACAACAATTTTGAAAAGTTTTCGTTTAAATCCTTTTCTATTTGCTTCAAAACTTATATATTCAGTTGGAACGGGTTTAATTTAATTAAAATCTTTCTTTCTTTCTTTTTCTTTCTTTCTTTTTTTTTTTTTTTTTTTATATATATATAAAATCATGAAAGAGTACTTTTGCCAATGGAATTTAGATTAAAATGTTTATGTTTATATTATATGTATCTTCCAAGTAGAGTTGACGTTTCTTATGACTATTCTGCCTACAAACTAGCTATTTATATTTGATATACAAAATAAATAAGTATAATAATAAAAGAGGCGTTTGCCTCAAAATGCTAAGTAAAATTATAAGGATTTTATACTAATTTAGAGAGTGAAGTAGAGAATTGTTGAAATTAAAAGGTTGAATGTAAAAAGCAAGTACACACACACAAACACACATATATATACGACAATTTGCTTAATTTTAACTCTATTCAAATGAACTTTTAACAAAAGTTGCCCAATTGATCGAGCTTTCAATCTATGTAATATTTTTTTCTATCTTTCGCGCATGCGCAGGGATATTTTTTTTTTTTTTTTTTTTTAATAAAAATGCTCATATATCATGAGATATTTCAGTTATTTGTATTCCGATCGCAGTTTATTCCTTCAAAACAGTTTTTTGAGAGTGCGAATGATTTTTCTTGAAAGTTCTGTATATTATAAATAAAAAATATACTGATTTGTTTATTTATTTTTTTTTTGGGGGGGGGGTGGGGTGGGGGATGGAAGTTTAAAATAAATGCTTATATCTTCTTTATTTAACATGCTATCGCCACACAAACTCATCGACAAATTGCACTGTGTCTATATAAGCAAATCTTAAAGTTACAGATTATTTCCTTCATTTAACGATACAGGATATCGTAAACATTATTGATTTTTCTCAAAGTATTGCCAGCCCCCTAATTATTGTCGTAGCCTGATCTTCACTGAAAGATATGAGGAAGACCCTGTATTTTGCATATCCAGATTTTAAAAGCATTTCATTCAGAGATACGTTTTAAATAATAATAATAATAATAATAAAATGATTGTTTACAAATTTTCTAACTTTTTGAGAAGGAAAGTATATATAAACATTATTAATTTAAATATATATATATATATATATATATATATATATATATATATATATATGTGTGGTGTGTGTGTGTGTGTGTGTGTGTGTGTGTGTGTGTGTGTGTGTGTGTGTGCGTGTGTGTGTGTGTGCGTGTGTGTGTGTGTGTGTGATGAGTAAATATACAGGGTGTTTCAAAACTCATGGGCAAAAAATTATGGGGTACTAGAAAGCATCTAAACAAGCCGTTTTCACCATACAATTCATGGACGGAGAGCAAGCGCTGACCGTTAAAAGCGCTGTAATGGAAAGTATAAAGCGCGCGTTTTTCTACACATCATCATTTCTACTATGGATTTCAACAGGCATGGCGGCATACAGTAATCAGAAAAAGGCGGACAGGCATTTTATGTATGGCTTGGAGAAAACGAACGTTCTTGAAGCCGCAAGACTGTTATAGCATTTTTCGGTCTGACACGTGTCTTCTCGGGAAACGCTGCCTGTACAGTCTTGCGGCTTCCAGAGCATTCCCATTCTCCCATGCTTCATAAAATGCATGTCTGCCTTTTCCTGAGTACTGTATTTCGCCATACCTGTTGAAATCCACGGTAGAATTACGATATGTAAGAAAATGCGCGCTTTATACTTTCCATTACAGCGCCTTCTTACTGCTTGCTCTCCGCCCATGCATTTTACGGTGAAAATTGCTTGTTTAGAAGTTTTCTACCACCCCTTAAATTTTCGCCCATGAGTTTTGAATCACCCAGAATATTAGAATTCAACAAAACATTTACTGGTACGAGTTTTGCTATAAAATATAGATATCGAATTATGTGTATTATTTATAAATTTTTTCGTATTTAAAAGTAAGTAGTTCAAAATGTAAATTCCTTACTTCGAATTAAATACTCATTAAATATTATGTAACTATAAATTAAAACAATTATTTGAAGTACATACGCCAGTATAATCAATGTTTTAAAAAATTGCGTTTAAAAGTAATTTTTAGTAACACTACCATATTTAGATTAATGAGTTAATTTTATAAATATGCTAGCAGGCTACGCCCGCTTCGCTGGTCACTATTTTTAAATGAATCACAATAATTAATGAATTCTCAAAATTACATTAATTAGTAGCATGTGATATAAAAAGAGAAAAAAAAATTGTGATCGGGAAAAATGTCGCACCGGGTCTCCACTGCCTTCGGCAGCGTAGACCCGTGCGCTGCGCGCAAGTATTCCTTCACTATCCTTATGACTTCTCAAAATTCAATGTTATTACTCATAAACTTTCATTCTCAAGAAAAGGAATTAAAAAATATATCATTTAGCATCGGGTAAAAACTCACACCGGGACGCCACTGCCTTCGGCAGCGCAGACCCATGCGCGCTGTACACGCATATTCCTTCTCAATTCAAAGTTTTATTATTAAGAAAAAAAAATAAAAATAAAAAAATCTTTTATCATCGGGTAAAAACTCGCACCGGGTCCCAAACCTATGCGCGCTGCGCGCCTATTCCTTCCCCACCGTTCCAGCCCCTCCTAATTAACTTGCATATACCAATTTTGAACAGTCTTACTCAATTAGCTGAGATGCAAAAGAAAACCTGATCAGGACACTTTAAATTGTAAATCAGGTGAAATCTCGAATTCCACTTTCGATAATGTAAAAGAACTTTAAAATATCTTTCGAATGATGTATTAGAAATAATTTAATCATAATCATAATTAGAATATAAAATATTGAAATTTGAAAATATTACAGCGCCATCTGGCGGTAGAAATTTCTGTAATCTATTGTTCCATTTCACATTAACAAAGCTTTCAAATGATGTATTACTCATGAAATTCTTTTAATTAGTAGATGAGATACAAAAGAAAACCTAATCAGGAGACCTCAAAACGTGTAAATCGGGTGAAATCTCGAATTCCATTTTTCGATAATGTAAAAGTACTTTAAAATGTGTTACAACTAAAATAAGCTTTCAAATGATGTATTACTTATGAACTTTTTTTAATTAATAACTGAGATAAAAAAAAAAAAAAAAAAATCTGATTCAGGACACCTCAAAACGTGTAAATCTGGTGAAAACTTTCGATAATTTAAAAGAACTTTAAAATATCTTTTGAATGATGTATTACAAATAATTTAATCATAATTAGAAATTGAAATATTGAAATTTTAAAATATTACAGCGCCATCTGGCGGTACAAATTTCTGTATTTCACTGTTCGATTCCAAATCAAAAAAGCTTTCTAATGATTTATTACTTATGAAATTATTTTAATTAGTAACTGAGATACAAAAGAAAACTGATTCAGGACACCTCAAAGCGTGTAAATCTGGTGAAAACTTCCGATAATTTAAAATATCTTTCGAATGATGTATTAAAAATAATTTAATCATAATTAGAAATTGAAATTTTGAAATTTTAAAATATTACAGCGCCATCTGGCGGTACAAATTTCTGTATTCCACTGTTCGATTCCAAATCTAAAAAAGCTTTCTAATGATGCATTACTCATGAAATTATTTTAATTAGTAGCTGAGATACAAAAGAAAACTGATTCAGGAGGCCTCAAAGCGTGTAAATCTGGTGAAAACTTTCGATAATTTAAAAGAACTTGAAAATATCTTTCGTATGATGTATGAAAAATAATTTAATTGGAATTTGAAATATCGAAATTTTAAAATATCTGGCGGTAGAAATTTCTGTAATCTACTGTTCAATTCCAAATCAACAAAGTTTTCAAATAATGTGTTACTTATGAAATTATTTTAATTAGTAGCTGTGATACAAAAGAAAACCTAATCAGAACATTCTAAAACATGTAAATCACGTGAAATCTCTAATTCCATTATCTACGGTAGTTTTATTAATGGAAGTAAAAAGAAAAATAAATATTTTTTTATTTCGCCAAAACCTATGTATATACCACGGTAGTCAGGTAATGGAAGTAAAAATAAAAATAAAAAGTAATTTTTAGTTCCTTCAAATGTATTTTGTTGCTATGGAAACTCCTATCGTCTATTGAAAGATAGATTACGTGTTAGAATACAATTTAATTAGCAATTAAAATGTAACTGCTTTGTTTATTAATGAAATTTGATGAAATTTTAACTGCAGTTTGGTTTTGTGCTGAATAGGTTGTATATTAAGTGTTGTGTACGAAAAAGAAAATTTGAAGCACTTTGAAATTTGCAATTTTTAACCCCAGTTAAAGATCATGTGACATTAATGACTTGCACATGTTTTTTTTCCGTTAGAGACAGCCGTTAAAATCGTCTGCTGAATGCTGATAGAATGCCTCTTTTTAAGCAATCCGCGATTGTAATGATCGATAGATGGCGCTTTCTCAACACTGCAGTTGTTAGTAAACAGAGCCACGTGTGTTCCATTAGTGTTCTTTATGTTATTCTACTTAATATTCGTACTATAATTTCTCCGCCATTACATTATGGAAAATTGATTGCTTTTGGAAAAAACACTTCAGTTTATTCAAAGTTCGATCGGAAGTAGATTTTTAAACTGAAGTTGAACAAATATTAGTTTCAAATCATCTGATTAATTCTTTACTTCCATTAGCCGAAGCAACTGAAATTTTAAATTTGTCATTTGGAAATAAATGGAAGCTCAATTCTGGATTTCTTGATCCTTTGGAGTTAGATTGTAGCACACAACAGTATGTGTTATCTTTTTTACCGTATTTATTCATTTTTATTCAATAAATATATGTGAAACTAAACATCGGCAAGCAATGGCGGCGGTATGGAATTCGAATAAAACCATGTTTATTGTAATTTCACCTTAGCCCACCAGAGGGCGAGCATTTCATTACAATCGCGGATAAGGATTTTTGGTCATTTTCGCGATCGATATGGGTCAGCATTTTAATTAATATCTCCGAAACTAATTAAGATTTTTAAATTCTGTTTCGAGGAAAACATCGGAAAGGCTCCAGAGCATCCGTATGTTAATTCTTGTACTTCTGCGTTCAATAGGGGCTGAACGTATAAAAGAACAGACAGACAGACAGACAGACAAACCTTTCCATTTATTATTATAGATTATCCTTATTGTGAAGCTGCATGTATGATTTTCAGTACATGTAGCATCAAAATGTGATTTTAAAAAATCAAGCGCATTTAAAAGGCACTTAAAATCATTCTGTACTGAAAATTTTATTTATTATAAAAACTTGCGCTTTAGTGTCATTTAAAAATTGAATCACGGAATCACAATAAAATACACTTAAATAATAATAAATATTCTGTTTTTGAAATGTAAGATATATATTGGTTGTAATATACGCTCAAGCAAATTCCAAATTTGAAATTTTATTTGGATATATGAGACGTGTCTCCATTACTTGAGATTTCTTACTGTATATGTGTATATTTATGAAAGGAATGGAATTAAGATAAAAATATGACATGACCGTGCTTTATTGCAATGTAACTGTCGTAACTATATTTAGTAAGTTTTATTGGAAAATTCAAAATTCTCTTAATGCTCCACATGAGTGAGATAAACTTTTCTTCCTTCGTACGTTGTCCATGTTTTTGTTGCTTCATATTATAAAGATATCTAATTCAAAAATAACGAATTCTATTTTTTGAATATAACTTTTTCAACATGTCACATTTTAATTCAGTGTGATTTTTAAAAAATCAATTTAAATGTTTTATTTCAGTAAGTAAACTTCAGACTGTAGTTTGCAATATCTAAAAGAAATATTTTCTTTTCTTCATACATTTTCCGGAAGGCAAAAATGTGTACGTTACAACTTGTTTTGAGAAAAAGCAGTACTTTCATAAAGGTGCAACAACCAAATGTTGGATAAAATAAAATCGTCAAGTTCCTTTCGAATTGTAATTCTTAAATGTTCGTAACGATTATAAAATGTGAAGTTGCGAAGGTTTCAACTGATACTAAAATTTGGAGAAATAAATATTGTGGGGAGAATTTAATCGCCGCGGACGTGGAACAATTTCTCTTCTACTTTAGCTGTCAATAGACTGTCGTTTTTTACGCTTTTAAAGTATGTTACACTTCACCGTACTCTAAATAAATTTTCTCAGGTAATGCAAAATTAAAAGCCAATACTGAATACCTTTCCAAGTGCCTGTTTTGTTATTGTATTATTAGCGTTAATTAGACAGCCTATAAAGAGAGAGACATCAATAGCGGGTCAACTTCTGATTGGTTTGAAAACTTTTTTGACTGTCGTTCACACACATTTAAAAGTGTTTTTAAGCAATGAGCTCAAAACTATTGATAAAATAAAGAATTATTACCAAAAAAAAAAAAAAAAACGATATTTGTAAAATTTCTGTTATTGATATTCAACTGAGAAAATTCATTTTTTTTTTACCAAAACCCAGTTTGATAGAAAAACGCCTGCTATGAACATGCGCAGTAGCGTAATTTCTTCATTTATCGCGTTAATAAGCACTTCGCAATATTTTGTGTCCAGAATCTGAACGTCTCGACCATAAATTGAAAATCTTAAATTATTTTTATTTTTATTTATTTATTTATTTTTATTTTTAATTAATTAATTAATTTTTTATTTTTATTATTTACTTATTTTAATTTATTATTTTTATTTTTATTTTTTATTTATTTATTTTAATTTATTATTTTTATTTTTATTTTTTATTTATTTATTTTAATTTATTATTTTAATTTTAATTTTTTATTTATTTATTTTTACATTTCTATATTCTAAAGTTAATCTTTACATCAACACAACATTAAATATTAGTTTTAGGCATTTTAATCGTAAAATTGGTTTTACATTCCTTTAGTATAAACCTTTAACTTCCCACGCTAGATTATGAAGTCATATAAAAAATTCATTATTTATTTTTTTAAATATATTTTTTTAATCGTGTGACAGATCGAGCATTTCATGGAAGAATATCATAAAGTATCCAGAATAATTTTAGCAATACAATTTTTCTATTAGAATTAATAATGCCGAAGAAACGTTTTTGTGAGTCACATTAAAAAAAAAAAAAACGACTTTTTTAAACTTTATATTTTTACTGATAATGTATCTTGGGCTATTGTAAAATAAATATTCGCAAGTTCAACTGAAAATTCACTCAATATTCTTTAAAATACCTACGAGTACGATATGCTTTTTTTATAAATTAAAAATGAATAAAATAAGAACTGCGTCTTTCTTTAAGCAAATTGATAAATATATTGGGATAAAGAATTTTTTACACAAGCTGGAAGTTTAGTTGGTCAGTAAATTAAACTGCATTAAAGTAATTTAAAGTGTCGTAAAATACTCGAGAGTATATTGCTTTACTGAAAACTTGCTGAACCAAATTTGTTTATCTCTCAAGGGAAGATGACTAATTTAAAAACTTTCTTTAAAAATTTTCTGTTGGTGATAAAGAGTTAATATTTTTTTCTCGATGTGAAGGAATTGAAATCGTTTTGCTTAACTTTATAAAGCTAATAACCTTCTTTAAAGAAATACTTTGTAAATAATTTTATGGAACACTGTTAATTTTGTTAATATACATGCTTTTATGGAACAAGTTTTGATTATGCGAAAACCCAATTTATGTTTAAGAATATAAACACTTACGTAAAAGTTATAAGCAATACAGTAAGAATTTTACCTTTCAGTTGAAGTACATATAATAAGTAGACAATCATAATGAATATGTTTAAGGATTGTTTGTTTTGACAATAAAATTTTGCGTTTTTGATTGAACAATCGTTTAATATATAATTAAAAAAAAAAAAAAATCAAAAATTAAATTAGAAATTGAATAAAAATTTAATTTATTTAGAATATTATTATTACACAAGAGCTATTTTACAGTCGGCAACAAAATTATTGAAGCACATATCCACAGTTTCATGCATATTGTTTTTAGTTTGGTAGCTATTTTTTATCGTCAACTTACCTTTTCATAAACAATATAGGATTAGCATTATGACTCGACAAATATTTACTTAACAAAACAGTATTGGGTGCTCATCTTTTAAGTAAGAATTATTGCTAGTGCTTCAATAATTTTTGCTGTGGACTGTATAATATTTAAAATGCTGATTTATTACATTTCGCAGGAGTTTAGTATTTTTATTAACTGATTCTATATTCAGAAGAGAAAATATTCGATTCGTAAAAACTTTCGAGTAAATTGTTCTATGGTTTTAAATGTTTGAGATATCATGAACCTCGTTTGGATATTTTCAGAAAATGTCCGTCTCTCTGTGTGTGACAAAAAAATTCTTGCAAATCTAGTTCAATGAGTAATGTACATAATTTAATACATGCAAATTTATATTCCGTTGATTCATGATATAAATTGGTCCCCATGACGTTTTGATGCAAATTGCTTTAAAGGCGGTGTTGTGATGCTACGATTTATCCCGTATACGAGAAAGCTATATCTCAGATTCAATTATGTACAATTACATAAATCTTTGTATGTGTAAAGGTTCATTAAGAAACAATATTCAAATTCATTTTTGGTGCACTTTGGTTGATCGGAGGTGCTGGTATGCTGTAATTTTTCTTGCTTACGGAAGGATATATCTCAGCTTCTAATGTGTCTAAATACACAAAACAAAATATACAAATCAGACAGTATAAAAAGTAAGATAACTTAATTTGAGTGTATTTAGGACAACAGGTGGTGGTGATTTTATTCTATTTCTGTTACTTTTTATAAGGCAACATATTAGCGTTTGTTGCTTAGAATTGCATCAAATTACATATGTAAATTTTGTAATGAGTAAAATTTTGGTTGCGTATTTCGTGTGTTAATAGGCAAGTGGATCCGTCATCTATAATAATAAATGGAAAGGTTTGTCTGTCTGTCTGTCTGTCTGTCTGTCTGTTCTTTTATACGTTCTGCCCCTATTGAACGCAGAAGTACAAGAATTGACATACGGATGCTCTGGAGCCTTTCCGATGTTTTCCTCGAAACAGAATCTAAAAATCTTAATTAGTTTCGGAGATATTAATTAAAATGCTGACCCATATCGATCGCGAAAATGACCAAAAATCAGTGTTGTGCAAGTTCACAAAAAAAACGAACTAGTTCAAACTCAAGTTCATCGTGTAAAAAACGAGTTAGTTCGCGCTCAAACTCATGTCTGAAAGAAATGAACGCGTTCAGTTCAAGTTCATTTTAAAAAACGAGCGAAGCTCACTAAAAGTTCATTTTTACGTACTTTTTTTTTTTTTTTTTTTTTTAAATAGAACTTATCCTCTGTGAACACTTTCATAGGTAATTTCCCTTTTTTTTTCTAAAATTACCAATTACCATAAAAAATATTTTTAATTTTACGCTTAATTAAACTTATTAACTTATAATTCTTAATTATAACTTATTAATTTAATTGTGGTAAAAATTTATTTAGCAAACACTTCTGAATAGTGTACCCACGGTTTTTGCATGGCTTTTTATTCTCAAATTTTCAATACGTTTGTTTATGGGCATGAGAACTTATTAATAGGAAACAAATTCTATCATTTAGAGGTTCCGTTGTTTTAAATCAGAGTTGCGCAGGACCGCGTTCATGAGTTTAATTAAAACTTTTTCAGTTTTGAGCTGAATTTCGCTCGTTTTTTAAATTGTGAACTTGAGCTGAGCAAAGTTCGTTTCCTCATGAATTTGAGCGGGAAAAGTAACTCAAACTCATATGTATTTTATTCCTTTGGGAAAAAATTTTTATATTCTTGGTAGCAATCCCGGAAAAAAGGGCACTGGAAAAAAGGGCACCCGGAAAAAAGGGCACTTTTTCAATTCGCAAATCGCAAAATAATAAATATCAAATAATGATATATAAAAATGGCTTTTAAATTACACATTTAGGAATTTCAATGATTTGGTACAACATTAATTTAGTATATATCTCGGGGAAGATGGGGGGAGGGGGAGAGGGGCAGGAGCAGATCGAAAGAAAATAATTGTTTTTACATAAACTCTTACCGATTTTAATGAAACTTTGTATAATCACGTACAATTTGTGAAAAAATTACTGTAAGTGTCAGGCAAACTTTAGGGGTGGGGGGTTAAAGAGGGAGGTGCAGAGGAAAATAAAATTATCTTTTATATCACAGTTTTACCTACTTTAATGATATATTCTATAACTATCACTAACTTTTTATGAAGATCACAGTGAGTGTATTATATACCTGGGGGGAGCAAGGGGGGCAGATAAAAATAAAATATATTCTTCTTATATTACTCTATTATTGATCAAAAATTTTTTTTGTACAATCACGTATAATTTATTAAAAATTTACAGTGAGTGTCAGACATACTTAGTGGGGGGGGGGGTTAAACAAGAGGGGGGAGAGGAAAATAAAGTGATTCTTTATATCACCATTTTAGCGATTTTAATGATATATTCTATAACTACCACTTAATTTTCATGAAGATTACAATGAGTGCATTATATACCTAGGGGGGGGGGGAAGCAAGGGGGAACCGATGGAAATAAAATATATTCTTCTTTAAACTACACTATTATCGATTTGAACAAAAACTTTGTATAATAGAATACAATTTGTGAAAAAAAAAATCACAGTAAGGTCAGACATACTTGGGGGGGGGGGTTAAAGAGAGGGGGGACAGAGGAAAATAAAATATTTTTTATATCACCATTTTACCGATTTTAATGACATATTCTGTAACTATCACTTACTTTTATGAAGATCAAAATGAGGGTATTATACATTTGGGGGGGGGAACAAGGGGGACGCAGATAGAAGTAAAATATATTATTCTTTAAACTACCGCATTGTCGATTTAAAAAAACTTTGTATCTACGCATTTTTCTGCTTATGAAAAATTACGGTGAGTGTACACATATCTGGACGATTTGCTAAGAGGGGGCAGAGTGAAGAAAATGTTTGTTTTTATATAACCATGCTACCTACTTATATGAAACTTTGTACCACTATCACTTTCATTTTATTAAAATTATAGTGAAAGTTAACTAAAGTTGATAAGAGGGTGGGGGGTAGGGGGGGGGCAGATGGAAAATAAAATAATCTTTTTAAACAACACTTATTATCGTTTGTTTTATTGTTTTATTTGCATTTTGTGTAAGTATCAATTACCATTAATGAAAAATTATACTGAGGTATGCAAAAATTCAATGTATAATTTAAATCTGTAAAAAAATTATTCAAAAATGAATTTTCTTCTTTTAATTTGTGTCTTTTGTCCTTCCCCCGATGTAGATATAAAACACTTACACTCTCGTTGATGTTTAGCATCAGTTTTACAAGGAGAAATTTAAAAAAGTGCCCTTTTTTCCGGTGCCTTTTTTCCGCAATCCAAAAATTCAATACATTGTTAATATCAGACAGTAATTAAAAGTTAATATCAAACATTGGTAAAAGATTATTCTAAAACAGAATTTTTTACTTTGATTTGTCTCTCCCCCTCCCCTCGTAGAAACAAAAAATTTTTGCTATCGTCCATGTTTAACAAGTATTTTACAAGTAACAATTAAGAAAAGTGCCCTTTTTTCCGGTGCCCTATTTTAAGGATTGCGGAAAAAAGGGCACATTTTTAAATTTCTCCTTGTAAAACTGATGCTAAACATCAACGAAAGCGTAAGTTTTTTATTTCTACGTGAGGGGGGGGGGATGGACAAAAGAGACAGATTAAAAGAAGAAATTTCATTTTTTAGCAACTTTTTTACAGATTTAAATCATACATTGTATTTTTGAGTACCTCCCTGTAATTTTTTATTAATACTAACTGATATTTACACAAAATGCAAATAAAACAATAAAACAAACTGTAATAGGTGTTTTTTTTTAAATTATTTTATTTTTCATTTGCCCCCACTACCCCCCCCCCCCACCTTATCAATTTTCGGTCACTTTCACTGTAATTTTAATAAAATGAAAGATACTCGTACAAAGTTTAATATAAATATGTAGCATGGTGATATAAAAACAAATATTTTCTTCACTCTGCCCCCCCCCCCCTGTAGCAATTCGTCCAGATATGTGTAGACTCACTGTAATTTTCATAAGCAGGAAGTTGTATACATACAAAGTTTTTATTTTTAATCGAGTATACGGTAGTTTAAAGAATAATATTTTTTACTTTTATCTGGGCCCCCCCTCCCCAGATGTGTAAAACACTCATTGTGATGTTCATAAAAAGTGAGTGATAATTATAGAATATATCGGTAAAACGGTAAAACGGGGCTATAAAAGATAATTTTATTTTCCTCCGCCCCCCCCCTCTTTAACCCCCCCCCCCAAGTTGGCCTGCCACTTACTGTCATTTTTTTCACAAATTGTACGTGATTATACAAAGTTTCATTAAAATCGGTAAGAGTTTTTGTAAAAAAAATTATTTTCTTTCGATCTGCTCCTGCCCCCCTCCCCCCTCTTCCCCGAGATATATACTAAATGAATGTTGTACCAAATCAATTGAAATTTCTAAAAATGTAGTTTGAAAGTCATTTTTTAAATTCATTAATTGGTATTTATTATTTTGCGATTTGCGAATTGGAAAAGTGCCCTTTTTTCCCGGGTGCCCTTTTTTCCGGTGCCCTTTTTTTCCGGGATCCATACTTTCTACCCTTTTAATCGCAAGAGAGGACGCATTTCTCACAAGAGAGAAACGCATCGGGTCGGGTAATCACTTATTACCTGCTTTGCTGGTCGGGTGCAGGTAAAATTTGCATTAATTTTTATTCACAAAATGTTTTCTCCGAAGATTGTTTTTTGCTTTACTTATGAATCTAAGCTTTAAAATGAAGAGATTGGATGACATTGTCTTCCTTCCTAGTAATTTAAAGACATGACTGATAACATGAATTTAATTACATTTACCTAAATATTAATACTTAACGTTTAAAGCTTTATATGGAAAACTATTTTTTTTCCGACCTATATTTGCTTCCTTATTTTACTGTCAAAATATTTGGAACAGTGGATTTTTTAAATATATGTTTTAATACGCATTTATGCAATTCTAAATGCATAGTACACTGCGGTTCAATATATACCGCATCTATCATAAAATAGAAAAAAAAATATATATTTGATTGTAAAAGCCGAAAATGGAGGGAAAATAAAAATTAATTTGAATTATTATTATTATTATTATTATATAACATCATAAAACTTTTAGCATTTCAATAACATTTATTAATTAAATCCCGAATAAACTACTACGACAGAAACGCCAAAGAAAAATATTGGAAATGCAAAATTGGCGTTTCTGACGTTGTAGTTTATTCGAGTTTTAATATTCCAACGCTAAGTCTCCTGTTATTAAAATTTATTAATTGCCTCATGGACTTATTCATAATTTTTCTAGTACTTCATGTGACGCTTATTTTCATCTAATGCAATGTTTGAAAAGGTTTTCAATATATATATATATATGACTTTATTTCTACTATCTTATAGATTTATTTCTATTAAATGATCAAATTAAGAACTTAATATTAAAAGTACACATTTAAGCAAAGAAGTAATTTATTTTTATCTTATACAAGACCTACCACGTTGCAAAGCAAACGAGTTCTGTGTGATTTTTACTCCCATGCGAACGCTCATTTTAACCATTAACTATTCTTCTTATCAATGAAAAAAGGAAAGGGCTTTAGGCAATTGCTTTTGTGTACCAGAATTGCCCACACAACAAATCTCCCCCACAGACAAATCGGCGTATACCAGTCACAATTCTCAATACATTGGATTCCGCTTATAGTTCCAAGAAAACCACATGATGTCGAAAACATTTTGACCAAGAAGAACGAATGTAGATTCTAGATTCCTTCAAATTTTAGTTAGGGCATACAAAAAACGGAGGAAAATGCTGTATTAATAATGCGCATCATAATATTTATATGGTTTCAAATTTTACTTATTTATTTATTTGTTTTATTAAACAAATAATTATTACTTATTTCTTTATTTGTTTTAAGAAATAACTATTCAACTATATGAAAGCGGGAAATTTTTATTACCATTTTCATTTTAGATAGCTCCTAAAACTAAAATTAGAATTTAACAAAAATGATGATTATTCCATTAAACGCTGCCTTAAATATTTCAAAAAGTTATTTATATTATATGGTTATCGTTTCTCGTAACTAAAAATATACTGAATCTACATAAAATATTTTCAAAATCGTAAATATTTATTAAAAAATAAATTAAATAAATAAATAAAAAAAATGCATTCCATAAAATACAGACAATTTATAAATATTTCGGAAAATACGCAACGAAATTTTGCCATTCTTTGATATCATAATTTCCACAAAACTTTAAATGTAATTAAATATCACTATAATATTACACTCGAATTGCAAATTAATATATGTGCAAATGCCTTCAGAGCTGCTAGACAGGAAGTGCTGGGTTCGATCCCAGGTCGATGATATAAAAAAAATTTCCTCTCCCCCGCACCTTCAGCCCCCGAAGTATGTGTGACACTGTATTTTTTTCATAAACAGCAAGTGACTATTAGACAAAGTTTAATTAAAATAAATAAGAAAGTGATATAAAAATAATTATTCTCTTTCTGTCTGCTCCTAGCCCCCCCCCCCTTTCCCCAGGTATATACTAAGTAAAAATGGTACGAATTTAATTGATTGAAATTTATAAAAATGTATTATGAAAAATCACGCTTTAAATTCGTTATTTGATGTTTATTATTTTTGTGAAATGCAAATTGCAAAAGTGTCCTTTTTTCCGGGTGCCCCTTTTTATGGTGCCTTTTTTCCCAAATGCCTTTTTTTTTTTTTTTTTTCAGGAATCCATTTTGCACAGTTATTTTCTTTTCTGTCCTTTTCTTCTTCTACTTTACTTTCCATATTTCAGACAGAAATATTTAATATGAGTTTGAGTTTGAATTGCTTTTTCACGCTCAAGTTCGTGTAAAAAACGAACTACGCTCAACTCAAGTTCATTATTTAAAAAACGAGCGAAGTTCAACTCAAAACTCAAAATTTTTGAGCTAAGCTCATGAACGCGTTCAAATGAACGCGTTCGTGCACAACACTGCCAAAAATCCTTATTGCTTAAAAAGAGGCATTCTATCAGCATTCAGCAGACGATTTTAACGGCTGTCTCTAACGGAAAAAAAACATGTGCAAGTCATTAATGTCACATGATCTTTAACTGGGGTTAAAAATTGCAAATTTCAAAGTGCTTCAAATTTTCTTTTTCGTACACAACACTTAATATACAACCTATTCAGCTCAAAACCAACCTGCAGTTAAAATTTCATCAAATTTCATTAATAAACAAAGCAGTTACATTTTAATTGCTAATTAAATTTTATTCTAACACGTAATCTATCTTTCAATAGACGATAGGAGTTTCCATAGCAACAAAATACATTTGAAGGAACTAAAAAATATTTTTTCTTTTTCTTTTTACTTCCATTAACTGACTACCGTGGTATATACATAGGTTTTGGCGAAATAAAAAATATTTATTTTTCTTTTTACTTCCATTAACTACCTAATAAAACTACCGTAGATAATGGAATTAGAGATTTCACGTGATTTACATGTTTTAGAATGTTCTGATTAGGTTTTCTTTTGTATCTCAGCTACTAATTAAAATAATTTCATGAGTAATGCATCATTAGAAAGCTTTTTTAGATTTGGAATCGAACAGTGGAATACAGAAATTTGTACCGCCAGATGGCGCTGTAATATTTTAAAATTTCAAAATTTCAATTTCTAATTATGAGTAAATTATTTTTAATACATCATTCGAAAGATATTTTAAAGTTCTTTCAAATTATGAAAGTTTTCACCAGATTTACACGTTTTGAGGTGTCCTGAATCACTTTTCTTTTATATCGCAGTTATTAATTAAAAAAATTTCATAAGTAATACATCATTTGAAAGCTTTGTTGACTTGATACACATTTTAAAGTACTTTTACATTAACGAAAATGGAATTCGAGATTTCACCCGATTTACACGTTTTGAGGTGTCCTGATTAGGTTTTCTTTTGTATCTCAGCTACTTTAAAATAATTTTATAAGTAATACATCATTAGAAAGCTTTTTTGATTTGGAATCGAACAGTGGAATACAGAAATTTGTACCGCCAGATGGCGCTGTAATATTTTAAAATTTCAATATTTCAATTTCTAATTATGATTAAATTATTTTTAATACATCATTCGAAAGATATTTTAAAGTTCTTTTAAATTATCGAAAGTTTTCACCAGATTTACACGTTTTGAGGTGTCCTGAATCAGTTTTCTTTTGTATCTCAGCTACTAATTAAAATAATTTCATAAGTAATACATCATTAGAAAGCTTTTTTGATTTGGAATCGAACAGTGAAATACAGAAATTTGTACCGCCAGATGGCGCTGTAATATTTTAAAATTTTAAAATTTCAATATTTCAATTCTAATTATGATTAAATTATTTGCAATACATCATTCGAAAGATATTTTAAAGTTCTTTTAAATTATCGAAAGTTTTCACCAGATTTACACGTTTTGAGGTGTCCTGAATCAGTTTTTTTTTTTTTTTTTTTTTTTTTTTTGTATCTCAGTTATTAATTAAAAAAAGTTCATAAGTAATACATCATTTGAAAGCTTATTTTAGTTGATACACATTTTAAAGTACTTTTACATTATCTGAAAATGGAATTCGAGATTTCACCCGATTTACACGTTTTGAGGTGTCCTGATTAGGTTTTCTTTTGTATCTCATCTACTAATTAAAATAATTTCATGAGTAATACATCATTTGAAAGCTTTGTTAATGTGGAATAGAACAATATATTACAGAAATTTCTACCGCCAGATGGCGCTGTAATATTTTTAAATTTCAATATTTCATATTCTAATTATGATTAAATTATTTCTAATACATCATTCGAAAGATATTTTAAAGTTCTTTTGCAATATCGAAAGTGGAATTCGAGATTTCACCTGATTTACAATTTAAAGTGTCCTGATCAGGTTTTCTTTTGCATGTCAGCTAATTGAGTAAGAATAAGTAACTAGAATAGAACAATAGATTACAGAAATTTCTACCGCCAGATGGCGCTGTAATATTGATCTAATATTCTAATTATGATTAAATTATTTCTAATACATCATTTGAAAGATATTTTAAAGTTTTTTTACATTATCGAAAGTGGAATTTGAGATTTCACCTGATTTACAATTTAAAGTGTCCTGATCAGGTTTTCTTTTGCATCTCAGCTAATTGAGTAAAAATAAGTAACTGGAATGGAACAATAGATTACAGAAATTTCTACCGCCAGGTGGCGCTGTAATATTTTTAAATTTCAATATTTCATATTCTAATTATGATTAAATTATTTCTAATACATCATTCGAAAGATATTTTAAAGTTCTTTT
Source organism: Salticus scenicus (assembly GCA_963930645.1). Classification (NCBI taxonomy): domain Eukaryota; kingdom Metazoa; phylum Arthropoda; class Arachnida; order Araneae; family Salticidae; genus Salticus; species Salticus scenicus. The sequence continues at coordinate 135,561,230 of OZ005648.1, forward strand.
ACATTATCGAAAGTGGAATTCGAGATTTCACCTGATTTACAATTTAAAGTGTCCTAATCAGGTTTTCTTTTGCATCTCAGCTAATTGAGTAATACTGTTCAAAATTGGTATATGCAAGTTAATTAGGAGGGGATGGAACGGTGGGGAAGGAATAGGCGCGCAGCGCGCATGGGTTTGGGACCCGGTGCGAGTTTTCACCCGATGATAAAATATTTTTTTTTTTTTTAATTTTATTTTCTTAATAATAAAACTTTGAATTGAGAAGGAATATGCGTGTACAGCGCGCATGGGTCTGCGCTGCCGAAGGCAATTGGCGTCCCGGTGTCAGTTTTTACCCGATCCTAAATGATATATTTTTTAATTCCTTTTCTTGAGAATGAAAGTTTATGAGTAATAACATTGAATTTTGAGAAGTCATAAGGATAGTGAAGGAATACGTGCGCGCAGCGCACGGGTCTACGCTGCCGAAGGCAGTGGGGACCCGGTGCGACATTTTTCCCGATCAGAATTTTTTTTTCTCTTTTTTAATCACATGATACAAATTAATGCAATTTTGAGAATTCATTAATTATTGTGATTCATTTAAAAATAGTGACCAGCGAAGCGGGCGTAGCCTGCTAGTATATAATGAAACAGAAGAAAGTTAAATTATTGCCCAACATACTAGTTTATTTTTGAGTTTTTATTAGGTTAAGTTGAGGTGAAATACTGCATTGAAAAGGATGCAATATCATGTGGTTCTCTTGTTGTCAGACTACGTAGGGGAACGTCGGACACTCATAATAGATATACATAAATAACTCGATGTGGGTTAATTTATTGTGGAAAAAAAAAAGAGGCCTTAGTTTGAATCTATAATCTAGCTCTCTGCTAAGTATTAAAACATTTTACTTATTCTTTTTTTCAATTATTTATATAAACCGTAATTTAAACAGGAAATAAAAACAGTATATATTTTTTAAATTACAGTACCACATCTTCCCGCAAAAGCTACAAAATGATTTGGCTTCACCTTTTGTAAGCTCATAAACAGATTTATTTGGGATACGAAGCTGAAAATTTTACATTGAAGAAAGGTGTCTGTTTGGCTTTTTTGTTGTTTTGATTTACATCTGAGCATTAATTTTAACACAATATTATATAAGATAATGAATGATATTTTGTTTTTGTTTTGACTTTACTAAACTTAATTGATAAAAACTAAATGATAATAATTCATAAAAATGCGTATTTTATATTGAATCCTTAATAAAATTTACTATTTATAGAAGGCCTTCTTGCTCCAGTCTTAGGGTAAGATTGGAAAACATTAAGGAAAGGAAATATTAAGAAAACTTTTATTTGAAAACTTTACAATATTTATGAGGTTAAAATTATTTTAATTATGTGCACTCAAAAATATAAATTTTTGCAAGAAATCAAAAAATAACAAATGTAAGTTAACGTGGAATTATACTAAACAATTAAACAAAAACTACGGCATCTTTCCACATTCTGCCCTAGAAAAAAAAAAAAAAACGCGAGAGTAGAAGTGCTTATAATAAGAATAAAATAGTACACGATATTTACATATTCCTCAAAATATATAGAGTAATTTATATATAATGAAGATTTGAGCTGCTATAAGTATTACTTCTATGTTTTCGGTGGATGTCCATTTCAAAACTGTCAGCTAATAAAAAGCCAAAATAAAGTACTAGTTGCGGGTAATTTCAATTTTTTATAAAATTTATAAAATTAAATATGCTTTTCGTTTAAACTCAAAAGTATAAATTTTTACAAGAGAGCATTAATTAATATTTATCACCAAGAAGGAATTTTACAGAAATAATTTAAAATAACTACAGCTTTCTCCCTCAATTTACCCGATAAATTTTCTAACAATTAAAAGTGATAAATTTTAAAATGTTTAATTAATAATTATTCATATTATAAAACTACCTTTTACAAGAACACAAATTATTTGCTAGAATATTTTAAAGTTTTATCATGTCATATTATATTCCCCCTCATTAATGCAAAACAAAGAATTAAAGTATTTTACAGGTATCATATTATATCAGGTGAAATATGGTTATTTCTTTAACGTATAATACACATTTTCTTATGTAATAATACTGTACAAAATGACCTTTAATTTAAATTAATTGTTCCTTGTATATTTTTGTATGGAAACAACGAAACTGTAATTATTATTATTATTATTATTATTACTATTTTTTATTGTTTTTTTTTTTTTTTTTTTTTTTTTTTTTTTTAGCACGTAGCATTTTCCTAAAATGGTGTTCCATTTCCCCTTGGTTTCCAATATTCTTATCCTGTTGGTGACATGATGAAATTCTTTTGTTCTACAAGTTGCAATTTGTCATTAAATCTACATTTTTAAAACTCATATCTGAATTCCTTTACTCAAAACCTTAGCGCAATTAGTGATGAGCATAATCGGGACATTTCTTTAGAGGACAATGAAATGAAAGTATGCTAGATGAACATTACGGATCTGTTATCCGGGACACAACCAATACATGCCTACATCAGGAAACGGCCCCGAAAAACATTTTAGTGTTTGTGTTTTATATAATGAAATCTCTGTTACATTTCTCTACATACATGAAAAGAGCGTCTTCTACAAAGACTATACATGATGGACCATTTTGGTTTTCGTATACGGATCAAACAAATTTTGTTCAGAGCAAATCACATAGTTTTATATAAAGGACAGAAAAAAATTTCAAATTTGTTATATAGTGCAATTTAAGAAAAAAGCAATTATTATGGTAAATGAATAAATACTTTAAGTAAAATTTAATACACAGTACTCTTATAATACTATTTAGTAAACAGTTTTTATTCTTCTTTTCATGTATACTTACTTATGTTCTGACAAATATCAATTACAAAGTAATCTGACACAAATATGTTTCATTACAATTACTTTTGATGTTTTTTATGATTTCTAATTTTGTATCATAGATTAGTTATACAGTATTTACTCCATAACTTTCAACTAAAGTGAATGCATACTGTACGGACTTTGTACAATATTCTGAAATAACAATAATGATAAACATAAAGAAAAATACATTTAAACCCTAAAAATATGTTTAATATATAAATTGAGAGTGATATAAATAAATTGATTTTAGAAAAAAATACTGCGAAATTGAATCACTAATGAAAATGTCATGAAATGTGAACTGAATGTATTCGCAAACTGAATATAATTAATCGCTGAAAATATAAACAATAGGTGGCGTTTTACGCGTCATAAATGGCGCTTTACACGCAAATTTTCATTGTGGTTGGTGAGTTTTATTGTATACTTATTATATACTTACTATATATACTACTTATTAATCAAAAGCTAAAATACCTCTTTTGGCTATAATGACATTGCAATTGCAATGCGTGCTACAGCGTTAGTGGCACTTTAAAAAATCTACATTGTTTAGTGTGCAAGATTGCATCGATTTGTAATGCAAAAAAAAAAAAAAAAAATGACTTGAAAGTTATTCAATATTTGTGGTAAACTGTTTGTTTAAAGCCCATGAACTCAACTACGGCAATGTCGCACCACGTTGTATGGGAAAAATAGCTTTTTAATTGTTTTACTTCTAAAACCGATAAAAAAGAGCAATTAAATAAAAATTTTAATGACCATTTCTTGTAACAATAACATATGTTTCTCTGTTAAATAAATAAATAAATATATATATATATATAATTTATATATTAAACGTTACTAATTCACTTTAAAACGATAAATAAAATCGCAAAATACGTTCAAATTATGTATTCTTTAGCACTGTGATCAAAACGTATAAATTTAATGCCTATGCTTTTTCTACGCGAAATCTAATTGATCAAAACGTTTTCATAAAATTACAGAGGATACACGTTTCCTGAATTTTATTGAAATGACTGTAGTTACATTTTAAAATATATTTAAATCATTTTCTTTTTATTTATTTTTTTTAGTCAATTAACAAATTTTAAACTACACATTGAAGGGTAAAACTGTGCAGAAGTAGGAAAATGTAATACTACGCTGATTTGATATGTTAGACATAAAAACTAGTTATTATGTTATAAAATTTAGTACATAAAAACTAATAAAAATATGCAATGTGTGGTCATCACATTAAGATCATATATATATATATATATATATATATATATATATATATATATTAACTTTTACTGTAAATCATCATCTTTTCATTAAATTTGTTCTTGTTTAATTTTTTTATACATATATAATAGAAAAACTGACTGTCGATTATCAGCAGTGAAACTCAAAAGCCATATTTGATTGAGAACATTATTTAAATCTGGCACAATAATCCTGAGTTGCCTCTAACAATAAAATAAAGTATGCCAAGACGTATAAAATCGGCAATTACTAAAAATGGTAGTTATACTATATATTAATTTGTTTCAGTTTTTAAATAAATTTTATTTAAAAAAATAGCTTTTGGTTTATCTTAGTTTAATAATATCCTAAATTTAAATACATGAACTTTTAAATGTGAGTTAATCCTCACATTTTAAATAAAAAATATATTTAAAATATACTATTTCTCCTAATGTAATGACTTGTATAAAGCACTATTACATGTATACAGGGCAATTAAAAGTATTAAATTGGAATCATTTAGAAAAACTGTTTTATTTGAAATCATAAATTAAAATGTAATTTTAGTTTTAGTTTTAACTAATTTATAGATATATTCAAAATCAATAAATCTTTTTAAAATAAACACACTGAAATAACATACAAAATTGAAATAAATAAAGACACTTTTCAAAATTTTTCATTTTCATATCACAGGTATAAAAGAGGACTTTTATTCTATTTCAGCATTCAATCAAGTAAATTTTGACAGAAACCATTTATGTGTCTCTGACAATTCAGCGTCCAATTTTCCTCGACGTAATATTACAAACAGCATAAATTGAATGAAAATTTTTGTTTCGTATATTTCCATTGTAGAATATTTTCAAAACGACTTTGTAGGGATAAAGCTGTCTGAGAATCCGAAAGTTTATAAAGAAGAGCAAATTGAGAATTTTATATTTTAGAAATTCTAAAGAGATTTACATTTTTCTTAAATGAATGCATCGATTTGCTCGAAAATTGTTTTGAATTTGTATACTTAATATTTTTTTGACACAGTATCCTAAAGAATTGCATTATATACAGAAAATGTTTTTAGCCAGATTTTAAATGTCTAATGTATTATTTGTAATTCCTGCTTAATATTAAATGGCTTAAAAGTTGTTACGATATTTCTTTAATCCTTAATTCTTTAATTTTCGCCGACTAAAACTGCAGTTAGTAGTATTATGACTCATTTGCAAACTGTAATTTGTGCTGACGACGGACACATAGAATAGGATTTATATGTCTGTAAATATTTACATGCGAATAAGTACAGTTTTTCATGAAAATGTGTGATCTGATTATGTACAGCGCCTTCTATCAACAAATAGCTTAATTATTTTTTTTTATTCACCAAAAAAAAAAAAAAAAAAAAAAAAAACCTTTTAGGAGAATGATCTGTTCGCAATACGCGTTCCATTTTATCAATTCATTCAATATTTATGAATTTTTAAAATGTCTACAGACTTATGGGACACCTTGTATATATATATATATATATATATATATATATATGTGTGTGTGTGTGTGTGTGTGTGTGTGTATGCATGTATACATATATATATTTTGTCGAAAAAAGAAAAAAAAGAAAGAAAGAAATATAGATTATATATATGCATATAGAAATCAAAATCAGTTATTTATTTATTTTGTTTTTAATCATTTTTATCTTTTTAACATTATTGTTAAAAATTTAATAATTATATATATATTTTAATTAAATTTAATTATTTATTTTATATGTAAGCATTAAGTAATTATTAAACTACTAAAAATATTGTTTTAACAATTTTCAGCAAGTATACTAAATTTTCGATTTAATAATCATGAAATAACTCTGTACAAAATAAGATTAAATTTTCTTATACACGCAAAAAATTCATTAAATTATATTCTTTTTTTTATTTTTTAAATCCATAATCTTGATTATCTTCTTTTTACAAAATTAGTTCGCTGCGTCTAAAATTCTAAGTCTAAAATATATTTAAAACTTTTATGGGCAGATAACATTTGCGTGTTTATAAAATAATGATTCTTATTCTTCGTTATTTTAAAGTATAGATTTAAAAAAAAAAACTTTTACGGAAAATAAAATTGGAATTAGAAAATGTTGTTTTCATGTAAAACTTCTTTCTAAAATATTCTGCCAGAAATGCTAATGAAAGTAGAACTTTAATATTTAATGGTATCCTTAAAAGTTATTATTATTATTATTATTATTATTATTTTAAGAGCGTTAAAGGAATTCAATCTAAATTTGTATGTTTCTAGAACAGAAGATCTAGATATTATCAAATCACATCTAATCACAACATATAAAAGCGAAAAATGACTCTTAGAATTATACAAATTTCGTACGCAACTTTGAATACTGTAAGACTTTCCCACCAGTAATTTTTAACATTTCTTTTTAAATGTATGACTTTTTTTTAATAACAATTTTTTTGTATAATAAAGACAAATATATATATGTGTGTGTGTGTGTGTGTGTGTGTGTGTGTGTATAAAAAAGTTTATCATACAGATTTTGTAGTAGAAAAAATTAAAGAAATTGTTGTAACTTAGTATCCCTGAAATAATATATTAATAATTAACCGTCATCTACATAATTTTTAGCAATCAAATACATAAATCCGATACATAAAATTCTACGGTTTCTTTAGTATTCTAGTATAATATAATAAATTATTACGAAAAAACTTACATTTATTGGTGACATTTATTGGTGACATTTATTTATTTTTTTTAAACAGAATATTTAATTGCTAATAGAAAATGGAAATGTGTTTCTCCTAAAATAAAAAAATAAAAAATAAAAAATAAAAAAAAAATGTATATAATGTAAATTAGATTGTCAGGAACTAAATATTTATATATCTATCTGTGAAAAAAAAATATTTCATAATATAATTTCATTTCATTCATTTATATGTTTTTATAAGATATGTTTTTCATATTTCATTTTCATTTATAAGTAAAATCAGATGTATTATAGGGGAATAAGTAACACTCGATACTGGTAAGTTATAATTAAGGCCCTATATGAGAAAAAGAATATCTTCGTGTATGTAATTTGCGATTAATAAATATAAAATATAATAGGTGAATCAATAATAAGTGTAATAACAACAAATAAGATTGGATGGAAGTGTGGAAAATTCTAAAATGCTTTATGGCTTTTAAGTTATGCTTTAACTACATAACACATATTTAGGATGTAAACATTTAAAATTAACTATTCATAGACACTTATGAACAAAAATTTTCTTTTAAATTCGTAGAATTATTTACTATTATTTTCTACAAGAATGGAATACATTTTGCTTGAAAAAATATTACACAGAAAAATTATAAAATGCTTTACTTGTATCTCATTCAAAAATAAAAATAAAAATAAATAAATAAATAAAATAATATATATATATATATATATATATATATATATATATATATAACTGGTTTACGTTGTATATACTTGGATATTTCGTTGGCTATACAAATCTACAACATTCAACCCATCTATACAGAAATTGGTACATTTATAAATCCGAACAAAATCTAGCCATTGACGTATTTTTTTTAGTTCAATAGGTTTATTGGTTCAAACGATATTTAATAAAAACCCAGTTTAACTTAAAATTATAAAAAATAAACATCATGTCGCTAAAATTAATAAATAAAGAAATAAATTACTCATTCATTTTTTCCGTGCATAAAAGAAAAAAAATTTATTTATTACACGCGTAAAAAAAAATATATATAGTAAAATAAAATAAAAAGTTATTATTATTATTATTATCATTATTATTACTGTTTTTCTTATTTTTTATTTTTCTTATTTATTTTTATTTATTTATTTATTTATTTTTTGTTACATGTAGGTGTATATAATATGGAGAAAAAAATGAATGTACATTTTTTTTTAAATTTAAATTAATTGTTTAGATGTGGTATTATTCATTTAATTTGCCATAATGTGTTCAACTTTCTATAATTTGGATTTTATTGAGATTGTACATGTAGTGACTCTATTTGGTACAACTTTCAGGTTGGTCGACAGCCCTATTTGGTGATTTTCCTTTGGCGCCGTTTTAAACGGTGATGATGTCGTTCTGGATTGTTTGCAACATTTGTTTAGGTTTAGAACCATTGAAACCATTTTCGAAAATCGCATTTCGCTATAATCACCGAAAAGAAAATTGCTTAATAAAGTTGTGGACCAACCTGCAAGTTGCTTCACTAATTTTACTGCTTTCTGGGTTAAGTTTGAAATCCATTTATTCACAACCTTCAATCGCAATATCATAAAGCTAGATGGCTTTAATATCATTTTAATTTTAATTTCATCTTAGACTTTCTTTAATTTTTTTTTTTAAATATACTATTCAAATGATTAAATTATAATTAAAATATTCTATTATGTTCTATTAAATTCTAATTACAATATTCTATGAGTACTACTTCAATCCGATAAGCACCGAGTAGACCTCATAGTATTTTATAAAACAAAATATAAATCCTGTTTAAAATTATCACTCACTTTTTAAACCCGAATATCGTATGTTTAAATGACAAGTTAAGTGTCTTCCTTAATATATGGAGGCTGTTGCTTAATCATTTACAATTTAAATATGCAAAATTTTGTATTATGTTTAGACGACTTGTAATTCAAATATTAAACAAGAACGAAAAATCAGGCAGAACGCATTGATTATTAACACTTTCTAACTGCACATATTTGTATATATTTGTTCTATATTTCAATATATTCTTTGTCTACGTTATCACACAACAGACAGACAAAAGCACTGAAAAGTATACAGATAGATTAATTGAATTTAAAATCACTCTTAGACATTGTTAGAAATTTTTAAAAAGGTTTATTAACACAAAAGAAAATGCAGCCGTTAGGTTATAATTTCAGCCCTGAATGAATCTGAATATTTTGGTTTAGCCTTGTAAATCTGAAGGTTAATCATATTACAAAATATTACGTTACAATATTAACAATACATATATAAATATATATATATTTATTTAATTAATTTTTTTTTATGATTTTTACAGTGCAAAGATAATTAAATGTGATATTTTAAAGTGTATTACTTAAAACGCAATGTGCTGGTATTTTGTTTTAGTTGTCCATATGCATAAACCAGTTGTACAGGACATATTAATGGCATTTTAAATAGGAAACATACCATAGTGAACTTGACTAATGTATAACATTTTTAAAAATTTCTGAAAATATTAACGCACGCTGGGGCGGGAGAAAGACAGGTAGAACGATAAACAATCGGACAGAAAAATGCACAAATTGAAATCATTTTCACTCTTAAAAATTGTTTGAAAGCGCTAAAAACGCTTAACCTAAACGAAAGTGCAATTCAGCAAAATTTTTATTAATATCTCTTATAGAAACTAAATAGTCTTATGTGTCCCTGTAAATTTAATGCTCATCATACAATATTCTATTGCAAGCATTCTTTTGTGCATATGAATAATTTTATTTGCTAAATTATCTATGTGTACTCGTGTATTTACTCGAGGAAAGACAGCCATTAGAGAGTATTTTCCCGAGTGAAAAGGAATCACCCTCCCAACACTCGATGATCAATCCGTCTTATTACTATATCCATAGTATTAACCTCTCCTGATGCAACTCGAAGACCGATTATCGAATATTTCATTATTTCTTTTAAAATCAATTAAAACATGAAAATGACAACATTAAATAGCTTTAAAATTAGTCATTTAAATATTAATTATTGCCAAAAATTTATAACTTTATTGTTTTTCGACATAAAAGGAAATATATTTTCACGCGAATAATAACAATAATAATAAATAAATAAATAGATTTGAATAATAAAAATCAGAAATTAAATTTGCTTAGGCATATGACAAAATGACGTCATTAAAATATTAAAAATTAAATAATAATAATGTACTTATAGGTAATCTGGACAATTTCTTAAATTTTGATTCTGAAGTTTTCCAAAAATTTTTCGCCAAGGACTATTTTCGCGACAGCCATTTTAAACCAAGTAACGCATCAAAAATATGAATAAATTATAAAATAAAATAAAATAAAATATATAAAAAAAGGAGAGAGAGAGAGAAAGAAACAGAAACAGAAACAATACAGGGTGTCGATAAAAGAATGACCCAGTTTCAATAATATATTATAACAGTTTAATTTAAACTATTTACAGCAAATCATACATCAAATTGAAGGTAAACTGACCTAGTTTTACTTACAAATGTTCAATATGTGTACTTTTAGTTACACGGTATACATACAGTCGGTAACAAAAGTGTCAGACCACTAGCAAAAATTCCTTTATAAAAAAAGTGCATTTAATACTGCTTTTACGACCTTGTATACGACCCTACTCTACAACGCTTATAGTTGATATTATTAAAATTTATATCTGGGACATTCTTTTATGGACATACTGTATTTGCATAAATTATCTATTTTTATTTTACTATCATGATTTTATCGAGAAATCCAAAATGGCGGGGGAAAACCAAATGTCCCCAAGGAGTGCTGTAATAAAGCTGTACCATGACCAGATTTATATATTTATGTATATTTTTTTCTATATATCAACGGCCATTAACAAAACATAAAATATTTAATATGGATAATATATAGGGGAGACCCGAGTACCTAGGGCCACCCCACTTTATTTGAATAATATTTAATTTTAAGTTTTAATACTCAATTGGGCAAGTAACAACACCAATTGCTACTTTTACAACTATTTGGAATTTTTGAGGAGAAAGTTTTGACAAGTTACACGTAGAAAACGAATGTACATGGTTTGAAGTAAAATTTTTCAGCTCATCCCTTTTGCTATTTTACAAAGGCAAGTCAAATATATTTCTTTTCTTTGTAGTGTATAATGTTGCTTTTTATATTGAGCAATAAATGAGATATTTAATTAGTCTTCTTTGCCTGTGGATTTTTTAGTGGACGGCATTTTGAATGAAGTTACCAAAACTTGTACCTAGGGACACATAGCTGCCTTGTACCTAGGGCCATTGTGTTTGGACCTTTTAACACTTTCGCGACCGCATGTTTTTGTCTTTTTGACAGTAAGTTCCGCTTGTGTGCGTTTTCCTCATAAGTTACAATTTTTCAAATCAAAATTTTCCGTATTCACAGTTGTATTACAAATGGATATGCATTATAATCATACTCTCTCTAATCAAAGTATTTGCATCCATAGTATGCTGATTGTACAAATATGAATATTGTGTATATTTTTTAGAAACAAATAACATACAAATTGCAAAAGAAGTTCCCACTGCTGGAGTTTTATATTTTCAAATCACGTGAATCTACGACAGCGGTCACGAAAGTATTAAGAAACACAGTACAGTCTATATAGTAATTGGATGCTGGCAAACCCTGGTAAACCAATCACTATACATGACGTTGCTGAAAATGTTTTCAAGTCCTATTCGTCGGCTTTTACTCCTGTAAACATTCTATCAGGCTTTCGTGTATCCGGCATATGGCCAGTGAATCAAAATACATTCACTGAGGATGAATATTTAAGTCTATATGTGATTGAAAGACAAAATCCCTCCACAAATTAAAAAAAAAAAAAAAAAAAAAAAACAAAAAAAAAAACAGATTTTTCAGGAAGAAAGTGAACCAACAATGATAGAATTGGATGCCTCCGTTTCGTGTCCTGTTGAAATTTCGAAATCTTCAACATCAAACATCTTTTCGTGTGTCATGCTTTAACAGGTAAGAAACCTAAGCAAAACCTTTACGTAAAGCAAAACCTCCCACATCAAAGAAAAGATCTGACCGAAAACCAGAAAGATCTAGAAATCCAAGACACACTCAAAAAAAAAAAGAAAAAAAAAAAAAAAAGAATTGAAGTAAATAAAACCTTCTGTTAGAATATCCCAAAGAAAAAAAAAAAACCGTGTTTCAAATTAAGGCAACAACGTGATAATTATTATATGAAAAATAAATTTATTACTTGATATTGTTTCTTTTATAAAATACATGTTTATATGCTTATTTTCTATTCTTTACAAAGTGAAATCTAAGTTTGAGAGAATGGCGCTAGGTACAATGAGGTTTGGCCCCGGATACAATGAGGGTGTACCTAGAGCCACAAGTGAAGATTTTTTAAAAAGCTTATATTTGCCGGAATTTATTATTTTAGGTATTCATATTAATCCCAATTGGAAGTAATTATTCCTAAATATATTTAAATATCAGTTTGATAATTTTAAACAGGTTAAGCTCTGTTTTTGGGCATTGAAAAAAAGCGGCCCTAGATACACGGGTCTCCCCTATATAACCACAAAGTAATTAGTTGTCTCATATGTTTGACGTAGTATTCATAGCATATTGTATTTGGCGTGATATTGCTCTCATTCATGGTCGCCAGAATAAATCAAATAAAATATAGAAAATAACGTAAATATAAATATTATACATAGTGCATTTTGAGTTATTCTTATGCAAATGAGATTCACATATAAAAGGTAAACTTCAATATATTCGATACTGTCCGATTTCAAACAGTCATACGATAAGCAATCATATTGAATCCAACGTGTAAGGTATTTTCGCAGTCTGTAGGGACGAGTACCCAGCGGATGAGGAATGTATTTAGCGGATGAGGAATGTGCTGTCGAAGGCAGTAGAGTTCCGAAGCGAGCTTTTGAGCAATTTTTAAGCACTTTCTGTTTATTTTTTTTTTTTTGTTTATACAGCGATATTCCTTTAAATATAGTGCCCAGCAAAGCGGGTAAAGCCTGCTAGTTTAAATAAATTTATGGATTTTTTTTTCTTATATTATTTACTTTCACACACACAAAGTTGCCTGAACCTTTAAAACGCACATTTCTTTAAATAAAAAGAAAAAGAAATTTGCATAAATTACTGGATTCAAGCCCGCGATCTAGAGATCCAAAAGGCAGCGCCCTGCCGCTCGAGCCACCATGCCAGCCTTTATATATCTAAATTTATATCTGTAAATATTTAACCAGACATAAAAAGTAAACATTAAGATTTTTATTTAAGATTTTTCAAAACTCTTCTCAAAAGGCTTAAACTGTAAAGAGAAAATACCAAAAACGAAAAATCATGCGATGCACATTGATTATTAACACTTTATATGTATTACTATATATTACTATGTATATACTCGTATCGTATAACTTTCAATGTTCTTTGCCCTTAAAAGCATACAGAGAGACTAATTGAATTTATAAACTCTCTTAAACATCGTTGTAAGGTGTTAAAAATGTTTAACACATGTAGGCCCTAGACTCTAATTGCAGTCTTTAATGTACCTGAATATTTTAGCGCAACCCTGTAAATTTGAATGTTAACCTTATCTTAAACTGTACAAAATATTATTTTAGCACATGAAGAATAAATGTCACTTTATCATTATTTTTGTAGTCGAAAGTTATTTAAATGCGATGTCTACTATAAAACACAATGTATTGGTATTTTTTGGGGTATCCCTGTAGAGGACCTATTAATGCCATTCCAAATACGAAACGTACCATAGTGATCTTGAATAACATATATGATTAATTTTTATTCTAAAAATATTTACGGATGCTGGAGACGGGCAGACGTACTAATAGACAGAGGGACATTCGGACAGGCAGGTATACAAATTCAAACCATATTTATATTTAAAAATGGTTAGACAGTGTTAAAAAACGCTTAATGTAAACGAAAATACAATTTCAGTAAACTTCCAATAACATCCTTAATGTAACTGAATATTTTTGTGTGGCCCTGTAAGAATTAATGCTATTCATCCTACATTCTATAGAAAGCATTCTTTTGGTCATATAAATAAGATCTTTAAATTTCATTAATGTTTGTGCAAAGTAAAGTTATTAAAATTTGGTTTAAATAATAACCTCGCATTAAATTCAGTGCTTTGGAATACTTTCGTGTGCTCCTGTATACAAATCAGTAGTGGTATTTAACTCATTTTCCACAGACGACATCTAGTAGTGAACCGGAATAATATATTTCAATTTCATTACGATTCGTGTAAAGTATAGGTATAACAATACGGTTTATAGAAATACGTCTCATAGAGCTTAAAGCTTTGAAAAAGTTTCGGGTACCCCTGTACACAAACCATGAGTGTCATTTACTTCATTTTATATAGTGAACATCTGATAGTGAACTTAAATAACAAATATAAGTTTCAAGAAATTCCTTAAATATTTATGGGAGTTAGATAGCGTACAGACAGAGAGACAAAATGAAGTCCAACAAAGTTGAAAAGTGTTAAAAACAGAAGATTTTTGTAAATTTCCTACTAATACATATGCATAAAAATAGTTATTTTTCAGATTTAATCGTTTATTCATATGCAGTGCATTCGTTCGACAGAACTGTTTAAAGCGAATATATACATATATATATATATATATATATATATATATATATATATATATATTCTTAGAAACCTCGTAATGAAAAGAAAAATATATATACCGTTAGAAAAGCATGTTTCAACTTGTATTGTGTCACATAAAATTAATAAAAACTTTGTATTTTTCAGAAAAATAACCGCAAGCAATGCAAAAGAAGATTAAATTTATTTCCATAATGATGTTAAAATGATACGGACAGTATAATTTGAATTATCTGTTCTCTACAAAACGTAAACAACACATTTTGTACTGTGTTTTATTAGATCATAGGATAATATAAAAATAAACATGTTTGTATTTTTTGCACTAATTTAATTATTGCAAAAACATAAATATTTTAAGAAATATATTTATTTTTAGTTATTTTCATGCAAGAAACGTATACATAAATATATATATATATATATATATATATATATATATATATATATACATAAATGTGTGTTTCATAACTAAAATTAATTATTAATTAATTATCACTGATAAAATAATTTAGTTTTTTAATGTTTTTGTTTATGTTTATATATATATATATATATATATATATATATGTATATTTGTGTGTGTGTGTGTGTGTTTATATATGCATGCACATATAAATATTTTTTATATTTTTTAGCTTATATATTTTTAATAAATTATGTACTAAATGGATTTATTTTTATACCGTCTATGATATTGTGTATTTGTTCAACATATGTTTTTTTTTTAATTAAATTTACCTTGCCACGACGCCTGCCAAACGCGAGTTATCTATATTCTTTTCGCATGATTAATTCCACAAAATATTATATTATATTTCGTCAGGTAAATCTGCACTTCGTCTGCATAAATTTTATGTTGTGCTAACAGTGTTACAAAAAAAAAAAAAGAAAAAAAAAAGAAAAAGAAATGTTACCGGTGGCAGCCATGTACTCATGTTTTAAATTTAATGTAAAAACTTTTTTTTTTTTTTTTTTTTTAGCTGATTAATTTTTTAAGCGTATAGTAACACAATTTATACGATTAAATAACACAAGTGTGTTAAAACTTAAATAAACTACTACGTCAGAAACGCCAAAAGAAAAATATTTGCGATGCATCGCAAATACTTTTCTTTCTAAGAAGAAAAGTTTTGCTTTCTAAGTGCTTCTATTTCTGAATAGGCAATTCCAATTTGTAAAATTCCGCGCGATTCGTAAGCCTAGTACTGCTAAAATTTTTTGTTTTGATAAAATCTGAAAACCGAAATTATAATACTTCATATATTTCTCTAGAAGCACATTTATAAAGCACATTTTTTAATTAATATACCTTTAACCATTTTAAAATGCCACTTAAGTACGAAAAATAATTACATCCTATAAATGTACTGTATTATTTCTCTTATAAAATGTTCTAGAATTTTACTTCCAATTAACTTTTTTTTAATTTGAAAAAGTAAATTCAATTCGTTATTTAATTGAGCATAACTAAAAAGATCTAGAGGACTTATTAAAAAGATTTTTTATACCTTACACAAGTCCTTTTTTTTATTCCGTTGTTCAATCATGTCACCTTAAAAAAAAATGAATTAATGTATTAGGTATATCTATACTGTACTTGTATTTTAAGATGTAAGTACATTTTAGATTTCATTCCTGTTAACATTTTTTTTTTTTTTTTTTTTTTTGGGGGGGGGGGGGGGGCTTGATCTGAAAAAATATCGTGAATTATAATTTACTAAGGCCTTACTTTCGCATTAATATATCATTAAATATTGTGAAATATTATTTAAAAGGAAAAAAAAAATACAGTTTACCAAATAAATTCTATAAATGTCTTACAGTTATTATAATGTTTATTACCATACAAGTAAAGTGATATTTTAATAATTCAAAAATAAAATGTAGTTAATTTTTTTAAAAACATTTTAGAAACAATAGCATTTTTTTTTTAAGGAGACAAATCGGATACAATATGTACGTCTCTATCTCTATCTATCTATCTATGTATATACATATATATATATATGTGTGTGTGTGTGTGTGTGTTTTGATAAACACACATTCACACACTCACACACGTGCACACACATAGATATATATTTATATAAATAAATAAATATATATATATATATATATATATATATGGAACGGCGGAGAATGAGGAATAGTCGGGTAAAATGGAATAACGTTGTATCTCAACTGCACAGTACTTCCACCTACCGGCAGCACATCAAACAGCTTGACTGGCTCTTGAACATGAACGCCTTGTGTCAGTAAGAAGAGCAGTTTTTTGAGTTATACAACTTCTTTGGAGAATCAAGATTCAGACTTTTTGGAGGTAAAAATTAAAAACTCTGTAACCTATTTACAAAGCAGTAAAATGAGTGAAAAAACGTACTGTAATTCCTGGTAGAAGAGTTGATTTAGTTAGTGGTCTAATTTCCATGAATTTATTTCTACCAGCAAATGGTTGACGTTGGTTTATTCTCCAAAAAGGTGATTCAGGCAATATGGAATGCAAATTATTCCATGTTACATTACAAATTACTGGGTTTTCCATATTTTTAGACGTTTTCTTATTTCAGAAAATATAACAAAAAGATGGCTATGTAGATTTAAGAAAAAAAAATGCAAATAACTAATGTTATATTAATTGAAACATAAAAGAGTATAAAATAAAACTAATTTAACATAAATGTAGATCGACTTTGATCAAATTGATTTCTTTCGTAAATTCCACCTTACATTAAAAGTTTAATATACCCTAAAACCAATCAAACTGCCTCCCCATTTCTAATGCATGCACCAGCAATAGGACAAATCGTTTATGGAATCTTTGATTTACAGTAAGGAATTTTTTAATTTCTTGACGCACAGCTTACATCCTTTAATAGTGCTTGATATTATAGAACATTTTGCAAATGGTTAACTCAAGATTCAATGGTGAGACATTGTGGTCAACGGCTTTAGGGCTTTTTGTATCCAACCTATGAACAGAAATACTTTCTCCGAAGACGATTTTCTTCCTACTTACTTGCACTTACATACACTGCTGGCGTCCAAACAAAAGAGGTGGGTGATTCAACCTTTGTTACAATTCTGCAAGACTTTTCCCCTCAATCATGTTTTTCGAAAATTTTACGATTCGAAGTCATGATTCGAATGCTGCTTCAACCTCTAACATCATCAGACAATCTGAACCAACCAACTCAAAACAGACAACAAACATCAACAATTTTAGTCTTATTTTTAAAAATATTTATCTAACTTTAAATAAACAAAAAAAAAAGAGAGACAATTTATTAATCCTAATAATTAAGATATTTAATGTTAAAAAAAAAAAAAAAAAAAAAAAAAAAAAAAAACAGAAGAAGAAAAATAAATTAAAACAGAATAAAATAAAGTAAGCATATTCCACAATTCCACAATTTTTAATTCAAAGATGTTTACTTTATAATTTTTATCATTTGCAATTTAAGTTGTTATCCAAAAACATATTTCTTTGAAATGAAAAATATGCACAAATTAATATATGTTTTGAAATATTAATAATTTAATTATTTTTAAATAAATACCGTAAAAAAATAAAATAAAATAATAATAATAATAATAATAATAATAATCAATATACATATATATATATAAGAATTTCATTGAGAACGCATTAATAATTTTAATTATTTTTAATTACTTATATATAATAAGAGCATACATAAAAATTATATAAATAGAGGTGTAGTGATAAAATATTCTTTTCATAACTAAAATTAAATATTAATTAACTATCATTTATATTATTATTCAGTTTTTAAATGTTTATGCTAATAATATTTATATAAGTACGTGTGTGTATATATGCTTGTGAGTATATATTTGTATATGTATAAATATATTATTTTTATATTTTCTATCTTACATAATTTTAAAATTTCTATACTAAATTTTTATGTCGTTTTACCGTCTAATATATTGCGCTTATTCTAACACATAATTGTTTTAATTAATTATAGTTTGCCATGTTTAAGTTTGAAATAAAAATCATTGTTTTAGGTCGATTAATTATTAAGTGCATAATGACATACTTTAATTAGTCGAAGAGTGGTTTATATTTTTTTTTCCTCTGAAAGCGTATGTTTTTTTTTTTTTTTATTTTTTTTTAATATATATATATATATATATATATATATATATATTAGACAAATGGTAAATGGTAAAATTCCGTGTAATTCGAAAGCTTAGTACTATTATGAAATTTTTCTGATTAAACTTCAAAAATCGAAATTATAAATAATTATAATTTTCTCTAGAAACAAATTTATCTGTGCTTCGTATTTTTTAATTAATACTTTTAACGAAATTAAAATACCACTTAATTAAGAAAAAAAATACCTTCGATAAATGTACTGTATAATTTCTCTTAAAAAATATCTAGATTTTATATTCCTTTAAATTACATTTATTTTGACGAAGTAAATTGATCTTGCCATTAATTCAACGTACATAATAACATTTAGAGGCTTTATTATATAACATTTTTTTTTATCCTACTCAAGTACATTTGTTTTTATTCCGTTGTTTAACCCATGTCGACTTAGAAACCATTTAGCTCTTTATATACCGACTGTACTTTGAAATACCATTAGTTTAAAAAGCGTATTTCAAATTGTTTATATGAATGGAATGCACATGCCTTACTTTAAACTGATCCCACGGCTCTAGATAGAAATAGTATTTTTCATTCAATGTATTATTTTAAAAATTGCTATCGCTGTTTTTGCTTGGTAATTTTTCGACCTTTACGTACTTTATAATTAATTCCTGTACTACATCAAAAATCCATCGCCAATGTTAGAAAAAATATATTAATAACACATATATAATACTTGTGTAGTCCCTTTTAAGGTCTTCATATTTTTTTTTTCGACTACCATGTATCAATAGTACACTAAAATTCCATCTCACAAAATCTACATTAATTACTTAGATGAGGTGATATGCATAGTTTTTATTGCGTATATTTTAAAAAGTACTTTTAAATAACTAAAAAATATGCTTAAACTATATTTTTGTCTGTATCATAATGCGATGGAAGCGTTATTTGAAGTATCAGATATATCTATATTTTGAATTTAATTTTAAGGTGTAAGTGCAGTTTAGATTTTCTTTCTGATAATTATTTTCTTACTGTTTCAATCTTACGAAGCACTAATTTGAGTAAAAACCTAGTAACATTTCCTGTAGAGGAGTAGAGTGAGTTTGTAGTCTGGTCTCCATGAAGTTATTTCTACCAGCAAAGGGTTGATCTTAGTTCATTCTCCAATACTGAGATTCGGGCAGTATGGAATACCAACTATTCATGTAACCTTACATAGAATTGTGAATTCCATATTTCAAGATATTTTTCATTGAATAAGATGAAACAAGCAAAAATCATGAAATTTTTCTAAACTGCAATATGAGTTTAATTACTTATATCGGTAATTAAAAATCTCGATGCATCGCACAGCCATTGGGATATATACGGGTTTTTTCTCTCAGCTCAGATATATAAATATGAATATATGTATATATATATCAGTAAACATTATTATTTTTATTCAACAATTATAATAATTATCTCTAAAGGCTTACATTGTAATAGAATATATATATATATAAAGATAGATAGATAGATAGATAGATATGTTAAAAATATGAAATTTCTGTAATTTTCCTATAGGATTTTTTTTTTTTTTTTTTTTTTTTCTGAAGCTACAGAATATATAAGTATATAAATAGCTATTTTTAAGATTTTATTATTTCCCTGATTGCGGTGCATATTTTTGATAAAACTGCTTCAAGCGAATATAAATATTCTTAGAAACTTTGTAATGAATAGAAAAGTAAATATACTTTTAAAATATCTTGTTTCAACCTTTAGTTTGTGATGCAAAATTAATTAAATTTTGTATTCTGAAAAAAAAAAAAAAAACTACATACATTGAAAAGGAAGATTAAATTAAATTTTATAATAATGTAAAGATTATACAACATTTTTAATTTGAATGCTGGTTTCTCTACAAAATGTAAACCACACTTTTTCACAGTATTTTGTTGGATCAATTTATAATAACAAATACGCATGTTATTATTTTTCGCTTAGAGCTTAATTAATGCAACAGCATAAACACTTTAAGAAATTTATTTTTAAATATTTGTGTATAATAATATTATACATACAAAGTGTGTAAATAAACGTATAGTATAAGAAGATTCGTTTTATAAACTTATTTCGTAAATTAAATATTTATTAACTGGCGTTTATACCATTATTCCGTATTTAAATTGTTTGTATTAATTATACAATATATATATATATATATATATGTGTGTGTGTGTGTGTGAATTACTTTTATATCATTTATCTTACATAATTTTAATAAATTTTATAAAAAATTAATAAATTGTTATATCGTTACATTGTCTTAGTTATTCCACATTTTGAACGCATATATATCTATATACATATATGAATTTTAACTGACTAATTTTTTTAATTACCATAAAAATGGGGTTGCAAACCTCTTTTAAGGGAAGAAACTTCATACGTGGCCAGATGAATGAGGCGGTTAGGAATAAATTGGTCGAGTACGAAAAACATTTCAATATGCAAATTTCCAATTCGTATGAGTAATATAAAAGTAGATATACAAAATTCAAATAGAAATTGCAGTGTTAAACTTCATTCAAGTACAATGTGTCAGATTGCACGAACAAGGATTGTGCGGTAATGCGTTACATACGAATAAATAGTAATGGACGTCTGGAATCAATAATCAAAAATTCGGTGTCTGTACCATACATATTTAACTTACATCCAATGATGGCAGAGGAAGACCGCATCCTCCCAAAAAGAGAGACGGAATGCAGTTCAAGACTGCACATCAAAACTTAAATCATGAAACATACTATTGCAGAAACGAACATGTTCTGCTATATTCAATACTAGCAGGCTACGCCCGCTTCGCTGGTCACTATTTTTAAATTAATCATTATAATTAATGAATTCTCAAAATTGCATTAATTTTTATCATGTGAAACAAAAAAAGAAAAGAAAAACTCTGATCGAGAAAAATGTCGCATCGGGTCAACCTGCCTTCGGCAGCGTAGACCCGTGCGCGGTGCACACGCACGAATGCATATAAATGAGCGCTGCGCGCGCGCATTCCTTCATCACCCTTATGAATTCTCAAAATTCCATGTTATTACTCATAAACTTCTATTTTTAAGAAAAGGAATTAATAAAAAAAAAAATCATTTCTGATCGGTTAAAAACTTACACCGGGTCCCCTCTGCCTTCGTCAGCGTAGACTCATGTGCACGCAGCGCTCACGAATTCATATATACGCTCGCTGCGCGCGCGTATTCCTTCACCACCCTTCCTGTCCCTCCTTTATTTTACACTTTCGAAAATATCCTCATTCGAATCGTAGGCACCCAAAACCTATATATACCAATTTTGAACGGTCTAACTCAATATCTATTTTTTGGCCTCCTTGAGGACATCTTAAAACATATAAATCAGGTGAAATCTCGAATAATTGCCATTAACGCCCTCTATTCGATAAATTTAATGTAGGTTATTCGATAATATAAAAGTAATTTAAAATAACTTCGAATGATGTATTAAAAATAATTTAATCATATTTAGAATTCAAAATATTGAAATTTTAAAATATTGTAGAGCCATCTGCTGTAGAAATTTCTGTAATCTATTGTTCAATTCCAAATCAACAAAGCTTTAAAATAATGTATTACTTATGAAATTATTTTAATTAGTAGCTGAGATACAAAAGAAAACCTAATCAGGAGACCTTAAAACGTGTAAATCTGGTGAAATCTCGAATTCCACTTTCGATAATATAAAAGCTCTTTAAAATATCTTTCAAATGATGTATTAAAAATAATTTAATCATATTCAGAATTCGAAATATTAAAATTTTAAAATATTACAGCGCCATCTGGCGGTAGAAAATTCTGTAATATACTGTTCAATTCCAAATCAACAAAGCTTTCAAATAATGTATTACTTATAAAATTATTTTAATTAGTAGTTGAAATACAAAAAAAAAAAAAAAAAAAAAAAAAAAATCAGGACACCTTAAAACGTGTAAATCACGTGAAATCTCGAATTCCATTACTTACGGTACTCGGTTAATGGAAGGTGACAAAAATTTGTGGCGTCTACTCTTGAAATTCAATTCAAATAAGTTTCAAAATGACATATTACTTTTGAAATTATGCTAAATTTAAGCTGAGATACAAAAATGATTTAAACACTATTATAATACGACTTATGTCTGACTTTTTCGTCATTTTCTTCGAAACTTGCGTAACTCCGGGATAAATACTGTTAAAAATCAATAGTATGATATGTGAAAGGAGTATCAGAATTCGAAACTCTGCAAAATATAAAAGAATAAAGGCGTTATGGGTTTTCCGTAGTTTTCTCCGTAACAACCGTTCCTTTTCTACGTTTTTACACCTTCCCCCCCCGCCCCTTTCTGTCCCTTCTAATAATTTTACACTTGAAAATATTCGCAATCGATGTATCTTTCCTTAGAACCTAATAATACCAATTTCAAACGCTGTAACTCTTTTTTTTCCCCTTCGCCCCCCCCCCTCCCCCTCAAGCTCTTCCTAATAAATCTACACTTTCAAAAATATTCAGAATCGAATTATCGGGCGTTAAAACCAAATATTACGAAATTTCAACGGCATATCTCGATTTAAAATATATACTGCAAAATATAAAAGAAAACTTAATCTAATTTTTTTGTTTATCCGGATATTTTCATGAAAATTGAACAGTAGCTTTATAATATGCTGTCTAAGCCGAATATTATTTCAAATGTAACGTGAATAAAAATTTGAAAAAGTTTGAAAATTTCAATTTTTATCCCCACTGTAAAAATGTGACATCTTGATCGGTTACTATCATTTCCTTTTTCATGGCAGACGGTAGTCTGGCATTTGAAATGATGTTGCCACAAAAAATCATACTTTAGTTAATTTTAAAGAATCTAATTGCTGTACTGATAAGCCGCTTGCACAATTAAATTTAGAAAAAAATTCCCCTTTCATTTGGTACCGAAATCGTAATAAATATTTCTAATATATTTTCCACTTTTTCTAATTTTAATTCTGTTAAAATATCTTTTTTATGCAATGGCGGTAAATTCTCAGTCATTGAGATCGCTTTTAGATTAGACATGAGTGGACATTTTAATTAATATCTCCACAACTAATTAAAATTTTTAAATTCTGTTTTCAGGAGGAACTCGGAAAGGCTCCAGAGCAACAGTGTGTCAATTTTTGTACTTCTGTAGGGGCTAAACGTATAAAAGAACAGACGGACAGACAGACAAACCTTTTCTTTTAATTTTATAGATATATTATAATAATATTATATATAAGTTATTGTATATAATAATTTTGCTGATGCTTACAAACAATATGTGCCTTTTTAAAGCATTAGAAAAAAATAATGCTTTTCTTTTTTAAGCACACACACACACATATATATATGTATATATATATATATATATATATATATATATATATATATATATGAGTCATTCCTGTCAAATCAACCAAATAATTTGTATTTTCAAACTCACATACGGAGACTTTTCTGTATTTGTATACAGTGGTAGTACTTGGGTTCATTAAAAATAATCGAATTTTTCAGATTTTTAAGTCAAATGCTTTTTTATTGACGGCTATTACAAAAGAATAGAAATTGATTCTCGGATTACTTTTCAAGTGAATGTAATTATTCTAATTGCAATATTCTAATTGCATAAAATGGGCTTCGTTTTAAAGGTCTTGAAACAGTCTTTAGGATGATATAATACATGATGTAAATATACAATTTTCAATTTCATAGATCATTAAATTTGACCTTTGACCCTGAATATTTCTTAAAAGTATTATTTTAAAATTCTGTACAATTCTGCACACCTGAGAAATATGAAATTTTGCAAAAGCTCCAAGAGGCGTTTATGATCATAACAAAGAAAAGTGAAAAGGTAACAATTTTTACACTACTTCCTAAAAGTCTTAACAAAGTTTTTACAGAATTTCCCTTCGCTACTATGCATATATGATAAGTACGGCCAAAAATCTGGTCAAACAAAAACAAATTTTATCTTCACCAAATTGAAAATCTGGTAAGACTATGTGTACAAATACTATTAAATCAGTCTATGATTTTTACCATTGTGATGAGACGAGCCATATTATGCCTAGAAAAAAAAATTCTTTCAGTTTATGTCAATGTAATTAAAACTCATGCACAAAATTGTCTTTTCTTCAGTAATTTAAATGAAGTGTATATTCAAAGAATTGCATCCTAAAATTAAAGATTGCTTTTCAAAATTTGTTAAGTTTCGGCCAAAACACTGTGTTCTAGCTGGTGACAATAGCACACATGCAATACCCTTGTGCAATTATATTATCAAAATATAATACTGATGTCAGATGTTATTCATCTGTCAGATTTTGCATATTTTTCGCATTAGATGAAATTCAAGAAATTGTCACCTGCATTTATTACCAAAAAAGTAAATAAATAAAAGTAAATGCTATGTTGGGTTGACTTGTGGCAAACACTTTTTTTTTAATTAGGGCTCTGCCCCCTACTCGCTCAGCTCACCGACCCCCGGAGGAGGCTTAGCCTCCCCGTGACTGGCTTAATTTATTAACCCCATCGGCGCTCTGTACGCCTGTTTGCTTCACTGCTTCTCACCATATTGAAATATTAATAATGCATAACACATTAAAAAAGCAGAAAATTGCCATAGAAATCTCCATCTTCAATGTTAAATTGAAATAAAAAAATATTTATTACCATTATGTATGAAATTATACTAAAAATCAGTATTTTTCTTTTTCAGAAGAAAACAATCCTCAATATTTGGATAATAAATTTGCGCTACAGTATATGACGCCCTTGGCTACTTTTAAATTTTTGTCAGTATTTCGCGATGAATTTTTTTGGTATAATTGCTTGTTTGAAAAAAAAAAAAAAATCTGGTACCTATTTTTTTGTAATTCCTATACTTTTTACTACTGAATTGTTTAGTTAATTTAGGACAGCATATAATACTCTCTATATATTTTTAATGTAAAGCTAGATAATAGTTTTACACATTCGAAAATGTCTGAAAATAAAAATAGTTTATTATTATTACTATTATTATTTTAAATTGGAAATTTTTCCTACAGCTTCAATTTTTAATCGTCTACTACATACTTCTTAAAGTAACGAAGGATAAAATATACTCAATTTTTTATAAGAGCTTTAGGTGACGATTGTTTATTTATTTATTTATTTAATATTTTGCCATAATTAAAAATACGATAAATATCATGGAAATGTTTAATTTTGTAATGTAATATATATATATGTAATGTAATATACATATATATATATATATATATATATATATATATCAGTGCTAAATTTGATTACCTTGTATTTATAAATCAGTTTGAATTTGAATCTAAAAATATATTCGTGCCAAAATATATCAGAAGTTTTTTTTTAAATATTATTCATTTGCTGACGAAAAATTACTTTGTTGCCAATAGCAACATTGACATTTATTTTATTTTATTTTATCTTATTTTATTTATTTATTTATTTTTACATAATTGATCACAATTCAATTTTCCTGTGGAAAATGACGACATGAGTCAAAAAGAACAACGATTTAATAACCTTTTTTGAAATATAGCAAATACAGTACTTTTATTAATCTGATGTTTTTTATTATTAACATCACTAGCGGGCTTAGCCCGCTAGCGGGTCAGTATTTTCAGTGAATCACTATAATTAATGAATCACTATCAGTAACTTTTATTCTTAAGAAAAGAAAAAAAAAAAAAAAAAAAAAAAAATCATTTCTTATCGGGTAAAAAGTCTCACCGGGTTCCCACTGCCTTCGGAAGCTCAATCTCGTGCGGGCGCATCGCGCACGAGTTAGGGGATACGCGCACGGTGCACACCTATTGCTTCCCCACCCTTTCAGCCCCTCCTAATTAACCTAGATATACCAATTTTGAACGGTCTAACTCAATTAGTTGAGATGCAAAAGAAAACCTAATCAAGAAACCACAAAACGTGTAAATAGTTTGAAATATTTCGATAGTATAAAAGAACTTTAAAATATCTTTCGAATGATGTATTAAAAATATTTTAATCATAATTAGAATTTGAATAATTGAAATTTTAAAATATTATAGCGCAATCTGGCGGTAGAAATTTCTGTAATTCCAAACCAACGATTCCAAACCAACAAAGTCTTCTAATGATGTATTACTTATGAAATTATTATCATTAGTAGTTGAGATACAAAAGAAAACCGATTCAGGAGACCTCAAGACGTGTAAATAAGGTGAAATCTCGCATTCCATTTTAAATAATGTAAAAGAACTTTAAAATATCTTTCGATGATGTATTAAAAATAATTTATACATAATTAGAATTTAAAATACGCGTTTTAGAATAAAATTTAATTTGCAATTAGAATGTAATTTTTTTCCTAAATCGATGAAATTTGAACTGCAACTATCCCTTGTGCTGTTAACGGTGCACATTAAGTTTGAAAGAATTTTGAAACTCGCAACTTTCATTCCTAGTAGAAAAACCACGTGATCTCAATTGGTAAAATATTTCTTTCTTCGCCAGATATGGTTTTCTCTGTGAGTGGGTGGTCATGGTAACGGTAACCCACAACGAACGCAAAGGACTTGCCTGCAGAATTTCATTACGTGTTCAAGCTCGCGATATTCAATGGTTTAATACCTAAAATTAAAAAATATATAACTCATTCAGTTTTTGAAAAAATCTCTCAATCTTTTGGAAAGTGAATTTTAGAATCGAGATGTATTTACAAAAAAAAAAAAAAAAAAGAATGATTTATCTTCAATGATTTTGAGTTATAAATTGTTTTGTGAAAAAATCGATGTTTCGTAAAATATAAAAATATGGATCGCAAATCCGTATTTTGATAAAATGTTTATATGGTTCGAAAGAGGATTAAATGAGCTTTCAAAATTAGCCGGTTGTTAAGAAATGGAAGAGTTACTCGGTCGTGCAGGGCGTTTCATAAAAGACGATCGAGAAAAAGAAAAAATTCGGACCCTTTTTAAAACTTTTTTTAAAAATATAAAAAATTCTAGTTTTTAAAAATCATTGTACCGTAAGAATCGGTAATAAATGCTCTTTCTCGTGGTACAGGTGTATTTTCAATATCTTGAACCCTTCACCTAGGATCGCTTTAAAAAAAACCGCGAAATTTTCTCTCTTTGCTTTTTCTTTTGAGGTACGCGGTTCCGGAGGAAAATTACGTTCGCCTGGCAATTTTTTCGTTAGACATAGGTCGACGTTTTAATTAATATATCTGCTAATTAGGATCGCATCGTTTAGCAAATTAGATAACGAACATCTGCCATAAATTCTATGTCCGACGGTACCTGTCCGATGTCCGTGCGACCATTAGCGGCCGAGATTTAGCTTCTTCAAGCTATTTCTCACAGACAGACAGAAACACACAGACAAAGGCGTACAGATTTTATTAATATAAGAGATTAATTAAGATGGCAGACATTTCTAAGTAACTGATAGGTCTTCCTTAGAGTATTTGGCACACGGTGATACTTTATATAACGCGGAAGACACTGCCGTCCGCAAAGATAGGCGGACACAGACAAAAAAAAATTAACGCCAGCGTCTGTAAAAATATATAGAGAGACAGATACTTTACTCTTTGTATATTAGATTAAATGGTTGTTTCATTATTCTAATTTTGCCTTATCAGTTAATTATGACAAATCTGTTCACAAACATACGACTTTTAAATGATACATTGAGTTTTTGGCTACGCACATCAAAATGCGGATAATATGTGATTCCCCATTTCCCCAAAAGAAAACTTTTTACAAGTTAGGAACATAACAGTGTGGATAATATATATATATATATATATATATATACATATATTAGATTTTTAAAGTGATATGTTTTCGAAATATTCAAGGTCAAAATCTATGGTCATGTTTAAGAATGTCGAAATACAAAATAAACTTATGCATATCTTACATCATTTTAAAGCTCCTCTTACAAGCTTGCAAATGATACCAAATTTAAATTTCTATTTTTGTTAGTTTCATAGTTAAGGTAACAAATACGAGAAAAGGGAGCTGAACAATTATGATAATTATCCATGACTACTCACTTAACAGGTGTATGAGTTGACATGGAATAACACATATTTGGGGGGATATAGGTATGTATCGATGAGTGTAAATTTGATTTATATGAAAACAACTAATATAAAATTTACCTTTGGTTTATTTATATTTTTAATTAACTCGCAATAATTATAAAAATCAAAGTTGCTAGGCAATTAGAAAAACATTTAAGTGATATTTTTGAAAATATCGCAAGAGTGAGATCCTGTTACAGTCTATTTTAAATATGAACCATTCATAAAATCTTTATTTTTTCGAATAAAACGATTTTAATTGGATGAAGTTTTTTTTAGACATACATATGATAATTTAAGTATATGTAAGCATAATAATATAAATATATGTGGTAATAATATGTATATATGTTAAGTGTATGCATTCTATTTCAACTTAACCGTTAATTTTCTTAAATTTACTAAATCATCGCTTAGCTTTTTCGTACTTGCATGTATTCAGTTCTCTTATAGTTAGATTTTATTTCTAATCCCTCTTTATATAGTTTTTCTGAGAAGAAAGAGCTCTAATTTTTCCCCTGATACAAGAAAAAATGACGATGTTTTCTTTTATTCCTACGAATACAAACCATCACGACAAATTACAAGAAAAGAAATAGAATGAAAAAGTAATTCTTTACGCATCTTTCGTTCTCTTTAAAAGCTTTTCGTACGTTATTTTGCATTCGAATCCACAATCGTAATTTGTCCTGCATTTTTATAAGATTATATATTCAACAGAAAAAATCGCCTTTGATTGTTTTTGTCGTTTTTGTTTTCTTTTATTTATTCATTTATTTATACATATGTGTGTATGTGTGTTTATTTGTTGAATGTTATAATAAACGAATAAAACAGAAAACGAAAACGTAGTAAGTCTATAAATTAAATAAAAGGAAGGACGAGTTCATTATTGAAGACAGGAATCTTTATTTCATTATTTAGAATAAAATAATAGTAAGCAAGTAAGCTGGCAATAAATAATTGGCATTAATGTGACACGTAAGCTGCCTCAATATTGAGTCAGCTTATTCGCCACAACCATGTGCAGAAATTTCACCAGTTGTAATTGCGTAACATTCTACTGTATTTATGTTACACAACTATAGCTGATAACATTTCTCGACAAGGTTGACGAAAATAAGTTCCCTGAATAATGTTGTGTATTCTTACACAAAATGTTCTACAGTGTAACATGAAGTTTGTGGATAGCATTCGATCTAGTTACAAAAGTTTATTATGCAGAGTTGTGTTATTTGTTTTACATGTATAATGAAAATAAGAAGAATATTTTCATAAAAAAATAACCATACTTTTATATTAAAGAATGACATACAGCAAAACATATTTTTGGAAAGAAAAAAAATAAGTATCTTAATTAAAAAATAAATATAATTAAAATTCTCTTTATGGTTTGGATATTTACATAAAAATATTAAATATTTTGACAACAAATTGGACGCAAAAATTATAGATAATCAATTTTTTTTTTTTAAATAAGAAGCTAAATGTTTAGCCAAATAACTAATTTGAGATAATTACTAATTTATAAAAAAAAAAGGAATAATAATCATAATAATCATAAACTTTTAATCAACTTTTACATTTTAGCTGCTTTTGTTTTATATAATGCGAAGATGACATTTAAAGATATGAATGAATACAGTGCAGGGATGGTTACTTATAAATTTTCACTAAATATCATCTTGGAATTTCAACAAGTAAGCAAATTAGTACAAAATGTGGCATGTGGAGGAGTTTGAAAATGCATTCAAATATCTTTAAAACAACATTTTTTATAATTAAAAAACTGCCCAGAAATTTTCGCTTTCCATGTAAAAAGGAAACTATAACAAAGGGAATGATTCTTATGGAATTTGGGAAAATTTGGAAAATTTAACACTTACATTTAAATTCTATGTAGATTGTTATATTTGTCCACGTATTATAGAATTAATAATTATGAACTCTGAACTGAAATTCTGTGTATGTATAACGATAATGTATAGCTCTTTGCCCACACATTATCTTTGTATGAAAAACAGCACCTAATTGATACTACACTGTAAAAAAATAACTATTACCAGCTGCAAACTGTGATTTATTTTATCCAATCACAGAGAATTTCTTGAAAGAAATTCTCTGTGATTGGATAAAATAAATCACAGATTGCAGCTGGTTATAGGTTTTTTTTTTTTTTTGTTGTTGTTTTTTGTTTTTTACAGTGTAGTTGAACAATTATTTTAATACCTCAAATGTATTTCATGAATCGTCCGCATGAAAAACATAGCCAAAACCCGTGCATTCATTTATACTAAAGCGTGAAGAATAAAAGCGGGAATTTTAATTATAACCACCCTGCGTATATTTGTAAATTAATCATGTTACCTTTTTATATATTTATTCATTATTGAGGGGAAATGTAGGAAACTTAATCGGTTTTAGTGTTAGTGTTTGGATTAAGGCCTGTACTTGAGACTTAGACATTAGAAGGCGGGAGTGTACTCTTTGTGAAAAATATTTTTATAGAGTCCGAGCACGTATTCAGGCGAAAACACTTTTTGGGTAAAACACACACACACGCTCACACACACAAAAGTGTCGCGCTACAATTGTTAGTTTTATATAATATAAATATTTCATCACAAATACGAGTGAATTTCTGTCTAGAAATATTTATGATAAGCCCCGCTCAAAATTTATTGGAATTTATTGGATGATGTTTTCCTATTATTAGTCTAAACTTAAAAGAAAATGAAAATAAAGAGTTATGTAATCTACTGTTTAATAACATGCACTTCTAGATTAACTTTGAATCGATTTTGGAAAGCTAGATTATTTTTGATATTTCGAGAAATAATCTTTTATATAATGCATAAAAGCAGTCCTTAAAAAAAAAAAAAAAATGTAGCCTAGAGCTATCACATTTAATCCGTATTATGAGAAAGAGTCTTACATAAGAAACAAAAAAGATATAATTACGTAAGACATTAAGATAGGGTAGTTTAAAAAGAGTTTATTCAAAGAAAAGTTAAAAAATTACTTGAAGGTTAAAGTGTATATACAGAAAACTTCGAAAGGTATTACATTATTTAGAAAAAAAACCTGAAGTCAAAAAAATATATATAAAATAAATCCTTGAAAAAAAGAAAACGTTGTTTTTTTCCCAAACAAATTTTTAAAGAATATAACTCGATTTATTCTTGCTTGTTTATTTATAAAATGATTATAATAAAACATATCCTGAAAGAATTAAATATAAAGTAAAGTTGATGAAAAAATATATTCAAAAACTCATGTAATTAAATCGAAATATATAAATTTAAATAAAGCTCATTCCTTCTTTTAGATAATTTAAAAAGAAACAGGAAATATCATATTTGCATTTTACAATATTGGCATAGCTCGGTTGTATTTTATATGCAATTAGGTTGATTCTGTAGAAATCAACCTATTGAAATCACTTCGATTTTCTATCTATCTATATACATATCTGTATACATATATAATGAAAATTTTGTCATCATGATAACTCCCGAAATAAAACTAAATTTGGACAGCGAACTTATTATATACATATCTTGAATGAGTGCGTTAACCAAGTAGATACACCTTTGTGTTTTCAAGTGGCGTCTATTTTAAAATTTCAAATTCACATTGTAAAAAAGCGTATTCTGAATTTCTTTAAATATAGATCTATGCAAAACCATATAAGGGTCTCAACGAAATTTATTAATGAACTTTATCCGTCATTTTTAACTAAGCGGAGCAACTTGAAATCAGGCAACCACTTGAAAATTTACAATGACAATAACTTCCGAAATAATACTCCGAATCGAACCAAATTTGGACAGCAAATTTATCTGAAAAATATCTTGAAAGAGTTTGCTAACCATCTTGCTCCTCCATTTTATTTTTAAATGCAGGCCACTTAAAAACTTCGAATTCGCATTGTAAAAAGCGTATTTAAGACCGGATTTGCTTGAATTTTGATGTATACAAAGACCATATAAGGGTCAGAACCATGTTTATTAATGAACTTTATCCACTATTTTTAGCAAACTGCAGATGTTATAAACTAAGCAAAATAACTTGAAATCAGGCTACCACATAATATTTTTTTAATCATGACAACTTTTTAAATTCTGATTCAATTCGAACCAAATTTGGACATTGAAATTATCATATAAGTACCTTTGAGTTCACTGGGTAACTTGTTCCAGCATTTTGTTTCCAAGTTGCGCACACAGAAAATTAGGCTGCCACATGAGAATGTTCCATCACGATAACTTTTAAAATACTAGACTGATTCAAACAAAAATTAGACAGTGAACTTATAATATAAATATCTTGGATAAGTTCGCTTGGTAACTTGCTCCGCAATTTTATTTCCAAGTGGCGACCACCTGAAAATTTGCCATTGTGATAACTTTTAAAATTCTGAATCAATTCGTACCAAATTTGGGTAATATACTTATCATTCAAATATCTCAGATAAGTTCGCCGGGCATCTCACTACGCTTTTTTGTTTCCAAGTGGTGGCTACTTGAAATCACGGTGCCACATGAAAATGTCTTATCACGATAGTCTTTAAAATACTGAATCAGTTTGAACTAAAATTGGACATTTAACTTATCATACAAATATCTTGGATGATATCACTGGGCAAGTTGCCCACCGTTTTCTTGCCAAGTTGCAGCCAGTTACACAGCCACTGTAAAATTTGTCATAACAATAACTTTTTTAATACTGCACTGATTCGAATCAAATTTGGACAGTGAACTTATAAATATCTTGGATCAGTTTGCTGGGTTATTTGCTCCGTCATATTGTTTCCAAGTGGCGGCAACTTGAAAATTTGTTATCACGATAACATTTGAAATAATTAATCAATTCAAACAATAGTTGAAAAATGGAATTGTCATTGAAATATCTATGATTTCGGTGGGCAAGTTTCTACGCAATTTTCTTTCCAAGTTGCGGTCACTTGAAGGCTTCTACTTGAGAATTTGTCATAGTGATAATTTTTGGAGTATTGAATTTATTCGAACCAAATTTGAACTTATCTGACACGTATCTTGGATTAATTCACTGAGCAACTTTCTTTGCCATTTTGATCCAAGTGGCGGCTACTTGAGAGTTTTTTATCACGATAATTTTTGAAATACTTAATCAATTCAAACCAAAGAGGAAAAATGAATCTATCTATGATTCTACTGGGCAAGATTCTTCGCAATTTTTTTCGAAGTTGTAACCACTTGAGCTTTTCATCTTGAGAATTTTTTATCACGATAACTTTTAAAATACTGAATTTATTCAAACCAAATTTTGGCAATTTTCACTGAGCAACTTGCTTTGCCCTTTTTATCCAAATGGCGGCCACTTAATTGTTGAACACGATAACTTTCGAAAATCTGAATTAATTCTAACTAAATTTGTACAGTAGACTTATCGGGAAAATTCATTTGATATATTTGTTTGCCAAATTCACCAGCCATCTTGTTTCCAAATGTCGACAACTTGAAATTTTTAGATTCTTATAAAAAGGAATTTCTGAACGGATTTTCTTAAAGCATCCTAAGTATATAGCCCACATCAATATTTCTACCAAATACGTTAATATTTTATAGCCGCCATTTTGAAACAAAATGGCGGCTACTTGATAAGAAAAAAGAAACCAACCTACCCTTCCGAATGAACCGGAAGGACTTGTTTGTTATTGCAGTCAATGTTGACTATTATAATGTCTGCTATACAAAGTGTGCAATATTAGTGTACTGATATAAATTTAGGTTACTCTGCACGTAATTTGGCACCACTTTTCTGTGATTTTTACAATAATCTCAGTGTAGTTCTTAAAAAAAAAAAAAAAAAAAAAAAAAAAAAACTAGTTGTTAATTAGGGGGGGGGGGGAAATCACCATGAAAGAGTTTTTTTTTTTTCTTTTTTATTTTTTATGAGCTTCGGAATTTTTCATAAATCAGCGACGATAACCAAGTTTAATGATTTAACCGATGCATATACAAAAAAATTCTTATTGGAAATCATAATATAGCAATTCCGTAATAACGTATTACTATGTTTTCTCCGTT
This sequence comes from Salticus scenicus, assembly GCA_963930645.1. Classification (NCBI taxonomy): domain Eukaryota; kingdom Metazoa; phylum Arthropoda; class Arachnida; order Araneae; family Salticidae; genus Salticus; species Salticus scenicus. The sequence goes on from OZ005648.1 coordinate 135,596,190, forward strand.
CACTTTCATAAAATACTTTTGTAATTAATATTTGGTTGTAGTAAGACCTTTTTATATATCATTACATACATATCAGTTCTGCCTCGTGAATGACATTTTACGTTAACTCAATATGGGCAGCTGAAAGCAGCTACTCTATAATGGAATATTCATTGACCTTATTAGTTTATAAACTTATTTCAAGAAACAACCTATATTTTGCAATATTTCATCCATGCTGGAAAACATTGTTACGCGTCCTTCCCTCCTAAATAAATAGAAAAGAATATACTATCTTTTGATAGACATCTCAAATAGAACAAATTAATGGAGTTAAAATTTATTTTTTAATTTATATAATTTTTATTATTATTTTTTAGTTAGGTTTTTTACTGTATATGGTCTGAGTATGTGAATGTTTTGTCTGTCCTCTAAAAGCATGTGTGCGAGAATGTGAATTTCTGTACTCTCCCCCTCGGTGCTGCAATCAGCCCAGTTTTAAGTCATCACTTCACTGCAACAATAAAAGTATGAATGCGTTTCTGCGTAAATTCATTACTTAAAAGCGCTCCTTGTCGCGAAGGGTTAATTCCCGGCGCAAGTTCAGACAAAACATATGGACTAATAAGTAATTCAGGACTTTCAAATAGGACAGTTCTCACCAACTATCATTTCTGTTTTCAACCTCTGTTATTTATCAATTAACGTCCATTGTAAGTATGGTTTAATTCCGGCGTGACTCTCAATTCGTGCGGTGTCCTTCTCCAAGTTCAATCATTTCTAGTCACTACAGCGCCCCTTGACGCGAAGGGCTAATCCCCGGCGCAACTTCGGACTATAACCATGGACTCCTCGTTATATAAGACTCTCAAATTAGACATTCCTCATCAACAATCATCTCTGTTTTTAATCTCTGTTGCCCTCCTCATTTGAAGCCTAAATTTTGTCTTTTTAAATAACTGCTGCCCTCTGTCGCGTGGGATTTCATATCTGGCAGTAATTGTAATTTTTTTTTTTCTTCTTTTTTTTTTTTTTTTTTTTTCTTTCTTTTTTTTTTTTTTTTTTTTTTTTTTTGTGCAATAAACAACGGGGGAGACTTAACCTCTAGAAACGGGCTCTTTCAGAATTTCACATTGTTATGTGACATTTGTCGTCAGAGCCCCTCTTTGGAGGTTGAAATCGCTCAAAACCGCTGAATAGTGGTGAGCGGCCTCCTTCCGTCTTTGAAATCTTTGAAATATTTCATCCATCAGTCAGATGAAGGAGCTCTTTAAGATAATGACTGTTGTTTCTAACCACTTACATAAAGGATGCTGGAAACGTCATTCAGAGACGTTACTGGTGCATATGTTTTACTTGATTTTATTATGAACTACTCGGTATGCGACCGCCTAGCCTTCAAATATTTGTAAAACGCTTGATATTTTACACATATGTCTTCAAATCCATTTCTTCTTATAAGTTCGATTTACTAAACATTGGTTTACATGATATTAAAAAAAAAAAAAAAAAAAAAAAAAAAATCTCTTACATCATGACATTTATAATTTCAAAACTCCAAGAAATTGAAACAGGCATCGCAATCCTTTAACAGTGCTCTTCACTTACCGTCGCTGGATTCCCAAGCCAATGTTATTCTATAGAACATTTTCTTTACTTAAAACTAATTAACTAATGCATATTTTTAAATTCTGTTTTCACATTCAGAAAACTCTCAATTGTTACCTTTACGGATGTTTTTTTAAAAACTGATTTTTTTTTTTTTTTTTTTTTTTATATTTTATTTTGAAGATGTAAAATACAAATTTTCAATATGAGAAATTCTTTATTTTGCGATTTCAAAATAAAAAACTAAAATTAAAAAAAATTCGTTTTTAAAAAAGGACCGTCAATTTAACGGTTGTGAATTTTCTGAATGTGAAAGTACAATTTTAAAATATGTATCATTTAATAAGTTATAAGCAAAGAAAATTTCCCATAGAATAACATTAGCTTCCGCTTCCAGCGACGGTGAGTAAAGCGGCCTTTAACTGTAATTTTATAAACATATGTCTGTTTATTTAATTATATTAATTATTTATCGGGGCTTACTTGAATAATGTATAATTAATTTTATATTATTATTTTCCTCTGACGTATTATAGCAACGAAAATAAATTTATTACGAAAGTGATTTTTTTTTGTGTTTGTGTGGCTGTGCGTGTTATTTAATGATAATCAATGAATGAATCTTCGAAAATCATTAAAACTACAGATTAAAAAAAAAAAAAAACTTTTCTTTACTTCAATACATTGTTGCGATTCTGATGTGATATATTTCGTTAAATTGTCCTTTTCGTTATTTTATTCAGTTAAATTGCACGCAACCAAAACATGGACAAAAAGGTGCATTATTTATTATAATATATTGCTTTAGCTCTGCCATAGTTTTCAGCTTTATATTCTAGCAATTTAGGCTTTTTTTTTTTTTTTTTTTTTTTTTTTTTTTTTATTAAGAAGTTATGTCCAGTCATAAGAAACGGTTAACTCAGTATTGTCATGTTAAAAGCGTAAAAAACTGATTTTCAACATTTCATTTTCTTTTTTTTAGTCATTTTTTTACAGCATAATACACAATTTCAAAATGATCACGTGTACTTCAAAGTCCTGGTAGCTCATAGGAAAAGCTTCTATTGAGGAACTTGGGATTTTTTGTATGAATTATAATAGTAAACGACATATCTGCAGAATGCTGCTACCAAGATAATTTGCTGATTATAAAAGTTTCTGAATATCAACCTGGCGAAAGAACCGCGTGGCTCTCTCTATCCCGTGGCTGCCATCAGATTAATTAGTAAGCGTAAATCATTTTAGAAATCTAGTTAACTACAACGCTTCCAGATTAAAAGAACGAAAGCAAATTTCTCGGAGAACAGCATAAATATATATACTCTGTAAGAAAGAAATGTGTATATATGACGGCCTAATAAAGACACAAATATAATTTGCATTTAAATTCTCCCTCAATTTAAATATGAGATTATGAAATAAACCAGGCATTCGAGAATCTCGTATAAAAAGACTTTCTACTCATTAATAAACAAATTATTAGTCAAATAAGTCCTTTCGACATTATTGGACGTTACTTATTTTATCAACATTTTCACATTAAATTTAATGATTTTGCTGTTTTATTTTTATTTTATTTTATTTTATTTTATTTTATTTTATTTTATTTTTTTAGAAAACAGGTAAGAATTTGAAAAAAAAAAGCATTTTTTATGTCTATTAGATAAAATATCGTTTTATTTTTTATTTTAGTTCTTTTGTGGGGAATGAATTAGAAAAAAATATGTATATATGAATATCGTATTTTTATATATATAAGGATAATGGAAATCGTGTGGTTTTTATATATCCGATTTTTAATACAATTTGTTTTTACACGTATTCTGTTGATTTTGTGAAATTCTCAACATAAATAATCAATGCTTTTATGTTAAGAGAAAAATTTAATTTACATCAACATTTTATATTTCTTTTACATCATAATTGTTCCATCTTCTATATATTATCTATACAATATAAAATGTGTAAAAATCCGTTATCAACGTGACATGAAGAAAATATATTATACCTTTGGCTAAGAATTCAAAAACATACCAAATATATTCCAGAATACTAAAATAAAAATTTATTTCCTAAAGTGAATTTTATATGTGTTATAAAGACAGCTTTATCGGGAAGAAATATTGAATCAATCTAAAATGTCAGAAAGACCTCTTAAGAAACATTATGCATATAAACGGGATTTCAAAAGATCCACTGAGAGAAATTTAGTTTATTTTTCTAAATATTTTACATTACCGTTTGATAAAGTGCTTTACTAAACTCAAGACTTTACTATGCTTTTTATTTCTTTTTATTTCTTTCCTTTTTTTTTTTTTTTTTTTTTTTTTATTCGAGGAGAAAAACAAAAACAAAACATAAATACTGTAAATAATTTATCTTTGAAAGAAAATGAAAAATTATCTTCTAAATGTACACTATTAATTGAGCTTTTTAATAGCATGATTATCAAGTATATTAGATGAACTGATTAACTTTGGAATTTACACTTCTACTACAATGTAAAGTTTGAAAAATATCTTATTACCAGTAATTTTGTTACCTGAATTCTTTTAGCTGAAAAGATATAATAGTAGAACATGTAATACAATATTTTATAAATCTCTAGAAGTTTATTTAAACGTATGTATGGGAGGAACTAGCTACCTGCTAAATGATATATTTGATGATATTATGTGAAAGAAAAATTTTGTGGAGGATTTTTCGCTTAGATTACTGATGGCAGTTAAGTATGACTCTACTAATACCGTATAACTCTAAAATTAGGAAGCTCTAAGTTACAACTTCCTTCTACAACTCTCCTGTAGTCTCCTGATATCTCCTCTAAAAAACTTTGACGAAAAAAATATTTCTAGATTTGAATGTATTGCCACATATATAGATCAAACTGGATAATGACTTTGAATAATCATCGCATAAAGAGTTTACTAAAATAACTTTAAATCCAATTATGACGCCAAGAGAATTTGCTAAAAACATTATTCGTTAAAATCCACAACTCTATTAAAACTCGTAACTCTGTACACAAATTTCCTCACAACACACGAAACCCACCTAATATTATGCTTTAACCATCAAAGCTATTCGAATTAAATAAAATTCCGTAAAACCTTGCAACATTTGACATAGTTGCGAAAATTGCCTCTGCGAGCTCACATATTCGATTAATTTCAGAATAGCTTTCGTCAGATATAAATTTATAGGTAAATCACCGATAATGATTTAATTTTTTTAATTACTTTCTAATAACACGTACTGATTTTATTCAGATTGAAGTATTATCATGTTTATGATTGAAAATTCTTTTCAGCAATTTTAGAAGAAAATACGATTAAATATCAGTTTGAAAATAATTTTTTAGGCAACACAAAAAATTTAACGGTGATATTTATTTTTTTACTAACGATTATTATTATTACTATTTTGTGGCCGGTATACTGCATATTTGAATTTGTTCCTTAAATTCGCGATGCTGCTATAGCAATATGCTTTAAAATATTCAGAATTTCATTTAAATGTTTTTGTTTTTAACCCGTTAGTAGTCGTATATTCGTTGATTCAACGCCCATCACATATTAATTCATCATACGGATCACCCCCTAAAGATAGAGAAACTCTGTTTAACTGACCTTGGGAACGTTTCCTCTAACATAGTACGTTTTCAAGTCATCCTACTATTTTTTGAGCAGACATTTTACTTCTGAAATCGGTGTGTCTGACCACGACGCGATCAGTAAAGTTGATTCGTTTTTTCCAGCTCTGCAGGTGTTTTAGTCAGATCAGTGTTTAGCGAGAAAAGCTTCGTGAGTGAATTAGATGCAGTTGATCATTCTACGTGATGCCGTTACGCGACCGTCGAAGACAACACGAGCCACTGTCTGAGTCCGAGAGCGGAAGAATAATCGATATGATGGAATCCGGGTAATTAGCTCGGCGAGTAGAATGCCACATAGGTCGTTTTGATTCTACTGTGAGATGGTGTTGGAATCAGTGGACAAGGGAGAGGTCGTTTCAACGTCGATCAGACTCAGGACATGCTTGATAGACCAATAATCGAAAAAAATTGTTGCTTCATACGAACCATACGTATAGCGTCAACTGTCTCGTTGTCCGCCATCCAGTCATATGCAGCACCGTTCCCTGTGTCTATTCGTACTATCGCATTTGCCATCGCAGCGCCCAATTTCGTGTGCTGCCAATAATACTCACACCCCTCTCCTCTGTTTGGAGTGGTGTCGCGCTCGACGGTGTTGGATTGTAACCGAATGGAACCAGGCCGTCTTCAGCGATGAATCCAGATTCAATTTGAGCAGTGATGACTAACATGTACGTGTGTTGAGGCAAGGGGGGGGGATGCTGCAAATCTGCCTTTTATTTACAGCTGCACCCACATGTGGTGTGATGTTATGGGATGATATTGCAAACGACACACGGCCATCCCTAATATTGATCCACTGCATCATGGCAGCTCAGCGGTACGTTAGTGACATCCTTTAGACATAGGTGTTGCTACTCATGGCAGGTCTCCCTGAAGCCATTTTCAACAGGACAGTGCTCAGCCATACATATGAATTGGTAATAGTGCCTCTGCCACAATACCACCCTCTTTTAGATATACTCGATCCCCAGATTGGCATGCTCGATCCCTAGATTTGTCATCAATGAGATATATCTCTGATCACTTGTAGCGGCAAGTTCGGCAGCCTGCGACTTTGGACGAATTAAAAGCGTGTTTACAACAAATGTGGAACGAGAAGCCACAGGACCTCCTACGGGACTTGTGTGCCACAATGCCCACCCGTATCGCATGGTGCATTCACGAGAGGTAGCCCAACAGTGTACTAAACCTCCATTCTTTCGTAATTTTCCTAAAATAAGTTATCATTTCGCTTTGATTTTTTAATCATTTACTTATATAAATGTTACATTTATGTGTGTAAAATTTAATTTTATTCTGATAACGTTTTCTTTGTGCCCCCATTTACATGGGATGGCTAAAACAATTTCCCATCTTTATGTAAATAAAAAGTGATTTTGAACTATTTGATAAATGCGTTTTCTAATAAAACCTCTGGAACAAATATCCAAATCTCAAATTTAAACATTAAAAATATTTATGGTTATTTAGAACAACAAAAAGTGTACATTTTTTTATATACAAATAAAAAATAATAAAGTTTCCTATGATTTTTCAGAAATTCCTTACGTCAAAGAAACTATTTTAGTACTACAGAGGTTATTTCAAACACTATGTAAATCCCTCTTTCTTTATTTCTTTATGTTTCTTGTGTGCTCAGATTTTCTCGGTTTGTGATCTCTTATTAAAATGCATATAAAGTATTTCCAAAGCGAAGAGTCAGCAACAATTTTATCTGTTTCACTTTCAAAGATTTGGGAAATATTTTGAAAGGAAAAAAACTCTTTGTAAATTTAAGTTTCTTAAAGAAACGTTTTTCAAATAGGATCATATTTTTCGTTTGCAAAAATTGTATTAAATAAAAATAATATCGTATATCCTTTTTCACATATGTACGTGTTTTTGTTATATTTTACATTCCTTTATCGATTGGGGGTTATTTTAATGAATAATTTCTATTCATTGATATTATTTTTCATGTGTTTCCCATAATTATTTTCTATTTAATTTCTTAAAAAATGAAAAAATATTTCTATTTATTTTAAAGTTAAAATCGAATTCTTATTGAAACTTTTGTAATTAATGTTTTATAAGTGATATCAATAAATAATTGTGATATTTTTTCTCCTCTAATTGCAAAGCTACAAAAAAGGAAAAGAAAAAAAGGCAGACAATCAAAAATCACCGTAACGAAGTTCAACAAAACTGACCGAACTGACCCTAAAATTCTCTGGCTTCCCAGTATCTTGCCATCTCGAAAATGTTGCTAGTGCTAAGCAGCGATAGAGATGTTTTTGGTTTATAGGTTGAGCTAAATCAAAAGAAGTGCAAAATGGGTTGTGCATTTTAGGAAAATTCGTTGTGCTAAATCCCAAAGTTTAATTGGTTGAAAATGTCCATGAGATATATATGTCATCTGTAATAACTCTTACTGGATGTTGTTTAAAATACAGTCAAAAAATAAACTGCCTCAACGGAGGGATTTAAAACACGTCTTGGAATAGTAATGGCGAAACCAAATTTATCGCTTTTCGACTAATTCATAAAATTCTAATTATCGTATCGCTTGGAAAAAAATTATCTCCTATTTGATTTTTTTTTTCTCAATCTACAGGTTTCGGCCTCAAAAGAGAATATATATATATATATATATATTAACTATTTTTTGCCGTTTGAATTTCCTATAAATTTAGCTTTTTAAAGAATGAAACAATGGTTATTGTATGATTCATCGTCAAAAATGACTTTCTAATAAACAAAATAATTAGTCTTCGCTTCTCTGGGAATGGAAAAGAAGTTTCAGCTCTCGGCCAATCACATGTTACCAATATGCGCTCGATTTATATATATATTTGTGTATTATGTAATGAAAAAAGAAAAAACTTCAGGCGAAGAGAAAAATGACAGTGAATATTTAAATATAAGTAGAGAATGAAGCCATTGAAGTTCTAACTAAACTGTTCAATAAATGTGTAATCATATATTGTTCTAAAGGACTGGAAAAATTTTATCATAATCTTCCTTTATAAGAAAAGAGAAAAGAAGATAGTAGAAATTATCATTCAATCAGCCTGCTCTCAATCCAGTATAAAATTCTGATGAAAGTTTTGACAAATCGGTCTCAGAAACAAATAGATGCAGCACATCCTAAAGAATAAGCAGGTTTTCAAAGTGTCTTTAGTAACATTGACCATATTCATGCAACTGGAAAATTGTTAAAAAAGTAATAAATACAAACTCTATATCTGTATGGCTTTTATAGACTATGAAAAAAAATTTACTCTGCATCACCACCCGTAGCTATGGATACATCAAAGAATCCAAAATTAAATTCAAAACTGGTGTACAATCAATATATATATTTTAAAACTTCTTTATACACCATAAATTTTAAGCCAGCACAACCGCTTTCGAAAGGACGTAGCCTTTCTTCATCAGGTGCAAAAATAATATTGCTAATGCTATTGATCCCCATATTCAGTTTAACTTCGAGTTAGAAAATTGTAATTACCCTTTCTTGATGTTTTAGTTATTAAGTGCGATTCCTCTTCTAAAACCTCTGTGTACAAGAAACCTTCCTCTGTTTCTAACCCTCCCCATGCTCTCTCTAATCATCCGGCTAAACAAAAAAAATGGCACATTTTACATTTACGTGTATCGTGGCCTTAAAATTTGTTCTGATACTTCTTCTCTTAAAGAAGAACTCAATTATTTAAAGTATGTTGCTATTAAAAGAGGTTTTACACGCTCTATAATTGATAAAGCTCTCAAAAAGTTCAGAAGGCCAACTTATAATTCTACTCTTTCCATTGATGGTAAAATTAACCCTTATAATATTGTTGTCTTACCTTTTTATCCCCCTTTATGTTTTTAATTAGCCAAAGTTTTGAAGCGTTTCAATTTTCGTCAATAAATTCCTATTCCTTTCAACTAAATCCCGTGTTCCCGACCTTCATAAGTGGGTTATCTATAATGTCCCTTGAAATAATTGTGATTTATCTTATATTGGTCAAACAAAAAGAAATCTTGAATTCTGTTTACGTGAACATTCTCGGTATGTTGTTAATCAAGAAATTTCTAAATCTTCTATTGCGAAACATAGTTGGGAATTTGATCATACTTTTAATTTTAAGAGTGCCAAATTTATCTTTCATGCCAAATGCGTTTCCGAACTGGATTTTTTTTTTTTTTTTTTTTTTTTTTTTAGCTATTTACCTTAATCGTGATAAAATTGTCAATGTAAAATCTGATTCCACTTTGCTGTCTACAGCCTGGAAAAATTAGTTTAATTCAATTAAATAATTTCCCTCATTATGTTTATAACATAATAATAGTTATAATAAAATAATTCTAATTTAAAAAAAAAGAAAAAAAAAGAAAAAAAAATTAAATTTAATTATTAGTATAATATTAAGTAAATAAAGCAAAAGATTTAATTGATTATTCCTTCCCTCCCTCTCTCTCCCTCTCTTTTTTTTTTTTTTTGTGTGTGTGTATGTGTGTGTTCCTCTCTGATTGGTCCTGTATGATGCTTCCTATTGGTTGTTTGTGTTGCTCCCCCCCCTCTGGATTTTGTCCTGCTTTCAGTCTTGCTTTTGCCTCCTAGGCAGTTGCACGTGTTTTTTTGCACCCGATGAAGAAAGGCTACGTCTTTTGAAACCGGTTGTGCTGGCTTAAAATTTATGGTGTGTAAAGAAGTTTTAAAATCTATATATTAAAGATTACTACTATTAATAGAGCATATATTCACTTTATTCGAAAGATGTACAAATAAGCAACAGTCAAATTAAAGCTCCAAAAAATGTGTAATGAATACAAAATCAGAAAGGCTGTACGACAAGGCGTCATAATTTAACCTAAACTATTTAATGCAGTACTGCAAAAAGTTTTTAAGAAATTAAATTGGAAAGAGAAAGACAAAATCTGATGGAGAATTTATAAATAATTTTCGATTTGCGGATAACACTGTACAGATTGCTTCCTGCTTTGTGAATTTGCAAGAAGTACTTAAAGAATTATGGAAAAAAATCAAGCTTGTTGGGTTGAGAATGTTCTCTGTAAGAAAACAATTATGTGGAATTTCTTTATGTCTTCACTTAAGATCACTGTTATGGATGAACACGAAACGATATACAATTATACTTATCAGGGACAATTCCATACGGTGAATGAAAACATCAAGAAAGATATTAACAACAAAGTTAAACTTACTTAAAAAGCATTCGGAAAAATAGCACTATATTCAAAAGTGACCTACCAATTTGTCTGAAAAAAAAAAACTGTTTTAATTAGTGAATTTTAAATGTATTAATTTATGCTTCAGTAACTTGCAAAACTACAGAAAAGCTTCAATCAACCCAAAGAACCATGAAGATGTCGATGCTAGGATTCACCCGAAGGGACAGAATGATGAACTCATGAAACAGAGTGCAAACCAAAGTTACTGATGTAATTGTAGAATGAAGAAGTTAAAGTGGAACTGGGTTGGACACCTTGCCATATGAATAAATGTGCTTTTAGGTTGGCTTTGGGATAATATTATTGAAAATATTCCCCTATGTGAAACTATTTCTTTTGAAAATTACCCACCTTATAAGCCAGTAATAAAAGAAAGCAGCACTACTCCTATTCATCCATTATTGGATGCACCTACGAGAATACTGAACTATCCATCTTTAAATGATAATTTGCTTCGTGGGCCAAATTTTACTGAATTGATTCCATATATTCTTTTAAAATTTGAAGAAAAGAAATTTGGTGTCATTGTTGTCATCAGGAAGGAATTCATACAAATAGTTATTCGAAAAAAACATCGGGATTTTTTACAATTTCTTTGGTGTACCGAACTAGAAAACAGAAAACTTATAATGTTTCGACACACTAGAGTTGTTTCTGGAGTTAAAAACCTCCCTTTTTTATTTGGCTCCATAATTGAATATCATATTAAAAATGATGATGAATATGATACTGGTTTTAAATGTCAATTACTGAAAGGCTTTCATGTTGACAATGCTATTAACAGTATCCACACAGACAAAGAGCAAGAAAGTTTATTCATAATTCTACACTTTTTTGTCTAAAGGTGGATTTGACCAGATGGGATGGAAATATACAGAAATCCGAGATGACATTAAGCATGGTGAAGATATTGTTGTATTCAAGTTAAGATGGAACATGTATCTTGATGTATTAAAATTAACACAAATTGGTTAAAATATATATTTTTTGAAAAAGTAACGACACAAATTCAGTTTTCTGTAGCATATAAGATTTTTTATTAAATTTGTTTTACATCTCCGGTCATGATTTTTTCTAAGTTACTGATTCAGAAAACTTGGAAAATGGGAATATCTTCGGATGAAGAAATAACACGGGAATTAAAGGGAGAGTTCATTGAGTGGTTTCAGGAATTACATGTTTTACAAAAAAACTGAGATTAAATGGTTTAATCGAATATTTCCAAATAATTTAAATATCTGTGCCATTCATACATTTTGTGATGCTAGCAAATATGCTTATGCAGTAGAGAGAATAGAAATGGAAGAAAATAAATATTTCTCCTTCCGAAATCCCGAATAAGTCCTTTGAAACTTGCAACCGTACCGCGAATGAAACGGTTAGCTTCTTTGATTGGTACCTGACTTGTCAAATCTGTAACTAACAGATGGGAAGCTATGGAAAAATATTTTCAAAGCGATTCTACGACGATTCTTCCATAGATTGTAAATATAGACAATTGGTCTATTTTTGTTAGAAACCTATTTCAAGAAACGAAGTTGAGTGATATGTGTTTATAAAGATTAGCACTATGTGAAATTAACTTTTCAGACCTACCATTCAGAGACTGTAACTCAAAAAATCTTAAATGATGAGGGGGCCTATCTTGCCTTAAAATACTGTTGAATATCATATATACATGGATTCTTCTACCCAAAATATCAATGAAAAAGGAAATTAAACGGAAAGTTAAAATAAACAAAATTGCTAATGAATATTAATGAAATATTGGAAAGACATTACTATTATTAGTATTTTTTTTCTAGGTATGAGAATATTATGCATCTTATCGGTTGGACTCTCTGCTTAACACAAAATTGTTCTGAAACAAAAAAATAAATAAATAAAATATATGGACTGGTAACTAGTTACGAATTTCATAAAACACAAAGAAAAGTAATATAAATAATTCAAAAGGAGTTTTTATAACAGTTTTTATATTAGAGATTAAAAACGTTCAGAGATGAACATGATTTTGTACGCGTTAAAACTAGGATCCTTTGCAGGGAAGATGACAATAATTTTATCTCACCTATGGTTCTTCCTTCAAAGCATAGAGTTATAAAGCAATTAATTTTATTTTATAAGTTTAAAAACTGCTATGCTAGTACTCAAATTCTATTAAATTTATTGAGAGAAAAAAACTAGATCTTGAATGAAAGAAGATCTGTTGTCTCTGTTTTAAACAAATATATGATTTGCGAAAGATTTAACTCTAAGAATTAAAAATCATCTAATCTCCCTTTGCCAGAAAATCAAGTTAAAAATGCAGCTTCATTTCAGATCATCAGCCTCGAATGGCTGGTCCTTTATTCCTTAAAGTTAATAAAAGTATTGAGTTATCTTATTCACTTGTACAGTTTATAGAGCGGTGCATGTAGAACTTGTTACATCAGCATCTACAGGTACCTTTTTGATGCCCCTAACGTGATTTGAATCACACAGAGTAAGATGCTCAGTTATATATTGCGATAATGGATCAAATTTTGTTAGTTCTGCCAATTGCCTAAAATTATTGAATTGGGACCGTATTCAAAAGCAGGGAGCAGTCAATTCAAGAGAAGTTCAACCCATCAACGGCTGCATGGTAGGGTGGCTGGTAGGAGAAAATTATAAGATTGTGTAAAGATTTGCTAAAAAGAGTATTAGGGAAGGCCGGGTTAAACTACGATGAAACGGTTACTGTACTAAATACCTGCGAAAGTATCATTAATTCTCGACTACTCACATTTATGACACAGAATAAATTTGTTAAACATATTTTTCCAGAATTGTTTTTAAAAAGATATTCCTGCATGTAATTTACCAGGCGTAGATATAGTCGAAGAAAACTTTCTCATTAAACGATATAGGAGTCGATAAGGACTTCTAAAGGATTTACGAAATCGATTTCGATATGAATACTTGAGTCTACTTGTCCAACGACTAAACATCAAATGCAATAAACGAGAAATTTCTGTTAGCTATATTGTTTTAGTGGTTGCAGATAACAAAAAAAGAATTTTCAATGGCCTTTAGGACGTGTAATAGGATTTATTTCTGGCAAGGATAAAAATCTTTGTCTCGAAAAGACGCACATTCAGATGTAATTAAACCATTATAGGAACTTTATCACCTGGAAGTGTCACCAAGTGTCTATGTTGATATTCTGTTACCTGATCCATTTTTGAGTGATAATGAAATGATATCTTCAAAGAATGTGTCAAGAGAACAAGTTAAAAGGAATCGATTTGAAAGAATAATAAAGATACCAGACTGACTGAGCTTATAATAATATTATGTAAAATTTGTGGCATCACTGAATGTTATTTTGATTATAAATTATAATCAAATGTTTGAAGGATGTTATGCCTCTCAGTTATGGTTTCATTATTATTAATCTATGTCAAACGATGTACTTTTGTGAGTTTTAAATCATAAAAATTGCGTGGCAACGAGGAATTTTTTTAAAAAATATTTTTTGAAATAAAATGTTGCATACTTTTTTTTTTCCTTTTAAGTAACATAGTAGTTAAAATAACTGCTTGAATACTTTAAGAACACTCACATTTTTTTTAGTTTTCACCGAGACAGTAGCAGTTTTTTAATTTTATTTTTTGCATATATTTACTTGTATATTACAAAAACACAAATGCCATGTACCAAGATCGGGACCTATGTGCAGTCGATCTGTGTGTGGCTAACGCCACACAGTCACATACACATATTTAAATGTGTTATACAAACATTTTAATAATAGTATATGATTATTATGTTATATATTTCACTTTATTTTCTCGTATTTCTTCCGATAAGTATACTTCTTATTATGTGAAAAAATATTTATTCTTGTATGAATATTTCAGTTCTTAAATTTTACTCTGAGATTGTATATAATTACTGATTTCAAGATTACTAGCATTGAATATTTCACGCATCATTTGCAGGGATCTATAATAAATATGCTATGTATAATGAACCATTGTATTTGTAAATGAAGTAAGATATTCTATAATTATGTGCGATGAATAAGAGATGTTTCATTTGCATGTTCTGTTCTTCTAACATTACTGTATGTGATATTTCCGCGCCTAACATTTAACCTTTTGTAGTGCAAAATAACTTTGACGTTAATCAAGAAGATTATTACTAGATCTACATTATTCTAAATTATACATCAATACCTATAAACTATAGAATTCTCTTTAAAATAACACCGGTGCTGCTTTATCAAGAGGCTTCTGGAAGTCTTTGTGAACATTTTCATACGGCACGCAGTTTGAACGAACAATCTCAATAAAATTATTACACTCTATGACTGCAATGGTTAAAAAGTAGAATTTAAAAAAGAATGGCAAGTACATTAGTTTTTTTAGTATATTTAGAATATGATATTATAGAAAAGAAAGTATAAAAAAAATACTTATGAAAGTTGGTACCTTATTATTATTATTATTATTTAATGAATAAAACATGATAGAAAATTCATTTTTATGTTTCATTTTTAAGACTTCCTTACATATGCGGTCTTTTGGTATGTGGTTTGTTTAAGTGGGCCTAGCTCCCACTGAAAAAATTCACTTTTCTCCTCCTTTGGTAGAGGGTAATTAAAAAACACGTTTCGAAGCGTTTCTCTGTTTTAAGATATCTCCGGAACGTGATATTTTCGTATGGGTTTCATTATGTATACCTAATACACACTGTAATGGGATTTCCAGATTTTTGTTTCTTCCTCCTTAAGGGGCGGGAGCAAAAAACAGATGTTGAAAAGCATGATGTGAAAGGCACCATCGCAGGCAGCGGGAACACGAATTACGCATGTTGAAAGGCAGGAAATCCGGTAATGTAGTCAGCGAGAAAACAAATCAGGATTTTGACTGTTTTATATGCTGTTTTTTTATCTTTGATATTTTACATTAATACGTGAAATGAAATTTTGAGAATTCTCCTAAATACAGTAACCAGTGAAGTTGGCAAAACTTTCAGGTGTCCCTTAATATTTTTGAGCTATGCATTTAAGCAATAACAAGATTTTAATAGGTAAACATTTATATGGTATTAACAAATTTGTTCAAAGCATGATTTACTGAATTATATTTAGGCTAAAAGTAGTTATTTCCTTCTAAATGAATTAAATAATACTGTTTTATTATTATTTTTTTTTTTTCCGTAACATATACACAATAATCGGTCAAATACTTTTCTTCGAGGAAAAATGTGTTACTAAACAATACACTTCTGGTTTTCTTTATTAATTAAAATGAATAGAGTTTTCTGATTGAACAAGTATCACTTTCTTAAAAAAAAAAAAAAAAAGAGAGAGAGAGAGACCTTGAATTTCTTTTACAATTAAGAACTTAAATGCTATTCTTATATTAGTACATCTAAAGTTATCAATTGTATTAATATAATTAATATGCGAAATTTTATTATAAATTTGTAAACAATAAGATTATATACTTTTCATACCTATTCACATATTTTATTCATATGTATTTTAAACAAAGTTTCTCTTATATTATATTTTCAATTTTAATATGAAAAAATAAAAATAAAATAAAAATAAAATAAAAATAAAAATAAAGAAAGCACTAATAATTTTTTGATTAATGTCACACTAAATTTTGTTTGTTGAGGTTTGATTGAAATTCCAAGCAAATATTTTCGCTTTGCAAAATTAAACAAAATTATCCTCATACTAATAGGAGGGTGTAAATTAATTTAATTTTCTAAAGTAAAGCAACTTCGTTAAATAACTCATTCTATTAATTTGACTACATTATCCAATTTTACTCAGGAGCTATGTGTCTAAAACGAATTAATTCGATTAATTACATTTTGGAAAATATTTATTGGAAGCAATCTTTGTCCTTTCCAATTACTTTATCACGCCGAATTTTGTAATTTTTGTATAATTATCCATTGTTCATTTTCAATGTATTG
Organism: Salticus scenicus; assembly: GCA_963930645.1. Lineage (NCBI taxonomy): Eukaryota > Metazoa > Arthropoda > Arachnida > Araneae > Salticidae > Salticus > Salticus scenicus. The sequence continues at coordinate 135,612,613 of OZ005648.1, forward strand.
TTCTTCTTTAATTTAATGAATTAATTTATTTTTGCATTTATCTTTACATATTATAAAAATGTTTTCTTTTTGTTACCTTAAAAAAAAAAAAAAAAAAAAAAAAAAAAAATGAATATATGCGATTTTTACTTATGCATCAACATGAAAATATTTCTAATTGCAATGTATATATATATATATATACAGTGTGGCTACTAAATACTGTAACAATCAAATTAAGAGTTAATTTGAATCGTTTGGTAAAACAATTTCTCCCTCTAATTCTCTGATTGGCAACTTTCTGTCAGTGCACAATTTAGTCCAGATGAAACTAGGCGTCTGTGATAACTTCAGAGTCCCTGAGCCCACTATTCCCGCGCTTTTATTTCTTTTTCCCACCTATTATCCCTACATTTTCTTACTGGTGTTTGCCTATTTTTTAATCTACTTGTGAGTGCACGAATTTTTACTTGCCCTTTTATGCTATTTTCTATGGATATTTGACTCCTCCCCAGAGCCCAGTTTAAGGGGGGGCTGAGGGGGCCGCAGCCCCGGGTCCAGTGAACAAGGGGGCCCTAGATGGGGCCAAGAAAACCCAGTAAATAGAAAAAAAATGCAATTTTTTTTAATTCGGTTTTTACAGTCAGAAATTAAAATCCTTGATACTGTTATGTAAAAATATTTTAAAAAGACAAATTTTAGAAAATTTCCTAAACTTATTCTTTTTTTAATAATATTTTTTAAAAATGCATTAAAATTTGAAAATTTCAAAAGTCATTCAAGAGATGAGGGGGGGGGATAATATAATCTGTTTCCTTCCGCCACGTAAAATTATTAACAAGAGCAAACTCCAAATTAGAGAGAGTTCTATCTCTTCGAAGAACAAAAATGCAGCAGAATAAGGCAATGTTCTGTTTTGATGTGTTCAGAGCACGATTTAACAAGCAACCTGGATTTTAAAGATGTAATTGAAACTTTCAGCGCGGCAAAGACTAGGAAGAAGCCAATTTAATTTTTTTATTCTGTAAAATACATTCATTAAAGTTTTTGTTGCAGCAACTTTTTCTTTGGTCGGTGAGTTAGATTCTTTTCTTGTTAATATATATATATATATATATATATATATATATATATATATTGATTAATTTTTTGCAAACAGTTTCAGAGTTCCTTGCTCCCTGGCGCACGTTTCTGCCCACAGGGGTGTCGTGGGCAACGAGCTTGCAGATAATTTGGCTAAACAGGCTACAAATTTCCCCAGAATATGCTCAACAATCCCTGCACCTCCCTCTCATGTTAAAAGTAAAATCCAAAAAATAATCAAACTTAAGTATCAAGATCTGTGGAACAACTCTGAAAAGGGGAGACATACATTCTCTCTGATTCCACAGGTCAGCAAAAACTCTTGGTCCCTTCCCCCCCCCCCCCCCATCACTGCCTTTCTTACCGGCCATGGGCCATTCCCCTTCTATCTGCATAGATTTCACTGCCGACGATCATCCCTGTGTCCTTGTGGAGAGGTGGGTACTCCATTTCATTACTATTTTAATTGTCCATTAACAGTGTCAGATCATCTAAGAAATCCTTCCCCCCCGCCCCCCTAACTGGCTTAATGATATCATTACTAGGAAACCGTTGATTAAAAAACTTAATAATATTTACAAATTTCTCATGAACCTCACCAATTTAACTGATTGATTTCAAAATTAACTATAATAGCTTAATAAAAAAAAAAATAAATAAATAATAATAAATATATTTAATCACTTTCCAAACACCTAATAATAAAACTTAAATTTTTAATGATGTTTTCCCTTCCGTGGTTGTCAGAGGTGCTGCTGACGATCATGCGTTGCTCATGCATGTTCCATCAATCCCATATCAAGAGTCTGTAGTATCTACAGTCTCTTTATAAACCCTCATCACCGATTAGTCAAGTACCATTTCACCCAGAAGTGCCATCTTTTACCAAGGAATCTGTCTCCTTAACATGGAACACAGGACTCTCATCTAATACTTCAACTTAAATCGGATTGCCATGTGTCGCGAGGGACTGGCTGGGTCCGGCAAGCTGACAAACTATGTTGTGTAAATTTTCTACCTGTCTTAAATCATCGCCCTCTGTCGCGTGATGGCACTAACAAAGAGCCTGGCGATGAATTAATGTAAATTTTCTTTTTTTTTTTTTTGTTTTCAATCTCGCTGCTCCCTGTTCAATAAAGAGTAGGAGAATCTGCTTCATTAAATGGAGTTCTGGACTATCATCCACAGCATCAACTTCAGACAGCATGCCAATTGTCGCGTGGGACTGGCTGGGTCCGGCATGCTGGTCAACATTGTTCTGTAAATTTATCTATCTGTCATTAATCATCGCCCCCTGTCGCGTGCAGGCAATAAGAAAAAAGCCTGGCGATGAATTCTGTAATTTTTTTTTTTTTTCCCTTCTGTTTTTCAATAAACGTCTCGGGACAGCCCACGTGGACTTCGGTCCTAGCATAGCTCAACACCGCTCTTCGAGCGGTGAGCCGGGGCTGCTCCCCTGTTCAAATATATATACATATATACATAATTCTTTTCTAGCGCTGCAATTACCATTATAACATACACTTCATTTAATACATTGTCGGTGGGAAACGAAAATTATTGTTAAATTAAAGAAGAAAAAGAACATTCGCCCCACTTTTGCTGTTCCTATTGCTGCCTTAAATCTGAACGAAAAGCAATCCATTTAGAATAGATTATTAGTTTTCCAATTGCACAACACACACACACACACAATTACCCGTTATTTCATTTACTCTATAAGTGTATTTTAACTCTTCGGTGAGCCCTAAATTTATATATATATATATTATTATTGTTATTATTATTATTATTATTATTATTATTGTTAATAATAGTAATAATCTCCTATATTATTAAAATCTGTACGCGTGTGTGTGTCTGTCTGTGTGTCTGTGAGAAACGGCTTGACGCAGCTAAGGCTCCGCCGCTAAAGGTCGCACGGACTTCGAACAGGTACCGTCGGACAGAGAATTTATCGCAGATCTGGGTTATCTAATTTGCTAAACGATGCGACCACAGAAATTTGTACCGCCAGATGGCGCTGTAATATTTTGAAATTTCAATATTTCAATTTCTAATTATGATTAAATTACTTTTAATGCATCATTAGAAAGATATTTTAAAGTTCTTTTAAATTATCGAAAATTTTCACCAGATTTATACGTTTTGAGGTCTCCTGAATCATTTTTCTTTTATGGCGCTGTAATATTTTCAAATTTCAATATTTCAATTTCTAATTTTGAGGTGTCCTGGATCAGGTTTTCTTTTGCATCTCAGCTACTAATTATAATAATTTCATAAGTAATACATCATTGGAAAGCTTTGTTGTTTTGGGATCGAACAGTGGAATACAGAAATTTCTACCGCCAGATGGCGCTGTAATATTTTTAAATTTCAGTATTTCAATTTCTAATCATGATTAAATTATTTTTAATACATCATTCGAAAGATATTTTAAAGTTCTTTTGAATTATCGAAAGTTTTCAAAAGAATTACACGTTTTGAGGTGTCCTGAATCAGTGTTCTTTTATGGCGCTGTAATATTTTCAAATTTCAATATTTCAATTTCTAATTATGATTAAATTATTTTTAATACATCATTCGAAAGATTCGAAGTTTTCAACAGATTTACACGTTTTGAGGTCTCCTGAATCAGTGTTCTTTTATGGCGCTGTAATATTTTCAAATTTCAATATTTCAATTTCTAATTATTATGATTAAATTATTTTTAATACATAATTGGAATCGAACAGTGGAATACAGAAATTTGTACCGCCAGATGGCGCTGTAATATTTTGAAATTTCAATATTTCAATTTCTAATTATGATTAAATTACTTTTAATGAATCATTAGAAAGATATTTTAAAGTTCTTTTAAATTATCGAAAGTTTTCACCAGAATTACACGTTTTGAGGTGTCCTGAATCAGTGTTCTTTTATGGCGCTGTAATATTTTCAAATTTCAATATTTCAATTTCTAATTATGATTACATTATTTTTTATACATCATTCGAAAGATTCAAAGTTTTCAACAGATTTACACATTTTGAGGTCTCCTGAATCAGTGTTCTTTTATGGCGCTGTAATATTTTCAAATTTCAATATTTCAATTTCTAATTATTATTATTAAATTATTTTTAATACATCATTTGAAAGATATTTTAAAGTTCTTATAAATTATCGAAAGTTTTCACCAGAATTACACGTTTTGAGGTGTCCTGAATCAGTGTTCTTTTATGGCGCTGTAATATTTTCAAATTTCAATATTTCCTTTTCTAATTATGATTACATTATTTTTTATACATCATTCGAAAGATTCAAAGTTTTCAACAGATTTACACGTTTTGAGGTCTCCTGAATCAGTGTTCTTTTATGGCGCTGTAATATTTTCAATTTTCAATATTTCAATTTCTAATTATTATGATTAAATTATTTTTAATACATCATTCGAAAGATATTTTAAAGTTCTTTTAAATTATCGAAAGTTTTCACCAGAATTACACGTTTTGAGGTGTCCTGAATCAGTGTTCTTTTATGGCGCTGTAATATTTTCAAATTTCAATATTTCAATTTCTAATTATTATGATTAATTTATTTTTTATACATCATTCGAAAGACATTTTAAAGTTCTTTTATATTAGTCAAAGTTTTCATTATCGAAAATTTTCACCGGATTTACACGTTTTGAGGTGTCCTGAATCAATTTTCTTTTATCAGAATAAGATTGATCAATCGCTCAAAAGGTGGCGCTGTGATCGGATTTTTTCTAAATTTTTAATATGGCAGTCGCTTAATTACAATTTTTAAGCTCAACCCAGTACGAAATAAGTCATTGGGTTTAAAAAAAAGTAAACATATATAAGTAAAAATAACTAACAGTGAAAAGTAATCTTTTTTTCAGCTATTAAAACTCATCACATCTCTTTTTTAATTAATTAAATTGAGTTTTAAATTTTTATTTGGCTAACAAGAAAAACTATTTTTGCCGTAGATAGTCTTTTTTTTTCCCTTCGCCCCCTCCCTTCCCCCTCAAGCCCTTCCTAATAATTCTACACTTTGAAAAATATTCAGAATCGAACTATCGGGCGTGCAAACCAAATATTACGAAATTTCAACGGCATATCTCAATTAAAAAAAATATAATACAAAATTTAATCTAATTTTTTTGTTTATCCAGATATTTTCATGAAAATTGAACAGCAGCTTTATAATATGCTGTCTAGGCCGAATATTAATTAAAATGTAACATGAATGAAAATTTGAAAAAAATTGAAAATTGCAATTTTTTTTCCCACTACAAAACTCAAAAGATAGTTTATACTACTTAAATATTACCGACTATCCGGTAGAGAACGCTACCCTTAGTTATCCCTCAATCACAATTTTTTTTTTTTGTAAATGATTCATAATTTTTTTAATGTCCTTTTTCCAATCGAATACCAATGTCTTTCCTCCTCATATCCGACAGTAGATGACCTGACCTTGATCTTAGATCATATTGTTTCTTCATTCATACTTACCGGTTAGTCTGGGAAGATTGCTTCTGCTGCTGCGGTACAAGTTGCAAAATCATTTAAATTTTTATTTATACCGTGGCAACAGTATATTGTTCGCACTTTGTGTTTAAATTTTGTAGTGTGCGGACGTATGGTCGCATAATCTAAAGGATTTCGCCATTTCTATAGAAAGTTCGCATTTGATGTATTTTAAATCTACACAATTTTGGATGTTGCAAGTAAGTGATCATATTCTTTAATACTTTTTTGTAATAAAGATTTTATGTGTGTTTTAATTTCGTTAATATGACTTCAATGTATCTGTCCTTTAGTAGCTCATGTAGGAGAAAAAAAACGTTATCACGACTCCTTAAAACATGATTTTTTTTTTTTCTTTTTTCACATGCAACGCTGTAATTTTTTCTGGAGATATAATTATCGCTTTTGCATGTGAAACTATATTAACCTTATACTGTTTCTGAAAATAAAACAAGTCTTTTAGCATTTCGCGAATAATGCTACCATAGCGGAAACACTGCTTTGCTTAAATGATTTGATCAGGCATGAAAGTTTTCAGACTTTAATCTGAAATCCTCCTTTTTGAAGGCCATCTTGGCCATTTCTGAGATCAACGTAAATCCAAAGAGAAACCATAACCAAAATTTATGGGGGGGGGGGGCGTTAGCATATTCTGTTAACTTCCCAAAGTATGTGATTACTTTGCTGAAAAGTAAACATAATTAATGCTTTATTTTTTTTAATTTTTATATTGTTGCAAATTCCTGAAATAACAAGATTATTTTGCTTTTAAATGTAACAAAATTTTGTACTATTTTGAAAGTTGATTCCAGAAATAAAAGATTATTTTAGTGTAAAACAAAATTCCTGCTTTTTTGGTCACAAAATTCTGAAATATGCAATATTGGAGATGTTGATTGGAGAATTATGGATTTATTTCACTGCTATTAAAAAAAAAATATATATATATATATATATATATATATATAGCTAAATGCTGAAATTAGGGATAATTTTTGCTGTCAATTTCCAAAATAATGAATATTTTGGCACTACCTGGAATAAAACATTTTTTTCCCCAATGTGTGTGTTTCTGAGATATGTAATTATTTCATTAAAATTTCTACTTTTTTTAAATGCACAATTAACAAATGTGCAAAAATTGCTGATTCTCTTTTCTTTTCTGCCTTCAATGAATTCACTAATTAAATTAGTTTACTGTAAATCAATAATTGTAAATTTTTGTGTTTTAATTCCCAAAATACATATTTCTGCTTTATATTGTGATAAATTTGTTGCACAAGTTCAGACTTTTCGGTGTATTGCCAATTTCATGCCTGTTTGATAGAATATTTATAATTTCCAATTATATTCACGTACGAGAACTCCCGATTCCCAATCTTTCTCCATCCATAAATGTCAATATTCATTTCAAAATTGCTTTATGAGATTCTAGAACATGTAAAGAAATAGATTTGTTAAATATTTCTTACTGATGTAATTATCCCCCCCCCCCTTTATTTATCTCCAACTGCTGATAAAATGTTTTGCAGAAGTGTTTTGTTTCCTAATTTTTATCATCTGCAACATAAAATATAATAAATATTAATTTTAAACTTCTTTCATTACATTCTAGAAGTAGAGTTGAAAGAGTTTAATATTTCTTACTCTGTAACTATTTTTGTATTCCCTCCCTTTCCCGGATTTTGATCAATGATCAATTCTAGAAACAATAAAGCAATGGAAGGGAAGTGCTCAATATTTCTGACGTATGTAAATATTTTTAGACCTTTATTGCTGAATTTAATGAATGTTTATTTTCCTCAATTAAATTAAATATTTGTATGTCATATTTATACCAAATGTGTAAACATGGGGCAAAAAAATAAAGAATAATTTTTTCTGATAGGAAAAATTTTCCTAAATCAATTTAAGAAAATTAATACTCAGTTGGTTTTTTTGAAACTGTTAATTCGCTAATGGCACTTTTTTTTATATGTATGATTAATGTACATACACAAAAATCATATTCTATATTTGTTTTTCTGTTGGCTTTGAATTTTATTAAGGTTTTTTGTATATTTGAAAGTTATTGCAGTTATATTATTTTTACTACATTTTTTTATGTTAAGGAAAAAATTCTGAAAAATTTTCAGCTAATTTCCAATTTTAAAAATCACATGTATGATTTTCAGTTTTATTTATTTATTTATTTATTTATTTATTTATTTATTTATTTTTTTTTTGGGGGGGGGGGGGGGGAGCTTGAACAGGATTCATACTCATCAGAGATAACCTGGAAAACCTAGAATACTCAGGGAAGTAGGATTTTGTTTAAAAAAATGAAAATTGCCCAGGGAATTTTTTTTTCCATATCTGAATGTTAACCCTGTTGAAACCGCTAATGGAAACTAATAATGTTTAATAGAAAATATTTGATAGCTGCTTAGTGAGTGCATTTTTTTCTACACTATTAGGTAACAATTCTCTTTATTTTATTTACTTTTTAATTATATACTTTAACTGAACTAAGTTTTTTGTCTATTGTTAAATAAATTTCTTACAGATTCTGTTTTGTAGCTATTTTTATGTTGAAGAGGTATAACTTCATTTAAATCTTTTATATATTTTGTATAATCAATCTATAGTAAAACATTTTTATAGATTGTTTCAAAATATTAAAATTGTAAAACTGTGTTGTTAAAAAATGTCAAAGAAAAAAAATATTTTACATTTTTTTATGAAATCTTCTGGTTTTTTGCGCGCGCACAACTTGAGGGATACACGCGCTGCGCGCGCGTATTCCTTCCCTGAGCGTTCGTGCCCCCTAAAAAAAAAAAAAAAAATAGTTAACGACCGTTAGCGGCCGAGCCTTTGCTGCGTCAAGCCGTTTCTCACAGACACACACACGCGTGAGATTGAGGCACTTTCACAAAGTCAATTTTTATCAAAGAGATACCTTCACAAATTCAACTTTCAGCAAAGAGATACCTTCACAAATTCAAGTTTCAGCAAACAGGTACCTTCACAAATTCAAGTTTCAGCAAAGAGGTACCTTCACAAAGTCAATTCTCAGCAATATAACTGCACACTAAAATATTTTATAAGCTTCACTGCATCGAACACAGAAAAATGCCCTCAATTTGAATATTAACTGGAGACAATGATAAATATCAAAGTAAATACCTACTTATCTTATCTTACATATAAGAAACAACTTAACTCGCCCATATATATATATTTATTTTTACAACTGTTTCATTTTATTTTTTAAATGTATTTTAAAATTAAAAAAAAAAACTGTTTTATGCATTTTAGTAAATTGTTCTGAAGTATCATTAATTTTCACAAACTTACTTGATATTTTCACAAATTATTTTCTAAATTCACAAATGGAGTACCATTTTTATAAAGCTGGATTAATCCCTGATAATATAAAGGAACTTTAGAATATCTTTCGAATGATGTATTACAAATAATTTAATAATAATTAGAATTTGAAATATTGAAATTTTAAAAAATCTGGTGAAATCTTTCGATAATATAAAAGAACTTTAAAATATCTTTCGAATGATGTATTACAAATAATTTAATCATAATTAGAATTTGAAATATTGAAAATAAAGGTGTTCTGGGTATTCCGTTGTTTTCTCCGAAACTCCCGTTCATTTTCTACATCTTTGCCCCTTCGCTCTCCCCCCCCCCTCCCTTTCCATCGATAATAATAATTTTACACTCGAAAATATTCTGCGTACTTATACTTCAATGCTCAAAACGAACATTATATTCACCTAAAGTAAACACATTTGAAACTTTTTACTGTTTATTTAATGTAAAACTTACCAATAATTGCTAATTTTTGTGAAGCAAGCGCTAAAAGGAATTTTTTTTCACATTAGTTTCACAAAATACAAAAAAAAAAAAAAAAAAAAAAAAAAAAAACTTACTCAAAACCCCTTTATTCCGCATGCTTATACTTCAGTGCACAAAAGGAACATTATATTCACCTAAAGTAAACACATTTTAAACTTTTTACTGTATATTTAATGTAAAACATACCAATAATTGCTAATATTTGCGAAGCGCTAAAAGGAATTTTTTTTTTTTTTTTACATTCGTTTCACAAAAAAAAAATATATATATATATATATATACTCAAAATGCACTTTTTATTCACTTTTTATACTTTTATCTATTATTTTCTTTAAAATGGAGCAAGAAAAAAAGTTTTTAAATGTATAAATTTTTTAATACGAGATTATATGACTTTTCACGTTCCGGCGACATTGTACCACGAAATCCGAAAACTAATTTCTTAAAATTTCGATCAAAAGCCCCTTATTCTGCATGCTTATACTTCAATGCAGAAAAGGAACATTATATTCACCTAAAGTATACACATTTGAAACATTTTACTGTATATTTAATGTAAAACTTACCAATAATTGCTAATATTTGCGAAGCGCTAAAAGGATTTTTTTTTTCACACTCGTTTCACAAAATTCAGAAAAAACATACTCAAAATGCAGACATTTGTGGCGTCTACTCTTGAAATTCAATTCAAATAAAATTCAAAATGACATATTACCTTTGAAATTATGCTAATTATGATATAAACACTATTATAAAACGATTTATGTCTGACTTTTTCGTGGTTTTCTTAGAAACTTGCATAATTCTGGCCTAAATACTGTTAAAAATCCATAGTATGAAATGTTAAAGGAGTATCAGATTTCAAAGCTCTGCAAAATATAAAAGAATAAGGGCGTTCTGGGTTTTCCGTTGCTTTCTCTGAAACAACCGTTCCTTTTCTACGTTTCTGCCCCTCCCCCCCCCCTTTTCTGTCTCTTCTAATAATATTACACTTGAAAATATCCGCAAACGATTTATCTTTCCAAACCTAATAATATCAATTTCAAACGCTGTAACTCTCTTTTTTTTGCCCCTTCACCCCCCTCCTTCTCAAGCCCTTCCTAATAATTCTACACTTTCAAAAATATTGAGAATCGAATTATCGGCCGTTAAAACATTTTGTTGCTTTTAAATATTCTTCACTATTAAAGCGCCATTTTTTTTCTCCCTTTTTGTGGCTTTCTACCAATTTTTTGGCATTTCCTTATTCATACAGGGCTGTAATTTTAAACTTTTTTTTAATTTCATCATTTTTTTAAACTCTTCAAGTTATACATAATTCATAACACTGTCATTCTTTAGTTATTGTGTTTTTTTTTTTTATTAATGTTACATTGTTTGGTGGGAAGGGGAAATGTAGAAAAAATGTGGGAGTTTCAAAGAAAACAAAGAAAAACCCAGAATGCCTTTATTATTATTATGCTTTGCAAATTTTCACATTTCAAAAACACCTTTAATCTTCTATATTTTGCAGATTTTCAAACAAAAAGTGGGGTGGGAGAGAGAAAAATATGTAGAATCAAAATGGGAGTTTCACAGATAACAAGAAAAACACAACGTCTTTATTCGCTTATATTTTGCAGATTTTCATTTTTCAATTTTTTCTAACCACATTTCATACTAAGGATTTTTAACATTATATAGCCCAGAATTACCCAACTTTCGGACAAAACCATGGACAAGTTACACACAATTCTTTTTCTAAAAATCTTTCTATTACTTTTGTATCTCAGCTTCTAATGAACATATTTTCATAAGTAATATGCAATTTTATAAGTTACTTCATTTTGAATTTAACAGTACATGTTGCAAATCTCTAAGTGTATCAAATTCATACTTCTTTCAAAGCTACAAACATCAGATTTTTTTAGCCTAAAACATAATTCCCTTAATAAAATTACATATTTTGTCTACTTATTTCAAGCATATACATTTATAACCTAACTCACTCTATATTTATATCGCACACTTTCTTTTTTCACACACAGCCATGCCAAAAAGAAAAAAAAAAATCGTCAACCGGTGACGAACAACGTCGTCGCCGAAATGAAGCTCAAAGACAAAGGCGAGCAACACGCTGAAGATGAAGCTTCAATATCAAGGCAGCCCAGAGAGGAAACAGTATCAAGGCAGCCTGAAAATGAAACAACATTTTTAAGACAGGCTGAAGATGAAACATTTCCAAGACAGGCTGATGAAGAAGCAATACCTGTAAGCCAGCGTGAAGATGAAGCAACAGGTGCAAGGGGGCCCGGAGATGAAAGAATAATTGGAGCCCAACCTGGAGATGTAGCAACAGTTCCAAGGCAGCCAGGAGATGAAGCAACTGTTGCAAGGCAGCCAGGAGATGAAGTAGAGGTCTGCACGGGCCGGAATTTTGAGGCCCGGGCCCGGCCCGGCCCGAACGAAAACTTTACTTACCCGGCCCGGCCCGTTATGAAGTCGAAAAATGCGGCCCGGCCCGGCCCGTTTATTTTTTAACGGTTTATGGCCCGGCCCGGACAAAAAACGATAAAATCAGGCCCGACCCGGCCCGGCCCAATTTAAAAATATGTAAAATAACAAAAAAAAAAAAAAAAAAAAAAAAAAAAAAGCCTTTTTATAAAAAAGATTTTGAGTATGTGTTTTGCAGAGATATAACCAAACAATAATACGTTCTTTAACAAAACTGCTCAAATTTTACAAGACAATTATATATAAACAGAAATTCATTATTATAGACAAGGCACAAAGACAAACAGAAAGTCAAATCGAAAATATTAGCATTCATCAAACAATATAGGAAGGTATTTAAAATGGTTATTTTATTACTACTGAAAATGCACTTTCAACCATTTTCTCTTATATACCATAATGTATCCGAATCTTTCATGTGCTCCGGTAAACAAAACTTTAATGTTAAACCAACCATATTCAATAGAAAAGTTGCTTTTGCCCATGATAAAAATGATGCTACTTTCGTCCAGTGGAGAAAAGAAAAAGGAGCCTTAGAGAAAAAGATACAGCGGAAAGATTTTTATAGCCTTTATACCACCTAAACTCAACAGATCATAAGAAACAAACCCTTATACACAGTAATGTATCTAATTTCTTTTGCTATGTACATGTACGCAAACTGGTAGTGACATGCATACTATTTTGAATAGGAAACCATCTAATATTACTTTAAATAAAATATATTAATTTCGAGGCATGCTAAAAATATTTGCGAAAAATTTCGGACGGACAGACAGACTGATAGACAATTAAATTGACGTCACAGACACTTTTTTAACGAAATAGAACTTTATGTGACATACAAGCCTGTAAAATTACGTAAAATAAATGACTGAAGAAATATTTTATCATTTTCCTTTTTCGTTGATTAACGAGGAAACCAGAAAAAGATTCGGGCCGACACGGCCCGGAGAAAATTTTATTCCGGCCCGGCCTGGCCCGGAGAAAATTTCATTCAGGCCCGGCCTGGCCCGAATATACACAAAAAAAACTGAGCCCGAGCCCGGCCCGGCCCGAGAGCAAATTCAAAAATTCGGCTCGAACCCCCCGGCTCGGGCCGGAAGCCCGGCCCGTGCAGATCTCTAAGATGAAGCAACTGTTGCAAGGCAGCCAGGAGATGAAGCAACTGTTGCAAGGCAGCCAGGAGATGAAGCAACTGTTGCAAGGCAGCCAGGAGATGAAGCAACTGTTGCAAGGCAGCCAGGAGATGAAGCAACTGTTGCAAGGCAGCCAGGAGAGGAAGCAACTGTTGCAAGGCAGCCAGGAGATGAAGCAACTGTTGCATGGTAGCCAGGAGATGAAGCAACATTTGCAAGCCAGCCTACAGCTGAAGCTGAAGTAAATCAAGAGAATGCAATAAGAAGAAATGCACATAAACAATATATGAAGCAAGTCCGCACACAAGAAACAGATGAACATGCATGGAGTAGAAGAATGGAAGATGCCAAACGCAATCGTCTGGCACGGAAACAAGAAACTGAAGAGGAGACTCAAAGAAGAAGAAATGCAAACCAACAAAGGATGATTGAAGCTCGGGAACAAGAAACTGAAGAGGAGACTCAAAGATGGAGAAATGCTGACCGACAAAGGAACATTGAAGCTCGGGAACAAGAAACTGAAGAGGAGACTCAAAGATGGAGAAATGCTGACCGACAAAGGAACATTGAAGCTCGGGAACAAGAAACTGAAGAGGAGACTCAAAGAAGGAGAAATGCTGACCGACAAAGGAACATTGAAGCTCGGGAACAAGAAACTGAAGAGGAGACTCAAAGAAGGGAAATGCAAACCTACAAAGGATGACTGAAGCTCGGGAACAAGAAACTGAAGAGGAGACTCAAAGAAGGAGAAACGCAAACCAACAAAGGATGACTGAAGCTCGGGAACAAGAAACTGAAGAGGAGACCAACACGAGAAGAACAGAAAATGCAGAACGGCAGCGTCTCGCACGTACCGAAGAAACAATACCTATGAGAGAGGAAAGGCTTCGTACAAACAGAAACCGTCGATCAAGAATAAACACTCTTCATAACATCGGAAGAATTCAGAGTACTACTGACATAAACCAGCACAGTTGTGGAACTATGGAAGGTTGCTGTCTGTTATGCACTGCACTGTTCTTCCCATCTGAAAAGAACACTAGAGGAAGATATGTGCATTGTTGTCATGGTGGAAAAATTTTCGAGCCAGAAAGATTGTACCCCGAAGATATGAAGAAATTAATAACAGGTGAACATCCTCTTTCAGCAGAATTCCTGACAAATATACGGGTCTACAATTCTGCCTTAAGTTTCGCATCATTGGGTGCTAACATCGATTTGCCTGCAGGTACAGGTCCTTACTGCTTTAGAATACATGGAGCCATATATCACAACACTAGCCACCTTCGTCCTACTCGCCCAGGAGAGGAAAAGTATGCAAAGCTTTACATTCTGGACTCGGATCAGGCGCTACGACAGAGAATGAGACTACCTATAAATCAGTGTTTAAATGAGGAACTATTGACATTATTGGATTCTATCATTAGAAATGTTAATCCATACGCCCAAGGATACAAGATAATTAAGGAGTTGGAAGAAGAAACACTCAGTGTACAAGGTGTCGACAGTGTCACAGATATCAGAATGTACATCAAGGGAGATGTCACTCCAGGTGAACACAGGGGACGTTACGAAACTCCAAAACAAAATGAAGTTGCAGCTGTGTTCAAGTCGTCCGATGGTGCTCCTTCCAACAACAGAGACATCGTGATATATCCGAGACGCAGTGGACTCATCAACATCAGTACCCTCAATTTTAACTTGGAACCGATGACGTATGCTTTATTTTTCCCACATGGCGAGCAAGGTTATAGGATCAACCAGGGTCATACAGAGCTTCAGTTCTACAGCCATAGAATTTCTATCAAGCGTGATTGCTACAATCCCATTTTGTTTGGCCAAAAGTTATTTCAACAGTACGTCGTCGATGCCTACGTGAACATTGAAGGAAACCGACTGTGGTATCTAAAGACAAAACAAAAGGACTTGAGAGTTGACACCTACATTGGTCTGTCCGACCACATTCACAGAATTGCAGAACGGGCTAGTGCAAGGTGAGGAGTGCCCGTCATACTACCTTCGACTTTCACAGGAAGCCTAAGATACATGCAGCAGAACTACCAGGACGCCATGGCTATTGTGCGAGACTTTGGCAAGCCAGATCTGTTCGTCACATTTACATGCAACCCAAAATGGCCAGAAATTCAAGAAAACCTCTTGCCAGGACAAAGAGCATGTCATCGTCCCGACATTGTCGCCAGAGTTTTTGACATCAAGAAGACTGCTCTACTCGATGAGAATCATGTTCTTGGAGTGAATGTCGCAGACATACATGTCATAGAATTTTAAAAGAGAGGACAGCCACATATGCACCTACTGCTCATTTTGGATGAAGAAGACAAACTGAGAGATGCAGAAGCCATCGATACGTTGGTGTGTGCTGAAATACCAGACTGTACCGTCGACCCCATTCTCTTCGACACAGTGAAATCTTCTATGATTCATGGCCCATGTGGCACACTGAACCCTAATTCACCGTGTATGGTTGATGGTGTCTGTTCAAAAGGGTTTTCCAAAGACTTTCAGGAAGAAACTGTCGACAACTATAAAGAATATCCAGTGTACATAAGAAGAAACGATGGCAATTTCATCTGATCAGAAATGACGTTATTGACAACAGGTGGGTCGTTCCTTACAATCCTTTCCTCACAAAGAAGTACAATGCGCATATAAACGTCGAAGTTTGTAGTTCAGTCAAGTCAGTCAAGTACCTCTTCAAGTACGTGTACAAGGGACATGATGCAGCTAATGTAGTCATTGAACAGGCTGGCCAAGGAACAGTTGTCTGGGATGAAATCAAGAACTTCCTAAATGCCAGGTATCTTTCTGCTCCCGAAGCTGTATGGAGGATTTTTGAAAAGAAGATGCACGACCAGTCGCACTCTGTCATCAGACTCCCAGTTGACCTCGAAAATATGCAGTCTGTGTATTTTACAGAGACAGAAGAGAGAGAAGCTCTGCAGAGGGCTGCACAAAGAAACACTATGCTCACCGGTTGGTTCGACCTCAACAGCAGATTTCCGGAAGCCAACGAGTATGTGTATGCAGAAATTCCGAAACACTTCGTTTGGAAAAATAAGACGTGGCAAAGACGTGTCAGACTCGCCGACAAGATCATCCTAAGAATGTATTCTGTTAGTCCAAAAGACATTGAGAGATTTCACCTGCGAATGCTGCTGTGTCATATAAAGGGAGCCAAGAGTTTCGATGAATTGAGGAGATTCGAAGGCGTGCAGTACTCTACCTTCAAGGATGCCTGTCGCGCAAGAGGACTGCTTCAGGACGACGAGGAATGGAGAAACTGCCTCACTGAAGCAGTCAGCTTTCAAATGCCATCCCAACTCAGACAGCTCTTTTCATTCATCTGTGTGTTCGGAAACCCGACGGAACCCAGTGTGTTGTGGGACAGTTTCAAGGATTCGCTCTCGGAAGACTTTGCCAGGATCTACTCTACAGAGGACAGCTGCAGCCTCGCACTCAGGAGCATACAAGACCACTTAGCGTCCACAATCTTTCCCTTACTGATCTTGGTCTCCCCGAGCCATCACCCACTCTTATGCCAGTACCAGCTGATCCACTCTATGACATCTAGTTTGAAATGCGACAAGCACAGCAGTTGAAAGACATGCTAAACAATGAACAGAGAACAATCTACGATGCCGTTTTGTATGCTGTGGAAGACGATAATCACAACTCTCCAAAGACTTTCTGCGTGAATGCATTTGCTGTAACGGGAAAGACTTTTCTTTTCAAGACCATTCTTCATGCCGTTCGTGCAAAAGGATACATCGCCGTACCAGTTGCATGGACGGGAATCGCTGCAGCCCTGTTGGACGGAGGAAGGACTGTTCATTCGACATTCAAGCTGCCTATTCCTGTAGTGGAGAATTCTTCATGTCGCATCAAACATGACAGTGCTGAAGTAAATCGCCTGATGAGTGCCAAGCTCTTTATATGGGATGAATGCACAATGACACCCAGCCATGCCCTCGATGCTGTAGATAGGCTCCTCAGAGATCTGACGCGACTGGATGTACCATTTGGAGGTAAAACTTTAATTTTGGGAGGCGACTGGAGACAAACTCTGCCCGTCATTTCACACGGAAATAAAACAACTGCTTTGGAGACCTGCCTCAAGAACTCTTCTGTGTGGAGCCACTTCAGACAGTTCACTCTGACCAGGAATATGAGACTACAGCCGGAAGAGCAAGAGTTTTCACATTGGCTACTTCAACTCGGAGATGGGACTCTAAGAAACGACAGTGGGCTGGAAGGAGACATCATTGAAATTCCACCTACATGTGTAGTCAACGGCCCAATAGTAGATGAAATTTTCCCCAGCATGACTATCCAGACAGAAGACTTTGCCGAAAGAGCCATTCTGTGTCCAAAGAATGACGAAACACTGAAACTAAACGAAGAGATTTTAGCAAGATTTCCAGGTAACGTCTACACATCCTATAGTGCTGATTCAATAGTTTGCGACAACGGAGAAGAGCAAGATACATACCAGTTGGATTTTGTCCACAGTCTTACACCGTCAGGAATGCCTCCGCATCGCCTAAATTTGAAAGTTGGTGTCATAGTCATGCTTCTGCGTAACATCAATACAGCCAAGGGACTCTGCAACGGTACACGTCTCATCATTAGAAGGATTATGAGGAATGTTTTAGATTGTGAGGTCATCTCTGGACAAAATGCAGGATCGACAGTTTTCATACCTAGAATAGATCTCTCTCCTTCGGATTCCAACTTGCCCTTCCAACTCAAGAGAAGACAGTTCCCCATCAGATTGTCTTTCTGCATGACTATCAACAAATCGCAGGGTCAAACTCTAAAGAAGGTTGGAATATTCTTGCCTAAGCCTGTGTTCGGCCACGGAATGCTCTATGTTGCTTTTTCCAGGTGTACCTCGATGGACAACTTTCGTGTCAAAGTTCAAGAAACTATCAAGCAAGGCCATTTAATCCAGAATTCGAATAAAGTTTTTACAGAAAATGTTGTTTACAGAGAGGTTCTGCAGTAACAAGTTCGATATACATTTATTCTGCAGTACAAAATTTATATTTCACAAACAGTGAGTTCTATATGTAAATGTTCTTTTTTTATTTGGAGATGTTTCAAAATATATATTTTCTGATTTTTTTTCTTTAATTTTTCGAGCTGACTATGCAAATTTCATACTATATATATATTTAATAGAGTAGCTAATTTATTTTTTGGAGATCACTATGCAATTTTTCTACTTTATTTGTACTTTGTTCCTTTATTACATACTTTGCTGATCTATGTCCAATTGTATATGTATGTACATTCACTTTTTTGAAAGGTAACTTCAATTGGAACCATTCATTGCATAGCTGTACAACTTTAATATTGTTAACTGTTTTTCACAAATTCCAAATATTTATTAATACATTTTAAATTATTATTACAATTTTTCTTTTCCCATGCTTTATTTCATCCTTCATAAATTTTACTTTTAAAGTCATTTTTTTATTTGGAGATGTTTCAGAATATATATTCTGGGATTTTTTTTTTTTCTTTTGAATTTTTGGAGCTGACTATGCAAATTTCATACTATATAATTATATATATATAATGGAGTAGCTAATTTATTTTTTGGAGATCGCTATTCAATTTTTCTACTTTATACGTACTTTGTTCCTTTACTACATATTTTGCTGATATATGTCCAAATGCATATGTATGTACATTCACTTTTTTGAAAGGTAACTTCAATTGGAGTCTTTCATTGCATAGCTGTACAACTTTAATATTGTTAACTGTTTTTCATAAATTCCAAATATATATTAATACATTTTAAATTATTATTACAATTTTTCTTTTCCCATATTTTATTTCACCCTTCATAAACTTTACTTGTAATGTCATTTTTTTATTTGGAGATGTTTCAGAATATATATTCTGGGAATTTTTTTTTTTTTTTTTTTTTGTTTTTTTGGAGGTGACTATGCAAATTTCATACTTTATGTATATATGTAAAATGAGTAGCACATTTATTTTTTTTTTACATACTTTATTTAACCTTTCATAAATTTCACTTTTATGTTGTTATTCATTTTCCAGTTCTTTTTCTAAATATTATTTTTTTATTTCAAGATTTTTCAGAATACATATAGTCTGGGAATTTTTTTTTTTTTTTTTTTTTTATTTATTTATTTTTTTTTTTTTTGGAGGTGACTATGCAAATTTCACACTTTATATATTTACTAGCTGACCCGACAAACGTTGTTTTGTCATATAAATTATTTCTAGAGAATATTTTGCTAGAAAAAAATAACTAACTTACTGTAAGTGTGTAAGGATGTGGTATATAAGTGGAAGATGTATGGAGCGCTGTGAACGGTGAAAGAATATAAAAATAACAAAACACCAATCATTTATTTTTTTTAATTTATTAAAATTGATTCTTTAAAATTATATACATATCGCTACTTATAACAATATTACTAAAAAACAATATCAATCCTCTAATGCAACAGAGTGTACAATATTTTTTGTTATCCCATCTTTCGCCAATACAAACAAACTGGATGGTTTGCCCACTCGAGAGCCACGTATAATTGTCCGTGTGAAAAACATGATGTGCTCAAATCTAAGCCACAGACAGACATCGTTTGGCCCTGAGACTTATTGATAGTCATTGCAAATGCCAATCTAATTGGAAATTGAGGGCGTTTAAATTGAATTGGCACATCTGTGGGTATAATAGGGATTCGCAGTAGTAATATATTTTCACCTCGGAATTTGTCATTTAAAATGATGGCTTCGATAACATTTTTAATTAATTTTTTTATGACTAATCGTGTGCCGTTGCACAACCGTGGTGGGTTCAAATTACGAAGCAAAATAACCGGAGATCCAACCTTCAGTTGTAAAATATGCGGTGGCATGCCTGGTAAATCCAATGAGTTTAAAAACTTTGTTGGATAATTTACAGCTTCGGTGGCATCGCAAACTGTATCATTAGATTTGTATGACACCAAGTCTCCTGATAACAAATGTTGTATTTTGAGATTCAATTCGTTGACGTCCGCATTTTTTGCTGCTAAAATTGCTCTTTCTGCCAGCCACTCTTGATTTGTGTATCGTCTGTGTATATCGGGAAATATCTGGTCAATAAGAGCATCTTGAGAATCAATGATTGTGCAGTAATCGGTCGGTAATTTCCTGCATCCAGTTTCATCTGTAGTAACTTTTCCATCGCCGATATCTAACAATTGTTTTGAGAATGTTTCAGCGGATGGATCTTGAAGCTTTTGAACGCACAAATTTACTTTCAGTTGTACTTTTTCAACATTACGCCACAATGACGATGATTTTAAGCACGCGTTGATCTCATCAGCGTATGTTGAATGCGGAATAACGGGAAGTGCTTGTCTGAAATCCCCTGAAAAGAGTAACAGAGTGCCGCCAAATAGTTTGTCGTTGTTTTTTATATCTTTCAATGTCCTGTTCGAAGCCTCAATCGAATGTTTGTGTGCCATAGTGCATTCATCCCAGATAAGAATTTTACACTATTTCAGCACTGTGGGCATGGACGATTGTTTTTTTATGTTGCACACTGCGTCTGGGTTATTTTGAATATTTAGTGGCAGTTTAAATAATGAATGAGCTGTTCTGCCTCCATCCAATAAAGTTGCCGCAATGCCAGATGATGCAACAGCCAATGCGATGCCATTATTTGATCGTATTTCGGCGAGAATTAGCGAAATAAGGAATGTTTTGCCAGTTCCACCTGGTGCACCCACCAAAAAAAAAAAAGATTCCACCTTGTCCTGCCAAAACTGCGAGCATGATGCGGTCGTAAATGGTTCTTTGTTCTTCATTCATTAGTGGGACATTGCGAGCAACAATCGCTGCCATTTCTACAGTATTGTATTGTAGTTCACGAATCAATTCAGTGCTTATTAAATCAGATGCATTTCGATTTGTTGAATGCATACCGAAATGACTGAGTGGTAAGTTGGCAATGATAATGCAAATATCTTCAATAGCAATCAATGTTTCATTGTACATAGCGTCACTGAATACTATCGTTAGATCGTTGCACCGTAAACGATGTTGATGCAATATATCATCAGTCATTGAATCTTTGTGATTATCCCATAATGTCTCTGCTCGGGCCGGGAAACATGTAGTCAACACTATAGCGAATAGTAGACGAATTTGTTTTGCTGTACAGTTCAGTCCTACTTCAGCAAGCATACACTCTCACTGGTTGTCGTCTTCCAGCAAGCCGAGTGCAAGGCATGCATCTTTATACGTTGGATACTGTTGTCCATTCACTTTACGTAAATCTTGAAATGACAAAGGGCCGATGACATTAACCAATAACAGACGAAGATAAAAGCACTCAGTCTGCCTTGGATTGACTGTAAATAATCGTCCTAAGGTGTTTGATTTGAATAAACCGGGATATTCATCAATCGGCGTGCTTTGCTTGCGAGGCATCCATTTTTTTGTTGGAGTCCATGTGAAATAGCGTGGTACTTCTGAATAGAGTAATGCCCGTGCAAAAGCACCAAAAGCATCCGCACGATTACACAATTCAAAGAATTCGGTGAGTGTAGTTTTTGGTGGATTTATAGCCCGATCAATCGCTGTCTCTCTCGTGAAATATACGCGCTGGCCTTTTTCAAGATTGACGGCTAAATGAAGAACTGCTGGATCCCGTTCATGAATTGGTAAATCAAAGATACGCCAAATCCCTTCATTGGAGCTGACGTACCGGCCAATTTGGTAAAGTGTTATTTCATCGTTGTTATTCACCGGAGGAGCATTCACATTGGTATTTTCAACTCGAAATACAGCCATATCACTGCCTTTATTCACATACTTGCAAATGTATTTGATGCTCTTCACTGAACTGCAGAACTGAACATTGATATGAGCACCAAAAATAAATTAAAAAAATTGGCTTACAGACAATAGCAAGAAATTCAAACTTCTTCAGAAGAGCTGTAGAAAAGTTTTACAGTTTGCCTTGCATGAAAATGTGAATTTGAATACATTACCTTTCATTAAATTTTCCATTAAGCCCCATTTATAAAAAAATAGCTACACATCATTATCTAATGAAACAATTTTTTTTCTCTGATTGTTGGACATTGAACCACTGCCATCATAGTCATAAGAAACGTAACAGAACCTGCATTTTTTTTTTTTTTTTTTACTTATTGGAATGCAAATTTTGCATAAAAAAAAGGGGGGAGAATGAAGCCTACCTCCACGTGGTTCTTCCTGGAAACGTTACTTTTTTAAGTTATGTAACGGCTAAAAGGCTTCACTTTTTGGTGCTATATTTAAAATAATGCATGTTTTTATATAATTTTGTTGAAATATTTTGCAAATTATATATGTTAAATTTATATTTAAAATTAATATTTTAAGAGACAAACTTTTTTCTTTTTTTTTAATTTTTTACATCATTTGGCCATTGACTTCACACTTGAGTTGTGGGAAGAGGCTGGCACCTGTGCGAAAAATAAACCCCACAACTATGATACTGTGAAGTAGGCCTGCAGGTGTCAAAATGCTGAGGCATTCTGTAACTTTCATTATTATGTTACAGTATGCTGAGAGCATTTGAAAAAAGCCTAATTTAAAAAATATATATATATTAAAAAATTGGGTGGCAATTATTTTCATTTATTAATGTTCTTTTCTTTACCCTTAGCTACACAATATTTCACAATCCAGCGGGACACTTACATTAGGTTTACAAAGACCTCACCACAGCTGGGGTTGAGGTGAAGCCTTCTTTCTCACTGTTTCTAAATTTAAAATACTTCACACACTTTTTACATCACAGGGTCATAATCTTCACTTATGATCTTCCCCATTCTTAAAAACGGTTTTTTTCGAAGAAAGTGGAATTTTCAAAGGAAAGACTTCAAATTATGCAGCAAAATATGATTTTGAAAATCTAGATGAACAGGAACAGGGTAGATGTCATCCCTGTGAAAAAAAGAGATCCAGCTAAAAAAAAACCTTGATTTTAAAGATTTTTTTATTTATTGTTTTGCTTTTTAACAGGAAAAGTTTATGGCTTCTTACGGCTAATCTCATATAATGCTTATTCACCACCATTTTCATACAGTTCTTTGAACATTCGGAGGTGCTAAAATGGTTGTGTGATAATGCAGTACTGCTCTAAAAATTTAAAAACGGATTAATATTAAAAACAAGCTTGTTTAATAATATCTTCCATATTACCCCTTAAAGTTTTCATTTCTATTGCATTGGAAATAATAAGACTTTTAAAACCGATTTCACTTCTGATGTAGTTAATAACTTTTGCCGATAATGTAGCAGGATTATCAAAGTCACTTTCTAAACTAATAGATACCTTCCAGCTTACAATATAATAACTAAACCAATCAATAATTGCTACCAAATATACAAATCCTTATGCCATTCTAATATAAGTGATATATCTGTACTCCATACCTGATTTACTTTAATAATTTCAACTCCTTTTAAAAGATATGGATATATTTTATGAGTTTGATTGCGCTTACTTAAGTGCATTTTAGGATAGATAGCTTCAATAGCCATTATTCTATAATAACGACTTACTATATTGCGGCCGATTGTGATTCCAAATGGTACAAGGTGCTCAGACATTCTTCTCGCTCCAAAGTAAGGATGCTATATGGTATATTTCATCAATCACTTGCATTATTTCTAAGTCTTTTGGGTAAGCCACAGGGCTTACCCAAAAAATCCAAAAATCTCATTAATGGGAAGCGGTAATATAAATAATATCTTCCATATTACCCCTTAAAGTTTTTATTTCTATTGCATTGGAAATAATAAGACTTTTAAAACCGATTTCACTTCTGATGTAGCAAATAACTTTTGCCGATAATGTAGCAGGATTATCAAAGTCACTTTCTAAACTAATAGATACCTTCCAGCTTACAATATAATAACTAAACCAATCAATAATTGCTACCAAATATACAAATACTTATGCCCTTCTAATATAAGTGATATATCTGTACTCCATACCTGATTTACTTTAATAATTTCAACTCTTTTTAAAAGATATGGATATATTTTATGAGTTTGATTCCTCTTACTTAAGTGCATTTTAGGATAGATAGCTTCAATAGCCCGTATTCTATAAAAACGACTTACTGTATTGCGGCCGATTGTGATTCCAAATGGTACAAGGTGCTCAGACATTCTTCTCGCTCCAAAGTAAGGATGTTGTATGGTATATTTCATCAATCACTTGCATTATTTCTAAGTCTTTTGGGTAAGCCCTGTGGCTTACCCACAAAATCCAAAAATCTCATTAATGGGAAGCGGTAATATAAATAATATCTTCCATAGTACCCCTTAAAGTTTTCATTTCTATTGCATTGGAAATAATAAGACTTTTAAAACCGATTTCACTTCTGATGTAGTTAATAACTTTTGCCGATAATGTAGCAGGATTATCAAAGTCACTTTCTAAACTAATAGATACCTTCCAGCTTACAATATAATAACTAAACCAATCAATAATTGCTACCAAATATACAAATCCTTATGCCATTCTAATATAAGTGATATATCTGTACTCCATACCTGATTTACTTTAATAATTTCAACTCCTTTTAAAAGATATGGATATATTTTATGAGTTTGATTGCTCTTACTTAAGTGCATTTTAGGATAGATAGCTTCAATAGCCATCATTCTATAATAACGACTTACTGTATTGCGGCCGATTGTGATTCCAAATGGTACAAGGTGCTCAGACATTCTTCTCGCTCCAAAGTAAGGATGCTGTATGGTATATTTCATCAATCACTTGCATTATTTCTAAGTCTTTTGGCTTACCCAAAAAATCCAAAAATATCATTAATGGGAAGCGGTAATATAGGCGGGACGCTTGCACATTTAATTAGCCTTAAAAATCTAGGCGATATCGTATTATTTGATGTAGCTGAAGGAATCCTGCAAGGGAAAGCACTGGATATTATGCAAGCAAATACCTTAGCAGGCTCCGATATAAAGATTAAAGGCACAGACGATTATGAGGATATTGAAGGCTCAGATACTATAATTATTTATTATTAGTTTAATTAATTATTGGTTTACCGAGAAAGCCCGGAATGAGTAGAGACGATTTAATTAGCATCAACACTGGTATTATGAAAAGCGTTGCAGAAAACGTTAAAAAATACGCCCCTGATGCTTTTGTAATAGTTATTACTAACCCGTTAGATGTTATAGTTTATGTGATGCTAAAAGAAAGCGGTCTACCTCACAATAAAGTGGTCGGTGTGGCAGGCGTACTTCATTCATCAAGATTTAATCTCTTCCTTCATGAACAGTTCAAAGTCTCGACTAATAGCGTTAGTAGTATAGTTCTTGGCGGTCCCGGCGATGCTATGGTGCCGCTTGCTAGATATTCAACTGTCAAAGTTATACCTATACCCGACTTGATAAAAATGGGGTTATCTGCTAACGACAATTATATCGCTGTCTATATTACTTAATACTGCATAAAGGTCATATAATATATCTTTAAAATTATATAGCCAGATGGTTAGAGAGATAGAATTACAATCTGTGTGTCAGGGCTTAAGATCTTTCCCTCGCTATCATTTATTTCACTTTATATACTTATTTAACAAGTGTCAGAGTGTCTCCATATATGTCATTTTTAATAAAGAGTTGTTTAAAATGAAACAATCTGTTGTCCATCATCTTAATAGTCTGAAATGTCAGAGTGTGTCCACAATTCCATACATGTGTAATTATTTCGTAAATGAAATATCTTCTATAATAATAATTTATTAATTCAACTTTTTTTTTCTATATTTTCAGACACAAATGTGCTAAAAAAGATGGCTTTTGTACAAAATTTTTTAACCACGCCAAAATTTAAACCAATCACCTTTCTTTTAAGTTTTTTAAATCACAACTGTGAATGGTTTATTTTTTGCCAGTCCTAAGCCTGGATGAAGTGGGAAGGGAAAATTTTGTATATACCAGGTAAATCACTCCCTTCAGTCAAAGGCTAAAAAAAATTCAATTTTCTTCAATTTTTTACTGTCACACACGATACTTAGTATACTATCTTAACACCACAGAACAAACTTTCAGTTCAAATTTCATTAATTTCGGTCCATAAAATTATTTTTTAAATTTTCTTTTCTTAAGAATAAAAACTTAGCTTGAGAAGAAATATGTGCGAGCAGCGCACGTATACCTTCTTACGTGCGCACGCATGGGTCTGCGCTGCCGAAGGCAGTGGGGACCCGGTGTCAGTTTTTACCCAATCAGAAATGTTTTTTTTTGGGGGGGGGCACGAAGGGGCAATGAAGGAATACGCGTGCATCCTTTTACTTGTGCGCGCGCACGGGATTTCGCTGCCAAAGGCAGTGGGGACACGGTCCATCTTTGTACCCGATGAGAAATGATTTTTTACATTTTGTTTTCTTAAGAATAAAAATTTGCTTCGAGAAGGACTATGTGCGCGCAGCGCATGTATACCTTCACACGTGCGCGCGACTTTTTACCCAATCAGAAATTATTATATTTTTTTCAATTTCTTTTCTTTAGTGATTCATTTGAAAATACTGACCCGCTAGCGGGCAAAGCTCACTAGTATTATTATTAAGGACGGAAACTTTAAAGAAATATCATTATGGCGTATCTTTCAAAGAAAGAATATGCGACTAATTGCTTTTGTGTAGTCCCATACATTATCTAAAAAGAGTAAGCTACACAAATATAATTTATTTTTAACTCTGGGGGAAAACAAAATCACAAAAGCATTGCGCTTATGTAGGATGTACATTTTCTAAAACTCACTTAGCCACACTATAACGTTCTAAGCAGAGTTTTCTTAATATTAAAATGTTTCACAGATTAACTTCCATTTATATCCTAATATTTATATGAATAAATTTAAAGCAATTCTGTAAACCGATGGAATATAAACCGAAAAATTACGCTAATAATAATTTTACTTTATTTTATGTTCAATAGAAGACAGTACTGGTTTCGTAAAAAATTTCCTCCTCGGGTTTTTGATGAATTTACAAATTTTGAGAGGTATAGAACACAATGTAACTATTTTTAGAAATGTCTATCTGTTTTTGAACGTGTGTGAAAAATTTGTCGCATATGTATCTCAGGAATTTTTCCATAACATCTCATACAAAATGGTATATAGTTGCATTTTGACATAAATTAGTGTCTATTAATTGTTGAAGAAAATTGTACAACAGGAGGCTTTGCTATCTCCGCTTTTTTTAAGTTTTAGCTTATCGGTATAGGACAAAATTTTGTATAATTATGCATAATGAGAATTAAATTTAATAATCATTAAGAATTTAAAAAGAAAGATTTCTAATAGTAAAAGTCAACTGGAAAAATAATTGTGTAGCAATGCTCCCCCTAGAGGAGACGTCCCCCCGGAGGACTTCAAAGAAGGTCGTCAATGCTTTTAGACAAATGGTTGAGCCATCAATCTAAAATAATTTAAAATAAATTTATCGATTTTTTTTTTATTAATTTTTATTAAAAAAATAAATAAGTAAAATAAAACCTTTTTAAAAAAAGGGGGGGGGGGGAAGGTGGTTTACAGAGCATAAAACTGACTTTATTTGGATACTTAGTTTTATACGTCTCCAAAATAAAAATCGTCTGCAATTATCAGGGTAGTTAATTTTAACAAATAAAAACTTTAATAAATTATTTTTACAAAGTGAATTTGCTTTGGGAAATATAAAAGGAAGTCATAGGTTAGCCCCAATATACAAGTTTTCTGCAGGAAAAAGTTTTTAAGTATTTGAATAATGTATATTAATTTCATTATATTGTGTTCAGTATAAAAATGTACAAATACGCTTTAAATAAATATTTTTGCAGTTCATAATTCACCGGAAATATTTTGTAAGTCTCAAACAAATGTTTTTGATGTACATAAACGTATTGCGCCTATTTATAACGTTTTAACACCAAACGTGCAATAAAGAACTTAAGTAATCTTTATTAATTTTTAGATATTTTATACCTCTTAAAAGAAATAAAAGCGCTGAAAATCGTAGAAACATACAAACATATAAACTTACCGAAGTAATAATCATTCGTATGCATTATTGGAAAGTGTTAGAACAACTAAAAATACAATTCTAGAATTTTCCAATTAAAATTCATAATAGAGATGAATATTTTTCTGTGGCCCTATAAAAAAATATTGCTATTCATTCCACATTCCACAGTAAACTTATTTTTATTCATATGGATAATAAATGCAGATTTCATTTTGTATTGTTTAGTGCAAACATAAAAATACATTTAGAACATAAACATTTAATTAAAAAAATAACGTAGAACGAACTGTTTTGGTTGCTCCTGTACACAAACTACTTGGATAATTCAGATAATTTTTAATAGGAGACAATCATTAGTAATTTTGAATATTTTTCAGTTTCAAGGAATTCTATGAATATTTCTGTACTGATAAGTATAAAGGATTTAAGTCCATATTCTTGATTTTTCATTAGACGAAAAATAAAATTAAACTGACTAAAAACTAATCAGAAGAATCGATTTGGAAAAAGGAGTTATGTTGACCTTTATACCATTCAGTGATTATCAACCTTCATTTAATAAAGGGAAAAAAAAATTAATTAAATATTTTATACCAAAGATTAATGCTAAATTTCAGACTTGAATCTTTTTTACCAATGGATTTTATCAAAGACTAAATGACATAGATTTAAATCCTTTATACCAATCGATAGAGAATTTGTTTCTGACAATGACTATGTACTTAACTCAAAATCGACATTTTTGGACTTAAATCCTGTATACTTATCAGTACAGATTTACTGCGGTTAGAACGCAGATAGACAGACAGGTAGTTAGATGAATCGAAGTTATAATGACTATTAAACGGTGTTAAAAAGTGTTTAAAAAAAAAAAAAAAAACACTCAATACAACTAAAAATGAAATTTTAGCATTTTCCAATAGTAGTTGCTAATGTATTTGGACATTTTATTCTGATACTTCAAACATTAATGAGCCCATATTCTATAGAAAAAATATTTTTGCACCTATCAAAGTAAAGGACTTTTCCTTTTCCTTTTTATTTTTTTCAAGCAAAATGTATTAAATACATCTCGTAGAATGTAATTCATTAGCATTTTATTTGGTATACCTACACATAAACTTGCGGTGAAGGTGATGCTCTTTTCAATAGAGAATATTCAAAACCGAATTTAAATATCATATAATAATTTCACTGAATTCTATAAATATTAATGAGACTTTAAGCGCAGATATATGAACAGACATAAATATTTTTGACCTTCCTTCTAAAGTGTTATAAAACTTTTTGCGTATTCGTTTTTAACTTGTTAAATGCTCTCGACTCGACATATATTTTCCCAAGTGGCATTTATTGTATCGATTCCTAAGGATAAGATTTAATTATTAAAATGAATTTTTTAAATCACATCGTTAATTATTATATTTTAGAGCAACGTCGAATACTCAGAATAAAACAAAACCCAAAGCCATTCAAGAAAAATAGATAATAAGTCTAATATGATTTTTACTTTTTCAGATACACAAGAAAATATATAAAATTAAGTACGTTCCAATAGCTTTTATTAGATATTGGGTTTCTATTACCTATGATATCACATCATTTCCTATTAAATATTGTTTCCCATTAATGGTAAATTAAGAAATGTTAAAAATTTGAAGTATGTGGACAGTTTATAATGTAGAGAGAGATTTGTAATTATAATAATTTAAATATATATATATATTTAAATATATTTAATAATTTAAATATATATATATGTGTGTGTGTGTGTATGTATGTGTGTGTGTGTGTGTGTGTGAGTGTGTGTGTATGATTCGCGTTGCAACAGAAATTCTTTGTATAATATTTTCGGAAATAACTTTTTTAAAGGTATTTTAGATTAAATAAGGTAGTTGTACCCAATATGGACAGTGCTCTCAATATGGACACCCCTAATATCTTTAAAAATAACAAATTTTATCGAGAGATAGTGCTACATGTCCGTGAAGAAAAGCAATGGAAAAGATAATTTAGCCTGGAAAGCGCAAAAAAGCGCGCTGTTTGCCATTTTGAAGGAAACTTGTTTTTTCGGGTGTGCTGATCGTAATTACAGGAAAGTTTAAATTCTTATTAGATATGGTAAAAGTACTTTAAATATTGATAAGTGGAGTGTTTTAGAAAGCTGATAAAACATATTTTCGATTGCTATTGCATATATTGCTTAAAAATGTTTTCTTTGTTTATTTATTACAAGATTTAGCAAGTGAAGAGTACAGCAAGTGAATCTTTAGATTCACAAATTTGTAAAATGTCTGTTTAATGTATTTTATTTAGCTAATTCATAATAAATTAATGTTTATATATATTTTTAATCTTAATTAGAGTATCCGTAGATTACATTACGAATTAAGAGTGGAAGTACAGATGCTGTAGCTCTTGTTAACAACATGCCTTCTCCTGTTATTGACCCACCTTCATCGCCTGCGAGATCATTTTCCATGGAAAATTCTTTCACTAGCGTGTTATCAACTCCAACTGTATGAAGGAAGAAGACACAACGTCACCAGGCGATAAACTCAAAAGGCATCAAAGGGGTAAAATCCTTGTTCAACAAGATGCCATCTGAACAATGCTCCAAGAAACCTCCTCCAAGAAAAAAATCCTCCAAAAAGCCCTTGCAAAAAAATCAAAAGAAGCCTCCCCTCAGTAGGGTATCTGTTGGCGAAATCGCAGGTACCAGCGGTATCACTTCCTCAACAAAGGAGAGCTGGTGCTGCTTCTTATGCAGTATTGATGCTGTTGAAAACATGCGGCCATGCATCAAATGTGGCAGATATGCCCATGAGGACTGTGTGGGACTTAGCGCCCATGATGAAGAGGTTTTTATTTGTCCATCCTGTGAGGACTAAGTAATGACTGATGTAAATTCTGCAGACAGATGCAATAAAGCTAAGCAAAAGCAACTATATTATTTCATAATATTTTTTATAACTGAGGTGCTTTGCATGGATCTTCCAACAGCCACAACCGAAAATGTCCCCCCTCCCTTCTGAAGTGCATGTTCTGATGATATTTACTGTGACCCCCCCCCCTCCCCCGCAATACTTTAAGATATATTTTTTTATCTCCTCTTCTCTAAAATTCTTTGGAAGAGTGGCTCTTCCATACAACCTGTGTAGTAGGTGAATATGGAGCCACCTGTTCCTAATATGAACATGCATGTCCATAATAGGGACAGGTGGTTCCTTATATGGACACTTATAAACATTTTTTGTTTTTATCATTTAAATTAAACCAGAATAATTACAAGATCGCTAATTTCAATAATGATAGTCAACACTCCAGGGATAGTGGTCATACATTTTTGGAGTCCTATGACGTGTACACGAGGGTGAAAAAAATACATTTTCCTTAGGGTGTCCATATTGGGTACAGGTACCTTATAAAGTTTTGAACGAATCATAAAACAGCATTTTTGGTTATCCCTTATCATTGCGATAAATACTTCAGCTCTTCATGTCTAATTGTTTATAAGGAATTATACAAATACTTAAATTTCTAAAACACGAAAATAGTTTCTTTTAAAGATTAGTACTTTTCATTTTTATTTTTTTTTTAAGTTTTTTTCTAATTTTAAATGATGTACTGTATGTATTGCTTCAATTCTGAGCAAACACACGGTAACAAACCTTTTAAAAAATATATAGTGATAATGTTCACTATCAAATAACCATTAAAATTCAATTTCTTTAAAATGTACAAATGTAGATAATTTGCGATATGTGTATGTATATATATATTGTAACGTCACAGCGTGCTAAGTATTCCAAGAAGCATATAATATTCATCCATGGTTCAACAATTAATTATTAAAGAAAGAAAAACTAATGAAAACTCAAAAGAACGTGAAATGTTTGAAAAGAACACGAGAAGTAAAGAAAAATCTCGGCTGTTTTATGAATTAGAATTGGGATATTTTCTCTTTTGTGTGATGGTTGGGAGAAATGGTCTCCAACCTCTTTGGCTCTGATTGGCGCTGCTATCTTGTTGAAATACTATGAATTACTCAAATTGGATTACCATGTTGCTATACAGCATGAAGCGACAGCTTGTTGTTGTCGTATCATTCCCTACAGAACAAAGTGTGTTTTGCGAATTTCAAGAGTTTTTGTAGGTACGTTTTTAAACATGTAAACTGGCTAGTGCACATGTGATTTGAACATTGATGTTAAGCATAATGTATACTCAAGGAATTCTAGTTTGTTATACTTTGGTTGTTTTTTAGCTGAAAGTCTAT
Organism: Salticus scenicus; assembly: GCA_963930645.1. Lineage (NCBI taxonomy): Eukaryota > Metazoa > Arthropoda > Arachnida > Araneae > Salticidae > Salticus > Salticus scenicus. Next base: position 135,645,044 of record OZ005648.1, read on the forward strand.
TGTTCATTAATTTAAAAGTTCATTTTTCAAGATGCCGTGTCGGGTACTATGGAAGACTAGTTAAATTGACTTCATATATTCAATTAAAGAAACAGAAAATATAAACGCTGAATGTATCTTCTGCAACGGAAAAATTTCCGAAGCTGAACTAGGGTGCATGAACGAGAGGAAATTTGTGTTTCAAATCTTCCTTGTGGGCTCATCCAACACAGTCTCCAAAGGAGAGTGTATTAAGGCTCATCTTGACTGTACCGGAGCAGAAAACGAAGATTGTATCTGTGACTTTTGTAAATAAATTCGAAGCAGAAATGGCTTTCACATAAACTTAAAAATATGGTTTTTATAAATTAAAAATAACTATATTTTATGAAGCCTAATTAATTTTTCGATGGTTTAAACCACCTATTCCATTTCCCCACTATTTCATATTAATCACCACTTGTAACTTTCTCTTCAAGTAAACTTTTTATAACGCAAAAAAATTTTTGTATTTTTTTTTCAGTGACAATTTATTTCAAATAATTACACTGTGTACTCATCATTATTTTGGGCGTTTTTGTTAAAAACAAGTAAAGTTATTTTAAGAAATATAAATGGTGTTTCATAATACCCTCCTCTCCTCTCTCTCTCTCTATATATATAATGAGAAATCTAACCCGAAATAATATTATTTCTAATAGCAGGAGCCCTTGCGAAATGCTTTAAATTTTCATTAAAATCATTCCCTCATTAGAATGCACAAAACATCCTAATCACACACAAATATTTTATTACAATACGTTAAATAAAACTTATACCACTGTGATCACTGTGAATTATTTTAAAATGATTAAAATCCTAATTCCACATTATACCATGACTGTACTTCAACATGTATACGAAATATTTTTATTCATAATAGATTATAAATTCCTATTTCAATCACCTGTGGTCGCTATGAAACACTTTTAAAGATGTTTAAACTCATTCACAAATTTAATCATATAATATATCCTAAATTCATACAATGTCTTTCATTAAAACACATTTAATAAAATTCGCACCGTAAAATTTCTCCGATGCTCGTGCCATCTTACAGCGGTACAAAGTGAGTCAGCAAGTTAGTTTTGAGCGTAAATATACAATAGGATAATGCTCCTGTGCCTCATCAGAATGCTATCGTTGCTGCTTCGTGCTCCAACCATTTCTACAGATATTTCATTTTATTATTTATTTATTTATTTTTTTTTTTGTCTGATGAAGTGTCCTATTCATTTATACTGACCTAAAATAACTATTGTAAATTTTTATAATTTATGTTGACTGTGCAGAAAACATTATGTTCATCAAATAATAAATAATTGACTTGTATATTTTTAAATCTATTTTTATTAATTGTAACTTTTTTATAATCAATTAATTTTATAGATGTTATCGTCGGAACCAAATATATTACGCACGGAATATTTTTTCAAATGTTATTTTTTTTTTTTTTTTTTTTTTTTTTTTTTTTTAAGAGAGAAAATTCATTTGATTGATACATTTTTTTTTTCTTTTTTAATTTTACGTTTTAGCATCGTTTCCATATACGGTTGAATTTGCGAAGAAACGGGAACGACATTCGCAGTCTTAAATCATAAACGCCTTATGCAGAATCACGCTTTTGTGCAATTTTTATATTTTCGAGTAAAATTTTATGAAACGTTGGATTAGAAATGTAATGACGCAAGGCGCAGCATGTCTAAGTTAAAATTGGTATTTGTCCAGTGCTATAACTAAATTTTCATATTTATAAATAAACTAGTAGATTTACCCGGCATTGCCTAAAATAAAGAAATGCTTATAGAATTTTGAGATGATTAAAAGATATGAACAAAGCTGTAAAATGGAAAAATGTAATGCATGAAACATTTTCCGAAGTCTTTAATAGAAAATATTATAAATAAAAAATACAAAAAGCACGGCTTTAGCATAGGACCCTCTTAGCGACTTTAAATAATTTTGGAAATTTTTGCGATAAAACGAAATGGCTATCTCAATTGCGTAACTAAAGATCTTGACGAGAAACATCCGGTCTACTTCGGTGCCAAATTTCAAATTTTACTAAAAGAGTCCGATAATGAAGCTGTTCCATAAAAAAGAAGAAAAAAAAACTGTTTTATGATAGTTAGAAAATAAAAAAATAAACAAATAAAAAAAAAAATCTTAATTGAATCTAAATTATAACTATTTAAAACTCAGATGACAACATAAAAAAAGTAAAAAAAAAAAAAAAAAAAAAAAAAAAAAGCAAATTCTAAATATCTTAATGGAAATATTTATCCACACTAAAAGTCCTGATTTTTGTACCAGCTTTCGTAATTTAACAACATTTTTTTCTCTAATTTAATACTATAAAATTTGAAGCCTTTGTTATAGGAACGCACAAGATTGAAATGAAAGGAAACCAAAAAAACGTGCATTTTATTTAATATTTTTTGCATCAAATATTTCTTTCTTTTAATCATTTTAATATTAAAATGGTGTTTTTATTAAATACCTTTTGATACAATTACCTGACTAGTCTAAAAAACACAGCGTTAGCTAGATTTTCTCCTGATTAATAAGTGTGCCAGATTTCGTAGCGTTCGGTTGAACGGTGTAGATTTGTATAACGAACTAAAAATCCGGGAAAATAAACAATCAGCTTTATATATTATATAGATAAGTAAATAAATAAAAAAATTAAAACGAATGTGCTACTCATCACTCATCCAGAATTTATACATTAATATATATATACGGGTGTTAAATGTTATGTTATCAAATCTATTCTCGTTCACATTATCAGCCATTTAATTAGAAACATGATTTCAGCCATAGTATATAGAGAATATACAACTGGTAGACAATCAAACATTGTCTAAACCTAAATTAAGTTGAACACAAGATAAAACTTCTAATTTTCTATATTCTATATTCCGATTTTCTATATATTTTCTATGTCTATTCATTACTTTTTTATATTCACCAGCAAATTTCATTTCTTTAAAAAAATTAAAGCTGGTTTTGAATTTTCACATTTCTTTTCTTAACATAACAAAAACGATTTTTTCCCCCAATAAGTAAGCGGCATTAAATGAAGTTTTAAAATAGAACAAATTTCAAATATCGTAAACAGCTAAAAAAATATTATATTTTTTGCATCAATTTTCACACGAAACGTAAAAAATGGTGGTTATATATAATAGTAAATTATCCTATCTGCTTAGAAATGATATACATGTATACTATAATTCATTTTAATCATTCGCATTACATAATACCTAACTCTAAATTGCAGTTATCGTACACACACACACACACAAAAAGAAAAGAAATAGAAATAAAATATGAGTAATATGATACTATATTGTAAAAAAAAAAAAAAAAAAAAAAATGTTTACATACGTTGAAAAAAAAAATTCTGTAACAGAACGAGAATATCCATGCACATTGGTGTTTTTACGAAGTGCACACCATAAATATTCTGGCGTTAAATCAAATACCCCAGCTTTATCAGCTAAGATCGAATCAGAGTTCATTACATTGTAGCCAACGATATTATCTCTCAACCACGGAAGTAGAGCTGTAGTATTCGTTACTGAGATACGGGTAATCTTTCAGACACGAAGTAACGAATCGATACTTGCGAATTTGACGTGTTACTCGTTATTTTCGTATTTCCTACACTGTAAAAAAATAACTATTACCAGCTGCAAGAAACTCTCTGTGATTAAAGAAAATAATTATTTTCTCCAATCACAGAGAGTTTATTGCAGCTGGTATTTTTTTTTTTTTTTTTTTTTTTTTTTTTACAGTGCATCTGCATTGTGTCGCAGTTTTCTAAAAAAAAAAAAAAAAAAAAAAAAAAAAAAAAAAATGTGTAGGATTTTTTTTTTTTTTTTTAAATTTTTTATCAGAATTTTCTTTTATTTTTCAGTGTATTTTTTATTTATTTATTTATTTTATTACCACTGTATTTTTTGTTATTTAATTTAAATAATATTGTCAGTACATCGGTATATATATTTGTAAAAAAGTATAAATAAATATTTTTTAAAATATATTTATGTCTAAAACTACTTACCGCAATAGCCTAATAATATTTATTAAATTAAAATAACGTTTCCGCCAATAATGCTATCAATGTTTTTTGAGCTTAGGTTTTGTTATTGTGTTTTACAATAAACAGTTGTATTAAAAATAATCAATACTGTCTACACTAGGAAACAAATTATCGAAAACAACTTTTGGATGCATCCATAATATATATATACACACACACACACACACACACACATATATATATATATATATTAATATTCTAATCTACATGCAATCAGATTAAGGATAATAAACTCATAAAAATAATGAAGAAATTACAATGTGTTTAAATAATTTATGAACTGTGTTTCAATGGTCAAAAGTTCTGGTGTGTACCATTTTCAAATTCAGAACCTCCCACTTATTTTTGCATTACTGTGTTAACGCAATGAATTTTTCGTACAACAATATATCATAATAAAAGGAATAATGATTAAGATGGCGTGTTTTTGTTTTTGCTTATTATTATTTTCTCTATCATCAGAAAACATCTTCATAAATAACAATTGAATTTATGCATAGCAAAAGCTTCTTTTATTATAAAAATATCGTTGTTTATAGCTTAAAACACAAAACTTGTATGAACAAAATACTGAATTACTATTTGCATCAACTATACGAAGTAAATATATATATATATATATTTCGGTTTTTCAATTATATTTAATGGTTTTCTTCGGTTCATATCGGTAATATAATGGTATAAGTTATAGATTGGGAATGTTTGTGACAGGAACGAATATAAAAAAAATATCACAAATATTTCAGGGAAAAAAATATATATCTTTGAGATAAACAGATAATTAGAAAACAACGTCTAGGGAAAACTGTATATTAATTTTGTGTGAGGTGGTGCTTAAAATATAAAGCTTAAAGAAAATTTCATATTACAGTAGTTTTTTCCATTCCCAGTAGGAGTCACAGATTCAGTTAGCTGTAAACTGTTAAAAACATTCAGGAACATTATTCCTTTACTGAACTTTTTGTGTTACACTGGAAACTCATACATATTTTTTAACTTATAGCTAACATTTCTCGCTTACAAACACTTTTAATTATGTCTAGAAATTCTGTATCTATGGAAAGAAGATCAAGAAGTATTCCGGTTTTAACTGCAGATCATGTGTTGGCAAGTTTTATTGATAGTATTTGGTATTTCTACGCTATTGGTTTACCTTTTGTATCTAAACCAGAACGGTTTGGAATAATCAAAACGGTAATTTGGTTTATCCCCGAATGTTTATTTCATTTCATATCATTCACAGTTCTCCTCATGTTCCTGTCCTCGATTTACTACAACATTTTAGAAACTAGAAACAACAGTATGATGCGACACAATTTGGCAACTCTATTATTTGCAATTTGTGGACTTGCTTTGAGGTATCTCATGTACTTTCAAAGAAGAAAAATTGGCAAATTGATTCTTGAAATTGCCCGATTTTCTCCATCAGCTTTTACATTCCCAACTTTAAAAAAAGTGAGAATATGTGTGAGATTTTCATTGGTTCTTACATTCATTATTATGATTACTGTTCCTGTTATATTCAGCATTATTAAGCTGGGAAATACAGAATATAGAAAAATTCTTTTAAATGATTACTTTTTTGGATTGCTTAATGATAGTGATTCTGGCATGACCGAAAGCGTAGTATATTTATCGCTACAATTTTGGATGATGTCGTCATTTATACATATGTACGTTTTCTCAATTTTGTTTTCTGTTCTTGCATTCATCATCTCTCAATATTTTAAAAGATTATCCGAAGATGTGGTACAAACCATGCCAAATATAACGGAAATTCATGATGCGTACGGAAAAATAGATAAACTGGTTGTAAAAACTGACAAATTATTTAACACTATGATACTCTTGGCTTTTATTCTTTCATCAGATGCGTTATATTATCTTGTTATTGCTATAGCTCATAAAAGCATAGGTCCTAATGCTTCAACATTCTTACCATCTGCCTTTATGTGCTTTGGAAACATCGCATCACTTTCATTTATAACAATTTACGCTTCGCAACTTCATGCCTCTAGGAGAGATCTCGAGCCTTATTTGCCCTCTTTAAAAGGGAATTTCATTAAGAAATTATGGCTAAAACTAATGATAGAACAGCCTATTTACCTTACAGTTTGGAATACTTTTCCAATAACAAATATATTGTTTTTCGGATATTTGGGTACAGTATTTTCTTATAGTATCTTGATTGATTCACTTATAGAGAAATAGTGTCGGATAATATTAATGTAATACAAAGCGATTTCTTATTGCTTACACATTTTTAATACTAATTTTTATTTTAATTTTTTAATACTATTCCATTTACCGCACTTTTTCCCCCTTATGATCAGAACATCATAGATTACACTTGAAGTTTTATGATATTTTCAAAATCTTTTCTTTGATGTTAATGCAATGAAATTTGTACTAATTATTTTGAATGATTTTTGTTTACAACACATGAGTTTTTGCTAGTAGGCAACATCTTTGTATGAGAAAAAAAAATAATGTTTTTAAATTAATATTTTATTTTTCAGAAATAAATTTATGTAAATTTTACTATACGAAGTGTAAAAATGTGGAGTATAAATCGTAAGTAACGTATTATCTACTTTAACTAATAGTCAGTATGAGAAATTCGAGTGTTAGTGTCATATGCGGTAATGGATTACAGAATATTAAATATTTAATCACATTTTCTTAATATCTTATATATCTTCTTTCATATATAGGTGTTTACCCCTTCTTGCATATAATGTGTGTTATTTAGAATTATAAATTTACTTCATGCGAGTTGAAATGTATCGCACTTTCTATAATTTAATAAATAAAAGCACCTAAATGGAAACATAAAAACAAATATTTTTCTAAACCTCAAAGAGAATTTATAAAATCAGCATGCTTATTTGCTTAAAAAAAAATAATGTTTAAAGAATTTTTTGTTAGCATGAGTCTTAAAAATGGCACTTAAATAACGTTAGTTGGTAGGATTTCACGTCGCATTAATGCTTTGCTATGGATAATTGGCGACCGATTAATAAGACTTCTAACAAATCGTATAAAATGTTTAGTAAGACTATAAGTACGGTGTTTGGACTATAAACACCAAGTGCAAAAAGGAAAGAAAAATATGCTTTAAACGTGAATCTCCTTTCTTTAATTATGAATAGAATTAACATGACTCATTTTAATACAGAAGATGGATGGATTATTGATAACTTACAAGTGATACTTATATCAATGATAAAATACATGTGTTAAACAATTGCGAATATCTCTCAAAGGAAAATGGTAAAACTGCAAAATGACTGAAAACCTTATGAAATGTGTAAAATGCAGAAGAAAAAGAAATTTGGAAAATTTTATGAGATATTGTGTATCTACCATTAGATTATTATATTTTATGATACAATCTGTATGTGTGCGCATGCATGCATAAATTTATTTGTTCTACTTAAAGTCTTATGTTCTAAAACAAAAGTGCGTATTTCTTTCATTAAAAGTAATAAATGATCCTCTAATAATAATAATAAATAAATATATTAAAAATATTTTTTTAATCTTATAGTAAAATGGCTGTAATTCATACAATATAGCCGGATCAAATTTAATATATTATATCATCGTATAATATTATTCCAATTAAATAATTAATTAATATTTTTATTACATTTTCTTGATTTTAATTAATTAAAAATCGAACACTGAATCCTCACTAATTATTTCAATCCTTAAATGATGTTTTAATTAAATAATAATAATAAGTAACTAATAATAATAATAAGTGCTTTAAATAAGTTAAAATTAGATTTTTTTTTTTTTTTTTTTACATTTGAACATAGCTCTTATTAATTTTCTTTCAAAAGCTAAAACAATATATTATTATTATCTCTATTACTTTTTGAGAATTTATTTATTCGAATTTATTTTACATGTATAACAATTATTATATTATAGCCAAATTGCTCATACATGATCTAGTTTCTGCTGTCTTAAGTTGTAAAACTTGGTATAAAAAATAATTTTCGTGATAATTTGCTTTCCATACATTTGAGTCTTTTGTACTAAATTTAAGAAAGCACTATTCATTTGTATTCAGGCTAATAAAATTTGTTATTAATGCTAGTTAATTTGTTTGACAATCTTTTACTTATGTAAGTAATCCCCTTCTGACCTTTTTCCGTTAAGTTTATTCATTTATGTAATTAGTTACAGAAATGTTTTTAATTAAGAATGCTAATTTACGTAATTCCTAATTTTCCTATGTCCGAATAAAGTCATAATTGCAAGTTATATATCACTAATCAATTAGATAATATTTTCTTTATCATTTATCATTTGTGTCCCAAAAATATTCAAGCATATCACTTATTCTGTCTTACATGCTCAAAATTAATAGTTGATAATTACAAAGAAAGAAATTTATTAGTGACTAATATTCCGCTTTTAAAAAGTATAAAAAATAATTTTACCCAAAATGTTAATAAATCTTCAGGCATCGTATATTCAGGAAAGATTTTTTTTTTCTCTTTTCTTTTTTCTTTTTTTTTTTTTTACTGGCTTCCATTTGAAAAGAATGTGTAGAATCGATTTGGTCAGTAAACTTGATATCGTTTACACAAAGTTTCAGGTTCAAATTTAGTTCTTAAATATGCTTCGTCCTTTAGAAACTTAAAAGAGGCCACCATTTTAAGACACACTGGTGAATTAAATGTGCTTGTAAATTTGCTTGAGATCTAGAAATGGAACATGCAAATCAAAGTCGGAGCAAACCGATTCGCATATACGTTTATTCTATTTTTATTTTTACTTTCTCTTACCCATAGGATCAAGAAAGTATTGTTTTAGGGTCAAATTTTCAAACGTGAGTTTTTGTTATATTTACATGTTCTGAGGTCCCCTGAATACGAAATTCGTGTTTTTAAAGAATGACCTGAGTGCCTATCTGTCTGTGTGTCTGTTATCAGCATATATCAAGAACAAACAGTAGCAGAAATTTCAAACTCGGTATTCTAAATGTGTATCATATAGGGATGCTACAGTAAGCTTTTTGTTGAGATGAATCATATGGTTCTTGTACAGGGACACTTACAAGGGAAGTATGAATGAGTAAAATTCCGATTTAAACCAAATCAGGCTTAAATTAAAGAGCATGATCGAAAACATAGGATTGCGTTCAAATTTGCTGCAACAACTCCCCAGGGGGCAAGAAATGACCCTTAAACTTTTAGATGCTTTTTATCAAAATCGAAAAAAAGAAAACTTCAGCTCGCAGAAGCGTGGTGCTGTGCCAAGGTCTTGGGTTCGTGTTACGTAGTTCCTGCGTTCGAGCCCCGACGGAGCACTTACCTTTTTTTTTTTTTTTTTTTTTTCTTTCTCAAATACGCATATAGAGATATATTATATGCATACTTTTTTTAAAATAAAATAAAGAAAAAAAATTAAGGAAGATAATTAATAAATTTAATTAAAAGTTTTAATAATTTAATTAAACATTTAAGTTTAATTAAATTATTGAAACATTTTATTTTTCAACTGAAAAAAAAAATATTTTCAATTTTTAATTTTTCTTTATAATTTATATAAATGACGAGTTTAAGAGGAAATGAATTTTATTTAAACATTTTTTTTTCTTTCCTAAAATTTCAGTTAATTTTTTTATCAATATTTTACGTGAAAGCCGCTAGTAGCAAATGGCGATCGTCTGCTTTTGTTATTCTTCATACATAAAAATGAATAGTATTTCTATTAAATTATTAAAACATTTTATTTCAAGTGAAAAAATGCTTTTAATTTTTCTTTCTACATTAAATAAATGAATAGTTCAAAGAAAAATATTGCCTTTATTTATTTATTTATTTAATTATTTTTGCTTTATATAAATTCTTAATTAATACTTTTTCCCAACGCTGCTAAAGCATAAAGCGCTTTCAAAAGCTGATCATCTGCTGTAACTTGAATTATTTTTCATGCGGAAAAAGAAATAACTTTTACTTATATAGTCGTTATTGAGATAAATTTTTGTTTATACGTTGCGCTTATAAATTGAAAAATGCTTATGTTTTGGTCATTTTTTTATTTCTAATCATAGTCATTATTAACTTGACACTAAATTTGTAAATTTAAGCATATATATATATATATATATATATATATATATATATATATATATATATATATTTTCCACGTTAAGAGATAATTTTACCCTATATTCCTTAATAAATATCTTTGTATAGAGTATATTTATTTTTAATTTCATAATTAAATTTCATAATTATTTTCTCTAAAACTATTCATTTATTTTAATATTTTGTTTTATTTCATTTATATATATTAATGATAATATTAAAAAAAAAAAAAAAAAAAAAAAGACGAGCAGTCGCCTGGGTTCGATCTCACGACCTTTCGCACTGGAATTGAATACTCTAACCACTGCCCCACACCGTCTTGCTAACGGAATTTCTTTCGTAGGTTTTTACAGAAGCAACTAAAACTTTTAGGGTCGTTTTCTCGCTCCATGGGGGGTTGCTGCAGCAAATTTGTACGCTACAGTATGTTTTCGACCATGCTCTTTAATTTAAGCTCGGTTTTGTTTAAATCAGAATTTTACTCATTCATACTTCCCTTGTTAGAATTATTCATATACATTACGCCTATGGGAGAAATTGCAGGTAAGTAGAGTTTAACATCTATAGACTGCACTAAACCAAATGAATCGAATATATATATATTGTAATAGAGATAGTCAACTGAGAAAAAAAAATGTGTATGTTGGAGCCTCGTCTCCCCCCCCCCCATTTGGGGAAGTCCCCCCCTCCAGGCAGAGAAAATTTTCAGGATCGGTATCTTTCAAAAGAGCTCGCCAATACCTTTAAAACGAATCGTTGAACCATCGATCTGCGATAAATTAAAATAAAGTTATCGATTTTCTTTTTCATTTTTAACATTTTTTTTAATGTAATATTGAGAATAAATTCAACTTTCTTTTGGATATTTAGTGTTATACTACTTCTCTAATATGGAATTCGTCTGCATTATCATAAAAGATAATTTGTTTAAATAATAATTTTAATAAATTATTTTTTAAAAACAGAATTATTTTTTAATAACCGAATTAAATTCTACATAAATGTAGGTGCATTAATGAAACGGGGGGTTGAGGGGGCGTTAGCCCCCTTCACACAGAAATAATTATCATATAAAACTCTTCCGAAGCCTAATTTGAATTGTTTAACACAGGTTTACATAACAATACTCGTTACCTTACATCTTAATCTGCAACCTGTATTTATAGTATTAAATTTCAGGGTAAGTGAAAGTCGTGTGAGGGACATACCAGATTATTTATATTTATATTTATTATTAATATTAATTTTTTTTTTTTTTTTTTTTTGTCATTTTTAAATAGTTACGATTTTGAGACAAGATGGTATATGAATTTGGACACTAACTTCACCAAATGATTTCGAAGGTAATTCCAGTACTGAATTCTTTGCATAAAAGAGTATACACACACACATACAATACACACACTGCAATACACACACACACACACACACACACATATATATATATATATATATATTTATTTATATATGTATATATAAGGTTGCTCCCAGCACTTTTGTGTGTCAATATTTTGTAATACTGACAAGTATGTGTGAGAAATCTTGTCACAGTGAGCGCGGGGATTGTAAATTTATCTTAATTTACGCCGTTAATCGCCGTTATTTTAGATCTCGGGAGCATTTATCCATGTGAGTAAAGCTCTTATTTATTCGGTTGCTCATATTTAAAGTTGATAAACAGATTTTTTCTATCAAGTAAGATATAAGCAATATAGGTGACTTCCTTATTCCATTACACACACACAGTAAACAGAAAAGGTCTTAATATTGCACAAATACGAGAATAAGCGTCATCTTAGCCGCCTCATACTTGGAGGAAGATGCAACATAGATCAGAAATAAATTAAATGACCTTTAAAGTTTATGTTGTATTTTATATATAGTATATTATAGGGCAAAATATAAATGTAATTAAAAATTATAATTATAATATTATAATAATTGTCAATTTTATAATAGTATTTTGTTAAACATTGAAGACTGCATTAAGGACCTCTCCTGACTACAGCTTGGAGCAAGGTAGCTACATTAGGAAATGGAACTGTTGTGTTTTGAGCAACTGGGATTTATCCTTATAACCCACAAGCAATCACATATTATCCTATCCCTGTTGGTTCCAGCAATGATACAGCTGTTGATTTCACAAACGGCGCATGTAACAATAGGCCTGTACAAGCAGTTGCTTCCACCAGCAGATCTAAAAGCAGTCGACTGTAACCAGCAGTTGCCTCCACCCACACAGAAAAGCCATTGCTTCTACCTGCCTTTCACACGAAATCAAAGAAATGGTAGCACGATTGATAGAAATTTCAGTAGTGATTTACACTAAATTAAATGTTGTGCAGGCTAACATTCAAACTTGTACCCTTATTAGTTTTAGCAAAGTAAATTCCAAAATCTTTATTTCAGTTTAAGATTTTAATTGTATTCCCATAGTTATTTTTAATTCACAGGTAATTTTCGAATCTTTGTCTTATTTTTCTTATTTAATGTGTCGTTGCATCTTACCTTATAACTGGTAGTATCTTCCCCTTATATATGGAGGAAGATGTCACAATTAAAATAGTTCATGTAACATTAAATTTTCAAATGTATACCGACTGGTTAAGCAAATGATAAGCATGCGTAAGGATTTAAACATTGAAGATCATTGTGTATTTTTTCATTATCATATCACTTCAGTGTTCAGCTGCACTAAGTAAAATTTTCATATAAATGGACTCTTGTGTGTGTGTATGTGTGTGTTACTAAAAACTGAAGAACATTTACGAAAAAGCTGATTCTAATAAAAAAAATAAAATATAAATATAAATAAAATATAAATAAACGTAAAAAAAAAGAAAAAGAAAAAGTATATTTGTAAAACAATGTGCAAAATTCAGCGAAAGGAAATATAAAATTCAATTTGAAAATAAACTGTTAAACAAATTGAGAAATGAAAGTAAGTAGAGAAACAAATTGAGAATTGAAATGTAATCCTAAAATGCATGAGTTCTTCGTCAAGGGACCCTCTCCCTTCTTCCATGCAACAAATTGAAAAGGTGCGAAGTTTCTGAAGGGATCTCAAAGATAAAAGCAAAAAATACACATTAAAATTCAAGATTATTAATGCTTTTTTTTTAAGTTTTCAATTAATTTATATTAATCTTGAATACGATTGCTGTACATCTTATACTTTTATATATGCGAAGTTTGGATCTAGGGATGTGCATCACTAACTTAATCCCATACATCGCTACAGAAACGTCCTATATTTTTCGTTCTCAGCATGGGGAAGAGGGTTCTGTGACGAAGGCCTTCATGTATCTTGGAATTTCCTTTCATTTCTCAATTTGTTTCTCAATTAATTTTCATATTATATATATATATATATATATACATAATTAGTTAGTTAAACAGATAAAGAGAAACTCAGTAATCACGAATCTGCGATTTTTGTTAAAATCTGCTTAAAATTTCTATAGATATTATTAATATTTTCATGTATGTTTAAGTGATGTTCCTCTTTTAAATTCGCGAATTTCGAGAAGTTATATTAAAGAAACGAAATACAAATGTAGGATTTTCAAAAAGTCCTTGCTGATTTGGAAAATATATAAAGGCATAAAAACAAAAATTTCCACCAATAACGCATATTTATTAAGCAAGAGGTCTGTCTTTTAATGCCTTATGAAAATGCTTTGATATAAGCTAATATAAAATGTTTTTTATCTTCAATAATATGTCACTACGAAAACATTCTATTAATATAGAAAATAATGTAATTGAGAAAAACTGTTTGATAAGAATATTTGCATATAACATTTTTTTTTTTTTTTTTACTTGTTTGAGAAATGTTTTTTCAGTGCATATTTTTCAATTCTAATATAAACTTACATAAGATATATATATATAAAAAAAAAAATCAGTTTTTGCTTTGAATTATATCAATCACCTTGAACACATTAGCAGTCGAATCCTTTTTTTCTTGTCTTTGGTATATGTGTGAATATATATATATATATATATATATGAAACAAGCCAATATTATGCGATACAGTAAATAATTTAAATGTAGTAGCACAATCAATTTGGAAATAAATAAATGAGTACAAAGAAAAATTAAACTGATAAAAAATAGTTTATTTATTTATATAAAACTTGAAAATTATATCTAAATCAATATATCTAACATAAATAAGAGTTTATCTATATACAATTTAACAGTCTGAGTCATACTTTAAAAATATATATATGTTGTACAAATTTTAAATTATCACATAAAGTGAGGCACAAACTTATGCACAAATTGTTTTATGGTGAGAACATTTTTTTTTCCCACAAAGAGAAATATAATGTCCTCAAACAAATCAATTAATAAAGGGATTTTTTTTAAGGTATTGATTATATTTAATTCGACAAAATATTAATTGAAATTTAATATAGAAATCAAAAAAGTTCAATGTACAAAAAATTGATTAAAAAAATCGAATTAAGTATTTTTCAGTGCATTATTTCTTGGAGCAATGTGACATTCGCAAAATGAAGCTAGAGCCAAGACAATAGAATTTCTTTTTTAGGTTGATTTCATTAGAAATCAACTTATTGCAGTCACTTCATTTACCTACATATCTATCTATCGATAATGAAAATTTTGCAATCACGATAACTCCCGAAATTATACTCTATATTGATTCAAATTTGGAAAACGAACATGTCTTATAAATATCCAGGAAAAGTTCGTTAAACAAGTTGCTCCGCCTTTTTCTTTTCAAGTGGCGGCCACTTGAAAATTTCAAATCCACATTCTAAAAAGATTATTTAAGGTAGGATTTACATGAATTTTAATGTAATATAGATCACGTAAGGGTCTCAAACAAGTTCGTTAATAAATTTTATTCGCCACTTTTAACAAAGTGGCGGTTATATTAAATTAAACGGGACAACTTGAAATCAGACATACCACTTGAAAATTTAACACCACGATACCTTAAAAAATAATTCTCAAAATCAAACCAAATTTAGATAGTGACTTTACCTTATAAAAATCTTGGATGAGTTTGTTATTCATGTTAATCTGTCATTTTGTTTTCAAGTGGAGCTCACTTAAAAATTTCAAATTCACAATGTAAAAAGCTATTTCCCATTTTTTTTTTTAATTTTTATTTATAGTACATAGACCATATAAGGGTTTCAAACAAGTTTATTAATGAACTTTACCCGCCCTTTTTAACAAAGTTGCGGAAATCTTAAATTAAACAAACCACTTGAAATCAAGCTACCCGTTGAAAATTTATAATCCGGATAACTTCTGAAATAATACTCCAAACCGAACCAAATTTGGATTGCGAATTTATCGTATAAATATCTTGAATGAAATTGTCAACCAAGTTTCTCTGCCATTTTGTTTTCAAGCGTAGAATTCGAATTTGCTTGAATTTTGATGTATACATAGACCATATATAGGTCTCAACCAAGTTTATTTATTATCTTTATCCTCCATTTTTAACCAGATGCGGATGTTAAAAACTAAGCAGGAGAACTTAAAATTAGGCTACTGTTTGAAAATTTGTAATCATGATAACTTTTAAATTCTGGTTCAATTCGAACCAAAGTTAGATAGTGAGTTTATCATACAAATATCTTGGATGAGTTCACTGGGGAACTTGTTTAAGCATTTTGTTCGAAAGTTGTGGCCACTTGAAAATGTGCCATCACGATAACTTTTAAAAAGCTAAATTGATTCAAACCAAAGTTGGAAAGTGAACTTACGTTTCGAATACCTTGGAAAAGTTCGCATGGTAACCTACTCCACCATTTTATTTCCAAGTGGCAGACACTTGTAAATTTGTCATTATGATTTATATAGATCCCCATGATAAGATGATAGATTTCACCAGATAGATAACCAGATAATAGATCTATTGACATTGCTCAACACAAGTGCGACGCAAAACCCAACCAACCAACCTTTGTCAAACAAAATTTCATCGCCTAACTATTGCTCTGGTAAAATATCAAACCATTCTAACCTGTAGTTTTTAAATTATAGCGTTTTGAAATCATAACTATAATTATAATCACTCTTTATTTAAGAAAAGTGCAGATGTGTGCTTCAATAATTTTGTTGCCGACTATATTAATTATATAAATTCTGTTTACGTTGTTTCCCTCAAAGAGGTACTTATATTTCTTTTATATAATAACTATAGATTCGTTTAACTCAGAGGTGTTATAAAAAGAATCTTTTAAAGTAGAATCCACTTGTACACAAATAAGTTTATAAATATTGCTGTATAAAAAGAGAAGTGAAGGTACCACATATGGTATATTTTTTACATGATCAGATTTACGGTATTTGCATAGAAGAAGAAATGGAAAGTGAAATGAGTATAATTATAGCCAATTTCAATGTATAAAAACAATTTGGCATTTATTTATTTTTTCATTTTTTTTGCTACAAGAATATATAAAAAAGAGTGGTTACAAAGTATGTTGTACATTTTCTTCTTTATAATTTTGAATCCTTTTGACAGAAAGGCCATTTATTATTATTATTATTATTATTATTATTATTTTGCTACAAGAACATACAAAAGAGAGTGGTTGCAAAGTATGTTGTATATTTTCTTCTTTATAATTTTGAATCATTTGGACATAAAGGCCATTTATTTTTACTATGGAATATGGCCAGAGTTTAGTCATGGGAATTGTTAAACCACAGAAGGACAGATTTATTGTAGAGAGAAATAATTTCAATTCCGCACAAGGTTATTTTGACTAAATGAATAAAAAAAATTATAACAATTAGACTTTGAGTTAGGAAGAACAAGAATAAAGCAAGCCATGTGGTATTTTTACAAGACAAAAATATATTTTTATTTTATTTTGAAAAGGTTTTAATTTCCTGATATATAATTTTTCTTAAAGAGAATTCAGCAGTTATTAAAAATTAATATTGAACACACGTGTAAATCTTCCCACAAAGCGTTAAAAAAGGTTACAATTAAATTTAAATAGAAAATTTAAATTTATATTGGATTTCTACATCACAATTGTACAAAAAAATTCAAATATGCCTCACTTTCAATTTAACCTATTTGATGAAAGTAATGTTTTATTTATAATTATTCATCATTTCAAAATATATTACTTGTGCAGGATTTAGAACAGACACATTACATAAGAACTATTTTTTCCTTCTAAAACGGTTTTAAAAATAATAATGTTAAATCCTTTTTTAATAAACAGCATTTTATAAAATTGAATATGTTGTAAACGGTTTTAAAAGAGATTGAAGGAAATATCACAAAATGCATTTGAGAAAGATTAAATTAGAAAAGAATATGCAGATAATATTTGCGACATAAACTCTTGTTATGAATTTTATATAGTTGTTGCATGTATATATATAATCTAAGGAGTTTTCAGTTTTTTTTAAATCAATGTCTGCTTATATGCTAATCGCTATTCTATTCAACAGCTGGAGATTTACGTTTTCCATGCTTTGTAAACAGCATTAAGATTTACGAATGAATAGTTTTGCAACTTTTACTGGAAATATTTATTATATATGTTTTTAAAGAAATAAATTAAAATTTTAAAGATTATTTAATATTTTGTAAATTTAAATATTCTTCAAAAATTTTACGTAATTACTTTATATATATATATATATATATTAATGTTCTTATAAAAACATTTTGTATATACTTTGTAAACTAGTGACATCTTACACTTTTAAAACATTTATTGGTTTTGCGATGTGTACTTGTCATGGTACATCATATCGAAGCGAATATAACATGCTGAACGGTCACCGAGAACTTAATTACTTTCCACATGAATATATTGTTTGATTTTTGTTTCTAAGTGTGTACAGGTTAATTAAACATACATAAATGCTTTTTGAGTGTTTTTAAATATTTATTTTTTAACAGTAATTTTAAGAAATAAATCTATGATACATTATAAAACGTTTTACTTGTGATTATTTTTAAACTAGAGTTTTAGATATCATGTTTTAAGTTTAACTTTCTGCTTTTAATGATGTTAGGAACAGGATTATAATACTCGGTGGATAAATCTTGAGAAATTTATTCTATTAATATTCACTCTTGTAATTGTTGCAATATACCACATGATCACATCATATGAATACGTACAAATGAAAGACATATGAGTGTGTGTGTGTGTGGAGTATTAAAAATAAAATACAAAAATAATCATATCGACATCCCGACATCCTTCTTTACTAAGTGAGCGTGAAAACTTAACTTACTGCAGATCTCTTTTAACCATTCGCATATAAAATAATTTTACATTCATACAGACCATATGTTTTTTTACACCCACTCATTCATCGTTTTTCCCTATATCACTCCTGACGAATCTAAAGACACACACACTAAACACACACACACACAAAAAAAAAAAAAAAAAAAAAAAACATTACAAGTTTTTAAAAGCACTTTACCATATTCGCATCATTATCAGCTTAATGTAATATATCTTTATTAAAAAAATTCAATCTAATTTTAGCATCAAATTCGAAAATTTGGAAGAATAAATATTACCATTAATTTTATTAAAATACAATGTTTATTTAACAATTTGTGGAAAAAATATATTTTGCAAGGTATTTCAGATTGATATATTAGATGAAAAATAATTTTAAATAATAATATAAAGTCGTATTTTCATTATCAACGTGTTTGGCAGGAATTTAGGTTTGAACCCAACTAAAATCCATATGTATCGAATTCAAAATTTTGATTATGTTTAGAAATATGGGTAAAAATTGCCTGTGAAAGCGTCTAGAGGGAGATTAATGTTTTCAATGGAAAACAAATTGAGTGATATTTACGTTTTAGACATCAGGGAACTCAAAAATAATTTCAGAATATTTTCTCAAAGTGCATGATAGGAGATGGAGGGGTACAGCACCTTTACGATTAGACCGGGTGTCATTTGAAAATTTACCGTGTGTTTTCGACCTCGGTCTTTAATTTAAGCTTGGTTTAGTTTCAATAAGAAATTTACTGATTTATACTCCATTTGTGAGTGGATGTATTGTAGCTCCAAATTCTGGTGCAACTTAAGGTCAATCGCAAGGAGTAGAAAACTTAAAAGTGAGGTTGAACCATACTGTGTAATTGCTTAGAATTTTACTCCATATAGTGGTTCAAATTTGAAGTGAAATTTTTATCGACGTGGAAGGACGACTGAGTGAGTAAAATAGCATAAAGTAGTGCCTGGTTAAATGGCAATTTTCCTCGTCAAATTCTTGCCTAAAAATCTATTGTAACAATAATTGTGAGACCGACAAAAAATTGAATAAAATAATTGGACCCTGTGTTCACCGCTTAGCATTTTTTATAGAATATTAAACCACATTGAAATAAATAAATGTGCAATTTAGAAAAATGTTACTGAATTGAGATTACAAATATATTAAACAGCATGTGAAATATATGAAAATTTGTACGAAAATTATTTTAACTGCTTCCGTGCTAACAATCAAAATGGTTTTTGTTATTGATATATATAATTTGTTGACCAGAAACATAAGCAAACGCAAATAAAAAAATAACGCATGTTGTGCGCATTTAAAAAGTTATACACAACATTTTGTTTTTTTTTATATATTAAATAAAATTTATTTTTAGTATGAGGTTTCTTTCTAAATTGCTTGCTTTTGTACAATCGTTTCTTTCAGTAGAAACATAAAATAAATCAAAACACTAAGGATAATTATTTTTTAAATAGTTATTTAAAATGTCTTGAAAGTTTTCTGTATCGTCATGTGAAAAATAAAATTTGTTACAGAACATAAGACGAAATTTTCTTCATTTACAAATCAATATTTGTATTTAAAGCATTAGTTTAATTTTATGTATAAGTTTAAAAAATATTTTCAATGCTATAATAGGTGAATGATTAAAATTTCAGTTAATTTGATATTTTTTCTGATTATTGAAAGATCGCCACACTGGAAGATATGATGTAACATTAAAGAAAGTATAGTATGTACAAATTAAATATATTAATGTGCACTTGCTTAGGAGAAACACGTTAAGTGCATATTAAAAAGCTTTTAAATTCATTACAGTGCACATTTTTAAGTCACTACGCTTTAATATCAATATTAACACAACATTAAAAAAGCCAATGTCCCAGTTTCGATAGCGCAAAGCATACCTTCATCAGTTCATAATGACAAAGTGGATAATTGCTCATATATATAAAGGTAGGGAAACGGATTATAGAGTTAGAGTAGCAACCAAAAGGAATTTAGGAAACAGGAGCTTTAAGCCAATATTAATTTAGGATAAAGAAAGCTACGTAAAAATTAAGAATATGTGGATTTATGTTTTTTCAAAAATCCGAGAGAAGGGGTAAAGCAAAGTCGCAATTAGTGATATTTTTATGATTTTTTTTATAGATATGGAAAGCTTCTAAAAAATCGTGTTTATGCACAATCGGTAACAAAAGTGTCCGAACACTAGCGAAAATTCCTATGTAAAAAAAGTACACTTCATACGGTTTTGTTAAATAAATCCTTATCGAATCATGTTCTTACACTGACTAAGAACAAGAAAGACGAGTATATGGGCCATCATTAATTAAGTTGGTGACACTTTCAACGTAATAAGTTTTATTTAGAATAACAATTTGTCCTCTCTCATCAGCCTTTGTTACGTCAAAATAGTATCGTTAAAACAACTTTAATCTTAAAATAATTAAATTCACTTTAAAACAATTTTCTTACCTAAAAGTAAGTTAGCCCTCTATTCTTTCAGTAGAAACATAAAATAAATCAAAACACTAAGGATAATTATTTTTTAAATAGTTATTTAAAATGTCTTGAAAGTTTTCTGTATCGTCATGTGAAAAATAAAATTTGTTACAGAACATAAGACGAAATTTTCTTCATTTACAAATCAATATTTGTATTTAAAGCATTACTTTAATTTTATGTATAAGTTTAAAAAATATTTTCAATGCTATAATAGGTGAATGATTAAAATTTCAGTTAATTTGATATTTTTTCTGATTATTGAAAGATCGCCACACTGGAAGATATGATGTAACATTAAAGAAAGTATAGTATGTACAAATTAAATATATTAATGTGCACTTGCTTAGGAGAAACACGTTAAGTGCATATTAAAAAGCTTTTAAATTCATTACAGTGCACATTTTTAAGTCACTACGCTTTAATATCAATATTAACACAACATTAAAAAAGCCAATGTCCCAGTTTCGATAGCGCAAAGCATACCTTCATCAGTTCATAATGACAAAGTGGATAATTGCTCATATATATAAAGGTAGGGAAACGGATTATAGAGTTAGAGTAGCAACCAAAAGGAATTTAGGAAACAGGAGCTTTAAGCCAATATTAATTTAGGATAAAGAAAGCTACGTAAAAATTAAGAATATGTGGATTTATGTTTTTTCAAAAATCCGAGAGAAGGGGTAAAGCAAAGTCGCAATTAGTGATATTTTTATGATTTTTTTTATAGATATGGAAAGCTTCTAAAAAATCGTGTTTATGCACAATCGGTAACAAAAGTGTCCGAACACTAGCGAAAATTCCTATGTAAAAAAAGTACACTTCATACGGTTTTGTTAAATAAATCCTTATCGAATCATGTTCTTACACTGACTAAGAACAAGAAAGACGAGTATATGGGCCATCATTAATTAAGTTGGTGACACTTTCAACGTAATAAGTTTTATTTAGAATAACAATTTGTCCTCTCTCATCAGCCTTTGTTACGTCAAAATAGTATCGTTAAAACAACTTTAATCTTAAAATAATTAAATTCACTTTAAAACAATTTTCTTACCTAAAAGTAAGTTAGCCCTCTATAGATTAAAAGATCTTATTGACGCACACAACTCTATGGGGATACATAGTATTCCTTGTAAAAGTGGAGCATCATATATTGGTCAAACAAAGCCTAAACTTAATTTCCGTCTTAATGAACACACGACATATTCAGAAACAAGAAAATAAAAAACCGGCCAATGCTAAGCATTGTTGGGAAATCAAACAGATTTTCGTCTTTAATTCAGCAGCAAAATAATCTGTCAGCTTAAAAACTTACATGAACTCGTTAATTTAGAAGCTTTCCATATCAATAAAAATTATAAAAATATCATTAATTATGATTTTTCTGTTATACTTCTCTTTGATTGTTGGAAAAATCACATGAAATCCATATACTCATAACTTTTACATAGCTTTCTTCGGCCCAAATAATATCGGCTTACAGCTCCAGTTTCCTAAATTCCTATTGGTTGCTACGCTAACTCTATAATCCGCTTCCCTAACTGCATATAAGAGCAATAATTTCCTTTGTCTGACGGTACACATTACGCTTACCGAATCTGTACTCTGCGTTTAACAATTTTTTACATTGGCCTTTTTAACGTTGTGTTAGTATTGATATTTATGTTCTGCGTCAAGTCTAGTTTTTTATTACTGCACTTTAGTTAAGCACACACACAAACTTATACATATATATATATATATATATATATATATATGTATGGGCAGTTCGCAAAAGGTAGGCTCAGAACACATACCATAACTTTAAGCTTTAATAAAAAATATAAATGTAATTCTCATTGACTTGAATTTTTTTTCACTGGAATTCTAAGTTTATTTAAAGACAAGAATTGACACAATTTATTGCGAAATATTTGTATAAATATCTTAAAATTTTATTATTGTGGACTAAAAGGATAAATTTTGGGCATCCAAAAGGTTAACTTGTTCAAAATGTAACACCAGAACAATTTATAACTTATTTCCAGGTGATTTTAACCGAAAACAATGAATAGGCACAGGAAAATGATGATTGTCTGATAAGTTTTTTATCAGAAACTAATACTGGTTTGATAATTTTTGAAAATAAACAGAACTTGCACAAAATAAAGTATTTCACAGTTTGTTATGTCCAAATTTAACGATCTAAACAATGCTATTTTAACACAAACTATATTAAGTAAATAAGTAATCTAAACACACTCTTATCTTTCTTTAAAAAAATTTCTAAAATGTATCTAAATTTTTGCATGTGTTTCTGTAAACTTTCTTTTCAATAAATACAATTTTCTGAAATAAGAAACGGCAATGGTCTGAATCATGCTACTCAAATGGTGATGATTTTTTTCAGTAAATATTAAATAACAATGATCTGATATCTGATTATCTGATATCTTAAAACGTATAAAGACATTTACTGTAATTTTTTCCTAAATAATTAGTTGTTTTCCTTAAATAAAGCATATTTAATACATTGCTTGTTAACGTTAATGTTCCCACATTTTAAGAATCGCCCATATATATATTTATAAATAACATTTTAAAAACAATTATTTTTAAGATTATATTCTTTATGTCAAAATAAGCATAAATATATCATATTTTATGTAATTTATTTTTTATGAATAACATTTTAAACATAATTAAAGTACAGGTTTTTCCTTTATTAAAAATATTTATCCGATTGTTTTATATACAAGTAGTTTTGTTTTTATAAATGTTTTAAAATATTCCAAGTAAAAATAAATAATAATAGAAATAATTCATTTCTATGAAATTTAATTTACTTTATATATATACTAGCTGACCCGTCCGGCTTCGCACGGATGAACAAATTTTAGTTAAAGATGGATTGACTTGTAAAAAATCAAGAAAGATATTAGTTTATATATTATAGTCAGGCAATATTATTAACTGAAAAGTCAAAATATAACTTTACAATTATTATTTTATTTTAATTAGTTGCTAAATGTTGGCAATTTTTACTTAATGTTATTTATTTATTTCATAAAAAGAAACTTTTCTTTACTCATGAATAAAAGATATTGAAAAATAAAACTATGACAAGAAAATGTTTTTGATAAAATTGACGTCATAATAGCTTTAATTATTATTTATTTGTTCATCTCGCAAATATATTTAATTTTTTCCATAATTCATGGTTATTTTAATAATGGGGAGAAATCAGTAATAGGGAGAAATCAGTAATATGAAGCAATATTTGTACAATGTATACTATTACAGAATCTGTTGTGAAA
This sequence comes from Salticus scenicus, assembly GCA_963930645.1. Classification (NCBI taxonomy): domain Eukaryota; kingdom Metazoa; phylum Arthropoda; class Arachnida; order Araneae; family Salticidae; genus Salticus; species Salticus scenicus. The sequence continues at coordinate 135,669,356 of OZ005648.1, forward strand.
CAACCACACGACTTCCATTATCCACTATTACACGTATTATATACAATTTTTTGGAGATGCTATATGCATTTTTTTGAGATTTCCCAGGGAAAGAAACTTGATACACGTATAAAAGACACATACAACAGAGTTTAAATATAGCGAGTTAAAAAATAAGGGAAAGAAAAAAAAATAATAATAGATAGTTATTTTTTTAAACACGAATTTCCGAGAAATAAAACTGAACTACCTAATCAGGATGACTGTTAATATTCCTGTAATAAGCACTTAATACTTGAGAAAGGTTATCTAAGTTGGATAAATGAAACAATTTTCAAGAAAACGTTAGAATCGTTTTTGAGATACCAACTTTTACCAAAACTTAGCTAATCAATTATTGACCTAAAAACAATAATTACATAAAAAATGTTATTTAATAGGAAGTTAACATGGCGAGTTTGAAAAAAATCCGTGCAGGCGTTTTTAAAGGAGCGCACTTCCTGAACTAACCAACTATATCACTCAAAAGGGCATCTAATAGGTTGTTTATCGAGCAACTTTGAAGAAAATCGTTAGATCTGTTTTTGTGATACGGGCTTACGGTCCCATTTCCGGTTTTCGATGACCCAATTCCGGTTTTTCAATTTTTACGAAAATTTGGAAAATTTATCTGTACTCCAGACCTGAATCAATTGTGAAGTTTCGTAGTTCTATCTTTATTGGTTTCGGAGATATGACAGCCAGAAGATTCCACACATACGTACACACTTACACACACACACTCACCAATTGCCAAAAACTGCTTTTTTGGACTCAGGAGGCCTTAAAACGTATAAATCAGGTGAAACTCTATATCGAATTTTTGGACCGAATATAATACTTCCACTGCCTACGGTAGTGGGATAATTGAAGTAAAAACATAGATCTCGTATTTAATACGAAAACATACAGATTTTCGTATTGCGCTTTCGATCGCCAAGGACGATAGATATCAAATCTATGCTTTGTTTTCAATTAAAATTTTGAAAATTTGAATTAAAATTTATTTTACCAAAATTTATTATAGCCTCTAGCACTTAGAGACAGTGTTACTTTTGATTAGTTGAAAGGAAAAAAAAAAAAAAAATCGGCTTTTTAGTTCTAGCGATCGACATATACATATAAACCTTTCCTCTTTATATATTAGTATAGAGCATAGATAGATTAAATAGGTTTTTAATCAACATAATGTAACTCAAATAATTAAATGCTATTTGCATTTCAGTAATGGCTGTATGCGCTATGTATATTGAGCTACTTGTCATAACTGTTAGTTGCTAAACATAGTCGCCAAATAAATTTAAACTTCTCAATTATTCTTTTAAAAAATGCATAATGAAATGCAGATAATTTTTTTTTTTTAATTTACTTTTTATATTATTATTCGCGTGAAAATATATTTTATTAAAAGTCGAAAAATAAATTAACTCGTAAATTTTTTTGGCAACAATTATAAATTAAAATAAATAATTTAATAAAAGTTTAGAAGTTAGAATTTCTAATTTTATTTTATTTTATTTATTTGTTTATTTATTTTTAAATTCTAATTTCGTTTACACACATCAGTTTAAGCATTAATGCTTTGATCATTATATTATATTATATTATATCATATCAAATTATATTTTTAGAAAAATAAATACTTTTAAATGACGTCAGATTTAACGTGTAAATTTAACATTTCGCAAAGCTTTATATGAATTTTAATTTAATTCACGTGCAAATATATTTCTTTTCTTTTCATGTCAAGATATTTTGAAAACAAAATTAACATGTACTAAATGTTTCTTTTATGTTGGCATCAGCTAATTTTTTTAATATTCATTATTTCTATTTCTATTATGACTTTTATGGGGATTATAATTAAAATGCTCAGATTTAAAACTAAAATTTATTTTATCAAAATTAAATATAGCCTATAACAATCAGGCATACTGTAGCTTTTGGTCAGTGAAAGAAGTTTTAAAATCGGATCAGTAGTTTCAGAGATTACCCTCCAAAAACAAACAATTTTTTGCGCTCTATATAATGATATATATATATATATATATATATATATATATATATATATATATATATATGCATTTATGTATATGTATATATATGTACATATATATATGTATATATATATATACATACATATATATATATATATATATATATATATATATATATATATATATATATATATATACATACATACATACATACATATACACCGTGACCAATAAGTTCTCATACAACTTTTGAAGCACGTTAAAAAGTTATACATATGTCTTGCTGTAGTCCCAAATATTTTGCAGGCAATTTAGTGTAAGTTATAAAGCTATTCCAAGTGTATATGACGTAGTAATTATAATTTTTCTTTAATTAGGTAGAATGAAGAAATTGAGAGAAATTGTGATAAATAAATTCGTCAAAGAAGAGCAGCCGGTGAAATTTTCAGAGACTTCAAAGCCCTGGGGGTGAAGAGAGATTTCAGAACTATCAGAAGGTATAATAAGACGTTCTATGTCGATGACAGAAAAAGATCTGGCAGGCCGAGGTCCGTTCGGACAAAAGAGGCTGCGAAAAGGGTCAGGGAAAGGATACGACGAAACGGATAAAGATCTGCTAGAAGATTAGCACGAGAGCTCAAAATATCGAATGAGTCAATGCTAAACATTCTGAAAAAGGACCTTGGGTGCAAGGTTTATAGAAAACTTAAAATTCACGGAGTTTTAGAGTCTGCTAAGATGAAATGGAAGCAAAAGGTGGAAGAAATTCTTGCTTGGCACGCTGGGGATGAATTTGTCTTTTCAGACGAGAAACTATTCAGTTTACAGCAAAGTCTCAACCCCGAAAATGACAGAGTATGATCAGTTTCTATTGATAACATCCCTGAGAACCAACATTACGTTCCGCGTTATCAAAATGCTTCGTCTGTGATGGTTTGGACCGCTATTTCCAAAAGAGGAAAACTCCCGTTAGTCTTCGTTGATAAGGGGTTAAAAATCAATGCCTAATATTATAAAACTGAGGTTTTGGAAAACGTTTTACTCCCAAATGTCCAGAGAATGTATGGGGCGGAATATTTCTGCTTCAAACAAGATGGTACCCCTTCTCATACCGCACGTGTGGTTCAGGAGTGGTGCAGTCAAAATTTAGCTGACTTTTTGCCAAAGAATGAATGGCTCCCCAACTCCCCCGATATCAACCCCCTTCATTATTTTGCGTGGTCATATTTGCTCTCCTAACTGAATAACTATAAAATCACTGATTTGAGCAAATTTAAAAATGTAATTCAAAAGATATAGTAGGAAATGTCAATGGAAGCCGTGCGTGCCGCATGTGATCGATTTCAAAAAAGACTTAAGCTCGTTAAGAAACTAAAAGTCGGAATTATTCCAAAGGATTTATTGTAAAGATACTTAATGATTTTTACTTTAATTTGATACAAAAAGTTTTTGTATGATTTATTTTGTGTTCTTGTAATAAAAATTTGAAAGTGTATGAGAACTTATTGGTCACGGTGTATATATATATATATATATATATATATATATATATATATATATATTTATTTAAATAATGTTAAGTGATGACGTGAAAGAGGAATGCAATAAACAAAAAGAAAAATTATTTAACAATGTTAATATACAAGAAAATTAGTTAAACACTGTTTATGCCAAAAAAAAAATAAATTATGTTGTGCTTTCCTCTTCAGCAGGTGGGAACATAGCTATTAATAACTATGTACTAGCAGGTTTCAGAAGTTATGCAGGCTAGCATACTCCAATTATATTTCAAACTGAATAGTAATGAAAAACTTAAAATTATAAATATTGAAAGGAGATTTATTATAAAAGTATTTTCATTTCTTGAAAATTAAATATTGAAATTTGAAAACCAAATATTACAGCTTATTGAAATTAAAAATTTGTTTATAATAAAGCTTATTCATATAGATTTTTATATGAAAGTTCTAGCCAAACATACCTCCACCAGAATCTGCCAGAAAAAAGAAGAAAACTCACCGTCTGCAAGAAGCAACAACTGCAAAATTCCCTCTTAGCTTAAAAACTTTTCAAACATTGAAATTCTTTTTCCATATCCATAGATATCAAAAAAACTTTCCATGTCTGGCGAAACAAAATAACTACAACCATCAGAAAAAGACCGTCCAGAAAAGGCTTTAAATCGTAAGCATCACACTGGACACCTATATGGATCACCAATCAAAATAAAGATAGGAGCTGCGGTGCTGACACTAAAAATTCTAATTACTAGTAAAATGAGAAATGAAACTTAAAGGATACAATTTTTATAATATAATAAAGCTTGAAAATTATATACTTGTTTATTAAAATTTAATTTCAAATTCCATAATCTCTTAAATCTTAATAGTTGATTAATAACAATATTTATGTAAATTCTATGGGTCAGATTACAATACCAATACGCCATACAGTTAGTAACAAAGTAGAAGTTTTAAATTTTGTGATATAAATCAGTACATGAATTATTATTTTTTAAAACAAATGAAATATCCCAAAAAGTCAGCTTCAAAATCCTTATTACTGGCTTTATTTAATTTTAAAATATCTGGATAAATTAAATTAAAAAAATTACCAAAATTAGTGTTAAAAATAATCAAATAATCAAAATATCTATAAGCATGTAAGCAAGTATTATGAGTTACAGTGAGCTTATATTCAAAGAAGAACAAGAAAATATTAGCCGACGGAAGAATAACTAGTTCCCATACTAACACCATGAGATTGTTTGAAAATTTTATCATGAAAAAAGATATAATTATTATTTAGACAAATATGACATAAACTAAGAAAGAAAATCTCTAGGAATATTCAATTCATCTATAATATAAAAAATGTCAAAAATATTTTTAATGATATCGCAGAGCTCATTTATAGGAATATTACTAAATAAGTTTTCAAAATCATATGTTTGAATAGATGAATGTTAAAAAATGATTCTATTAATTAAAATAATACTATTATCAATAGACCAAAAATAACTTGTATTCTTATATTTTAATTTTAGAAAATCAAAATTTTTCTTAAAAAAAAAAAAAAAAAAATTGCAATATAATATTAAAATTTTTACCAATACTATTAGTTGTGCAACAAATAAATCTAAATTTAACAGGATTTTTATGAAACTTAGGTGTCATAAATATAAATAGAATATTACTTTCATTAAAGATTCTAATGTTATATGAAAAAAGAGATTTAATATGTTTTGAATATGCAGTAAAATATTTTTAACAATCACAGAATTCAAATTTTATTTTCTGTAGTAAAAATCATTATTAAGGTCTTCTAAAGTTCTTTCAATTTTTTTTTCAAATGATAACATACTTATTAGCAGCTTTGTCAACAGGAACTAAAACAAAATATTTTTTAAACGATTCCAAGTATTCATTATATTTTTTATTGAATTTTGGTAACTATAATTATTACTATTTTAACTTTTAATTAAAAAATTGTTAAAATAACCTATAAGATTACATTTCCTTTCATGAAATGCTTCTATGGGTGTGTTATATTAATAACAAATTTCATAAATAAAATTATTCATATCTTTCAAAAAGATTTCCTTCACATTTGGTTTATTAAGTTTTTTATTTAATCTAAATTTAGTACCCAGATTCATTAAAAGAATTATATTATAATTTTTTTAAATTATATTAAGATCTTCAGTTATGGTATATTTATAATTATTATCAATATAAGAATTAAAATCATCACTATTGCATATACATTCATTCGTATTGGAAGGATCAACTGATAAATCAAATTCTCTGTAATTAAAAATCTTTTTACTGAGAGGTTTATTATATTTAAAAGCAGTTATAATATTTATATTTTTTTACAGGAAAATATAAATCATTTTTAAAAACAACTTTATTCAATTTCAGGTTATCAAATGATTTTTGCAAGAAAGAAATTGTAAAATATTCATTTAATGCAGTATTTTTATTAAATTTTAGAAGTTTGAAACTTATTAAATCTGTAACTAAATCCTTAAACTGATTATTAACAAAATTGTACTTAGAAAGAAAAGAAGAAATCTTTTTAATTGTTTTGATTTTTAAAGAAAAAATGAATGCCTTTAATTTAGCCGGCCAGGTGGTTCGGTCGGTAGGACGCTGCCTTCCGAATCTACTGGTCCCAGGTTCGAATCCTGGTGCGGGCATGGATGTTTGTGTTGTCTTATGTCTTCAAATATTGTGTACTTGTATAATGAAAACTTGTAAACCCTTCTGGTGTGGATTTTTCGAGATATAAGCGGCCTTAGAGGCAAGCAATAAATCTCAGTACTCATCAAACCAAACCAAACCAAGCCTTTAATTTATTAACAGTCTGTAACTATTAAAAGAGTCTGTAAACAATCTTATCTGTTCATTTAGCCAAAATAAAGGTATAATGCCATTTAATTTCTTACTATTAATATGGGAACCCCTCTTACCTCTTTTAATTAAAATTAAATTATTTACTTCATAAAATAAATTGTACATATTAGAAATCTTGTTTACATTTAGATTATTGAGTTCTGTATTTATGCTATAAGGATATAACGTTCTAAATTTCAAAATATAATCATTTTCTTTAAAAAGTCATTCATTATCATCAGTAACATGATCTAAAATTTCAATTTCTATATTCTCAAATGAATGTAATTTGAAATGTGAAAGTTCAAAAGAGAGGAATTTTGATTTATTTATTTGTGACCTATGGTTGTTAATTCTAAAATGTAATTCATTTGATGTTTGACCAATATAACTTTGAAAAAAATGTAAACAACTTATTCTGTAAATAATATTACTAAATTTACAATTTTTGTTGTAAATAAATAAATAAATAAATATAAAGAAGAAGCTTTTAAAACGAATATGTATATGATGTAAAATTAAAAATTATTAAAATAAGACACAAATATAATTTTTTATTTAAACTAGTTTGAAGCATTTTTATGCCTATTGTAGGATTTTTCATATTATATATGTCAGATTTCTTCTCAGTTAAAGGTAGTTTTCTATTTGGTGAGAAATTGGGGGCTAGGAATAGTTATTAGCTAATTGCTACTATTCTTTCAGAAACTTCTCTTTAAGCCCTACACGAAGGGTCCTGCATGATGAAGACCTTTGTGTTATTTTGGGGTTTAATTTCATTTCAGTCATTTGTTAAATTATTCCTGTATTTTGAATTTCCTTTCGCAGCAAATTTGCGCATGGATTGTAATTTCCCTGTTGGTGTTCCTAATCTTTAAACTTTTTTTTTTTAATTTTATATCGTATACATATTTATTTCAAAAGTTTCTTATATATATATATATATATATATATATATATATATATATATAAAATACGTATGCACTACTTTTACAAAGGTCAATGTACGAAGAATTCCGAAATGTAATATTTATATCATATACAACCTTACAAAATTATGTCGTATCTTTTTTTTTTTTCTTTTTTTTTTTTTTTTCAAAAAATAAATACATAAAAACATAAAAAAAGTGTACAGCCAAGATATGAAATAAAAAGTCTAATTTTGATGGATTATAAATAAAAATTTTGTAATGGATTTAAAATTTTTGACAAAGTGAGCATTTATTTTAAAAAAAAAAGTAGATATTAAACAAGAAAACAAGTCTCTTCGTAGAAAAAGTGTCCTTCCTAGTGATAAAAAAATACATTATCTTTCGTTGTTCAGACAGATTGCATATTAAGTCATAAGATTAATCGCGCAAAATAATAACGTTCTATTTACTTTTAAAATAATCTAAAATAGGTTTAGGAACAGTTTTATTCGACATATAATTCTGTGAAAGGAGGGGGAGGAGGCCATCCCCTTAAACCCCCGTTGAATTATAATGCGTACAATAAATAAAAAAAAAAAAAAATCAAAGCTGCTGTTAATTTGACGCCAAGCTTACCGTTCTTGATCAAAATATTAAGTGGCAACTTAGTACGGGCTTCAAAATATTAAATTTGAATTTCCTTAAGTTATTTGTGGTTTTGTAAGCTGATAAAAGATAAAAATACAGTTCGATAGATAAAAACTGGACATTCGTAATCAGGGCACGTAATATTATACTACAAAAGATAAGAGTTGAAATTTCAAAAAATACTGGTAGTCGTTAGGAGAGTAAAATTTAGTAAAGCACTTCCATCAATCACATAAAATAGAATAGAACGTTTATCTTAATTTTGGTAGTCTTGTATATTGTCTATAATCAATATGAACTATAAACAATATTGTGTATTTAAATGTATTATTACTTCACAAACCTCTAACAAAAAGGAATTGCAATTCCAACAATTTCCAAATATAGCCGCAAATATACAAATACAGTGGGTAGCCCTGTAAGTGAATGATTTCCATATCACAATCTACACAAAACACGCTTTTAATAAAAAAAAAAAAAAAAAAAAAAAAAAAAATGTATAACGTCTTGTTAAAGGCACCTAACATATCTTAAAGTGTACTTACTTGCAATTTCCCCCGTAGACGCAATGTATTTAAACTATCCTGGATGAACAGTGAAGAGTTGGCATACCATATTCTACATAAAACATGCTTTTATATATATATATATATATATATATATATATATATACATATATAGATATATATACATACATACATACATATATATATATATATATATATATATATATATATATATATATATATATATGTGTGTGTGTATATATATATATATATATTTCGTTTGGTTTAGTGCAGTGTTATACTCTATTTACTTGTAATTTCCCCCATAGACGTAATGTATTTTAATGCTCTTCGATGTCCCTGTACACGAACTATTTCGTTTATCTCAACGAAAAGTATACTGTAGTATCCCTGTATGATACATATTTAGAATATCCAGTTTGGACTTTCTGCTGCTATTTGTTCTTGAGATATACTGAGAAAAGACAAACACACACACAGACTCACAAACCAATCGCTAAAAACATGATTTGGGGATATTCTGTATATAAATTAAAGTTCTTTGTGAGATCTAGTATTTTATTACATTTCCAGAATTGATTACTTTAAAGAAAAAGAACGCATAAATGTGAAAAGAATTGTCGCATAATATACAAACTTACATAATTATGTTAGAACAAACTTTTCATTTTCCTTTCTTTTTCCAAAGTTAGGAAGTTAAAGATGTATTGTCAGTATTCAAAAAAAGAATTTTGAGTACAGAGGTAACAAAAGGGAACATTAGCACTTGTATATTTTTTTGACAAAGGGAACATAATTAGGAAAATTGAATGATAAACGAGAAAATAAAAGGCTCTTCTCAAACACTTTAGAGAGAGCTAAAAAAATTATTTTTCGTTAGTTATAAAAAAAAAATAAAAAGTAAAAAAGTAAGAAAAAATAAGAGAAAGTAACTATAGAGGTTGTTATTAATAAAATTATTGCTTAGTAAGAATTTTCATACCAGAAATTGTTTTAGATTTCTTTTTCAGAATCAAAATATATCTATGTAAGAATCAAAATATATCTGTTTCGGTAGCCTAAAGCGTACCGTCTTCAGTGCAGTCCTTTTTGCACTGAAGACGGTACGCTTTAGGCTACCGAAACAGCTGTATTCACCTCAATAATTTTTCTTTGACGTTTCTGACGTAGTAGTTTTTTCCTGTTTTAATATTCCAACGCCAAGTCTCCTGCTATTATTTAACAGGTATTCTAACTCACTCACACACACACACATATATATTTATGTATATTGTAATTAAGACCAAAGAAATGTTAAACGCATTGTAGTTTAAATCTTTAATATAAAATATAACGATCGTAAATTAAATGAAACCTATGATAAAATACCACTTTATATACCACTTTATGTGATAAAATACTGCAATAATTTATAATAAAGTATCCGATTATATTTATTGTATTTCATATGTATTTAGATAATATATGATTTATACATGTGAAATTAAAAGCCTACAACAAAGTGATCTAAAATTTAGATATTTATCTTTTTTAACAGTTATTATAAGTAGTGAATTGTTAACCGAATATGAAATATTGCCGCAAATTGCATTTCCTTTAATAGAAAAATCATGGGAAAAAAAAGAAAATAGTATTTATTTTGTTTTCTACATCATTTGTGGAATTCTTACGAGTAACAATTTTAGATTTAAAGAAATAATATTTGTATAAATCATTACCTTTGTTTAAAAGGATCCACTTTGAGCTAAATATTATTATTATTATGGTTATTATTATTTAAGATTTTTTGGACGGTAGATTTTTTATTTCAAGCAGATATCCCCACATTTTAGTAGTTCTGTAAAACTTTACAATACACATTATTTTTACGTATTCGTGTCAATATCATTTTTACTTTCTCTTACCCATAAGGTAGAGAAAGTATTGTTTTTGGGTCAAATTTCCGAACGCGAAATTTTGTTATATTTACACGTTTTGAGGTCCCCTGAATACGAAAATCATGTTTTTAGCAAATGGTCTGTGTGTATGTCTGTATGTCTGTGTGTCTGTCTGTTATCAGCATATCTCAAAAAAAATTATGGCAGAAAGTTCAAACTTGGTATTCTAAATGTGTATCATATAGGGATGCTACAGTAAGCTTTTCGTTAAGATCAAGCAATTGGTTCGTGTACAGGAACAATCAAGAGAATTTTAAACTTCCATTTTTTTTATTATTATTATTAATGTATTATTTTAGAGGAACGCACAAAGATGTTTTTTTTTTCTTCTGCTATTTAAATGCATTTGTCTGTAAAGTTTTAAAGGAAATTAATTTAAGGATATCTTTTGTTCCTCAGATATTTATTACACTTTCCTCAGCAGTCATTATTTTGGATAATAATTTTTCTTTCTGTTACCCATACACGATGTATAAAATGTTGTTTTGGGGTAAAATAATAGAACGTGGGTTTTTGTTACACTTAAACATTTTTAGGTGCCTTGAACCCGAAAAACATGTTGTTAGCGGTGGGTGCGTGTCAAGAACAAGTATGACGTTGAAACTCGGTATGCAAAAAAAATTTCATATAGATATACTACACTAACTTTTCGCTAAGATTATGCGAATGGTTCGTGTACAGGAACATTCAAAAAGTTCAAAACACATTACCAATATGGCCGAAATATTTTATAGGTATATAATATAAACAAGGAAATAAAAACAACTGTATACATTTTTTATATGTATAAAAGCACGTTTGGTATAGAATATGGAATATAATTCGTTAATCATTCATTTACAAGGCTACCCAACGAAATTGTATATATTGTAGTCATACATTATAATTAAAAAAAAATCATTTCAAATTGTGTTATGCGATTTTCATTTACGACTAAATTTAAGTACACAAAGTGATGTGCATACAACTTACAGGTATTATATAGGGCTATGCAAAATTAAGTGGAAGCATTATTTTCCATTGAAACTATTGAACGTAATTGATGAAAGTGATTTTCTACCTTTATCATGTAAAAAAGATATATATATATATATATATATAAAGAAAAAGAAAAACCTCAAAAATGAAAATTAATTTCTCAAAACATTACAGTAGACGATGTATTTATTTAAATTTAACATCCTACGCTGAGTTTTGTAGGACGTTGCGTTTTTAGTGTCCCTGAATACAAAAGTCCAACTGTTATTCGATATTGCGTATGTATGTGTGTTATCAGAATACATACACGTTGAACAAGATTGGTAAATTTCAAAGAGTGTTGCAATTGAATTGTGTCTAAAAAAATTCTGGGCGGTAGCTTCGGTCACAAGTAATTATATAGCAAAGGAAATTGACCCTAAAACGTGTTTTATTTACTTTTTGAATAAGTTAATCTGCGTCACTTGGCATTTTGCCACATGATGTGAAAACGGTCTTAGTTATGTCTGCTATAGTTTGAAACGCTGGGTAATGCTGGGTCGTATGAATGACGCTTCTGATAATACTTCAGATTATCTCCATTTATCGTTTTTAATAGATATATTTGAAAGATTAATACTAAGTAATAAAGAAGTAAGGATAATAACTATTTCATATAAAAAGTGATATTCTAAATAATGACTGCTGAGAACCCTGTATTTATAATACAGTATTCTGTTTCATAAATATCATTTTTATAACACAAAATTTAAGAAATCAGTTAAAATTTATGGTAAATATTAATTATGACTTTTAAGTTTCTGTACAGAACAGAGGACTTTTAATTCAGCGTTTAACATTTATAAATTACAAAAAGCTAATACAACAAATTACGCTATAACACACGCAATATAAGTAATATGATGTGCCACTCAAACGACTTTCTCTTACCCGGAAATTAAATATAAGTACAGATTAAAGATTAAGATTGCAGATAACGAAAAACTGTTATGTAAACTTATGTTAAAAAAAAAAAAAAAAAAAAAAATCAAATTAGGCTTTAGAACAGCTTTATTTGACAAATAATTCTAAGTGATGGGGGGGGGTGTACTGCTCCCCTCAAACCCCTTTTCATTATTGTATCTATATTTATATGGAATTCAAATCTGATATTAAGTTCAAAAGTTTATTTAATATTATTCCGACAATTTTCACACGCATCAATACGTGAAACTTATCAATCTTAAACAAACTTTTCTAGAAACAAACATATTAACTGAAATTAATTGTTTTTTATTTACTCTAACAGCCACAGACAAAGATCAAATTATAAAACTCGACTTCGGTATTCAGGAAGCCTCAAAACGTGCAAATATATATATATATATATATATATATATATATATATATATAACCAACCAATAAATATTTAGCATAAAAAAATACATTATTCACCATAAGGCTATGATGAATTAGTTTCAATTCCTGAGGAGCTTTATTGGACGTGGTAAAATATTAGAGTAAAGAACATGCACTAGCAAATAAAAAAAGAATGTTTTGGTTTAAATATTGGCAGCTCTGTATATCTTCTGAAAGTTATGTATACATCGTATAATGCACATAAATATAATCATATATTAATAACACATGGCCCAAACTAAAGCCTCTATCATTTTTCAAGTATTGTTGCATTCTAAACTTGTTCTTTTGTGTAGCCCTGTAAACGAACAGTGAATGATTCCTATACCATATTCTACATGAAACTTGTTTTCATGCATATAAAACTATATATATATTCGTTTCATTTGGTTTAGTGCAGTCTGTAGATGTTAAACTCTACTTACCTTCAATTTTCCCCCATAGACATAATGTATTTGAATTTTCTTGGGTGTCCCTCTACACGTACCATTTGTTTGATCTCAACGAAACGTGCAGTGTAGCAACCCGGTATCATACACATTTTGAACACCAAGTTTTAATGTTCTGCTATAATTTGTTTTTGAGATATACTGATAAAAATCATTCACACAAATACAGAGACAAATACACACAGACCAACCGCTGAAAACATGATTTTAGGATTCAGGTGACCTCAAAACCTGTAACTATACCAAAAACTCAATTTTAAAATTTGACATTAAAACAATACTTTCTCTACTTATTGGTAAGAGAAAATAAAAAAGTAAATGACAATAATAAAATAAATTTTAACAATTCATTTGTAAAGAAAATATAACACATTTTTTTATCAAAACAAATTATTATAATTATTTTGTTGATTTAAAAAAATTATCCCTTGAAACACATTTGATTAAAACTTTTGTTGTGCCAATCATTTTCTTTTTTTTTTTCTTTTTTTTTCTTTTTTTTTTTTTTTTTTTTTCAATAAAAAAAAGATGATATCATAATAATCAACTTTTAATCATTGTTGAGCTGTGTTAAAAACACGTATAACAAACAAAAATGCAATTTCAACAAATTCCTGCTATAGCCCATATCTTACTTGAATATTTGTGTGGGTCTGTACATTTAATCCAATTCTTGCCATGTAGTATAGAAAAACTTTTCTTTTGTGTGTATAATTTATAACTTATAATAATTAATAATACAATTACAAATAATAATACTGCTTTGGAAAAAAAATCGAGATGTGATACCATTTTTGTTGATTCCTATGTAAAATGACCTCCTGAATCCAAATACGACTACCATTTTTTCCAGACACTCACCTTTTTTTAGATACATCACACCCTTCCTCAATTTCTTTCGCCGTTCGATAATTTTAAGACAATGAATTTGATTTGGAGAATGAAAAATAATTAATTTAAAACCTATTAAAATATATATAAAAAGTAAAAAAAAAAAAAAAAAAAAAAAAAAAAAAAAAAACATTAATAACAGATTAAAAAAATGTAAGATATGTAATGCATAATTTCTGTGTCAAATTCCCCCCTCCCCCCCCCTTCGAAAAAAAAATCCCTTGTAGCAAATTTCCATGTTTTACAAGTTTCCAACTCTATACCCCCTCAGAAGATATTTAACAGCTAAAAATCCTCCCCCCTCCTAAAAATCAAATTTATAGACATAAAATCACCGAAAAATTATAAAAATAGGGGGTCATTCCTAAAAAAATGGTGGGTGATAAAGCAAAATGGGTGTCATATTCGGATTAATGAGGTCATTTTGCATAAGAATATGCTGAAATTGTGTCAGAGGCAATTTTCATGTCGAGCAGTGTAATTAATTACAGTCGCAATTTAATATATATATATATACATATCAGTTTTAGAGATATTTTAAGAGAATCTTAAAATATTTCCATATGTATATATATATATATATTGAAAAAAAAAATATATTGATAAAATTTAGATACTTGTCATCAATTATAACTTAGTTTTTATGCCAAAGAAGGAAAACGAATATAAGCAAAATTTTAAGATTAAAAAACTCATTTAAATCAAAACAAACAAAAAATAAAATAAAAAACATATATTTCTATTAAAAATGTTTGGCAGAAAAAATGTTCAATGATAAAAATTGCACTTTTACATTAAAAATGGTATCTTCAAAACTAAAAATCATATTATATTTTCATAAGATTTTTTTAAATCATATGTATGGAATAATTATAATATATATTTATCTTATTACATTCAGATTTTCTGGGCAAAAATAATCATAATTAATTATTATTATATGTGTAACTCTTCAATACAAAATAAGATGATTTTCAAGTAAATGTTACCCAGGGTTAACTATTGTCATTTGTAAAATCTCTAATACAATAGTAAAGCACGAAAGTATGATGATATCATGTAAGATTTTCCATATAACTGTTATTATTTTAATTTATATTTAACCTACATTTTCTACATTAGGTTAAACTGTTTCTTAAGAGGACAAAAGATGTCCCTTTCAAATTAATTACGGATAATTAGTTCCAAAATAGCCGGATAATTAGTTCTAGAGTGCTTAGTAAGCTTTATTGTTTTCTTAATTCAAGGGAATTTTTATTTATCGATTACTGAAAGATGTGAATAAAGAAGAAGATTCTTAACTTTATTCTTTGAATCTATTAAAAAGAAATATTAGTATTAGTGTTTTTTACATACTCTTTCATACACGTTTTTATTATTATTATTTTTTTTTTTTATTCACCTTTATGCAGAAGTAGTATGCAGCAGTTTTACATTATAATCTAAGAAAATTCATTTGAAGTTCTGTTATGTGGTTTTCAATTACGACAAATTTAAGTACACAATGTGATGTGTATACAACTTACAGGTATTATGCATGCCTACGCAAAATTAAACAAAAACATTATTTTCTATTGAAACTATTGAAGGTAATTGATGAAAGTGTTTTTCATAAAAGTACTTATCTTTTATAAAATATTCTCAGGAATGAAAATTAATTTCTCAAACCTTTACAGTAGACAAAGTATTTTTAACATTCAGCTCTGAATTTTGTGGTGTCCCTGAATAAGTCCAATTGTTATTCACTGATGAGTATGTATGTGTGTTATCAGAATATATATATCGAATATGATTGGTTAGTTTCCGAGAGTGTTGCAATTGAACTATATGTTAAAAAAAAAAAAAAAAAAAAAAAAGATAAACTTAATGTAATAGCAGACTTAAAAATCTTTAAAAATGCAGGCAATGACGCTTAAGTTTATATTTATGGTTATCTTCATTTATCATTTTTAATAGATATCGTTGAAAGAATAACACAATTATTGCTTCATATAAAAAGTGGTATTCAAAATCATGACCGCTGAGACCACTGCATTTATAATACATTGTATTCTGTAGCAAAAGTATTTTTTTTTTTTTTTTTTTTATAATAAAAAGGTTTAGGAAGTCGGTTAAAATTTACGTGAAATAAAAATTCAGTATTTTAAGTTTCTGTACAGAAGAATGAATTTTAAATTAAGCGTACAGCATTTATAAAATATAAAAAACTAATGCAACAAATTACGTTATGATACACGCAATATACATAAAAAATAAATAAATTAACAATGAAAATAAATTTATCAGTTCGTTTGTAACAAAAGTATAACAAAGTCCTTTTTTTTTTTTTTTTTTTTACTAATTCAATAAAAATTTATTGTATTTGCTTATATTAACAAATTTTGTTTTTAAAATCATTATAATGACGGTATGTTTGCAATTGAAAAACAGTTTTCTGGATAAAAAATAAATTGTTTTTATTCAGAGATTTAAAGTCTCGAAAATGGAAGGCGACCGTTCACCCCTATGCAGCGGTTTTGTGCGATTTTAACCTCCTAGGACGACAGATGACACTTTACAATGTGAAATTTCGAAAGCGCCCGTCTCTAGAGGTTAATCCTCCCCCATTGTTTACTGCATAAACAAAAAAAAA
This sequence comes from Salticus scenicus, assembly GCA_963930645.1. Taxonomy (NCBI): domain Eukaryota; kingdom Metazoa; phylum Arthropoda; class Arachnida; order Araneae; family Salticidae; genus Salticus; species Salticus scenicus. The sequence goes on from OZ005648.1 coordinate 135,686,139, forward strand.
AAAAAAAAAAAAAAAGAAAAAAGAAAAGGAAAAAATACAATTTCTTCAAGATATAGAATCTCACGCGACAGAGGTCAATTAATTGATAAGTCAAAATTTAGGCTTCTAATGAGGAAATTTTGTAAGTAAATGAAAAAAAGTTAAAATTTTGCGACGGGACTTTGGAAAAATTAGTAAGATTAGTTTTTAGTTTGTTAAATTGGATAAATCCATTTGGGTCACAAAGATGGTAGTTAATTTAAACCTAAAAAAGAGACGCTCTAAAAAGCGAGTTATTGGGTCAAACCGAAGGGTTAAAAATTGTTTTTATTATAATAACAAAACAAATTATTGAAATTATTTTGTAAATTCAAACAAGTCTTCTCTTGAAGCACACTTCATTAGAGTTTTTGTCATGCTACCTTTTATTATTATTATTATTATTATTATTATTATTTTTTTTTTTTTTTTAAGGCTTACTTCATAAAAAATATCAAAATTAAAACACAAGCGGGCATATAAGTAAATTGCCAGAAAAAGTATTTGAAATCATAACAGCTTTTAGTCGTTATTGTACTGTGTTAATGCGTATAACTGACAAAAATACAATTAAAAAAATTCCAATTATAGCTAATATTTTATTTGGTGATTTGTGTGTGGGTCTGTACATCTTAATCCAATTCTTACAGAAAAGTTTTTTTGGGTGTATAATTTATAATAATCAATAATACAATTACAAATAATAATAAATTACAATAGCAATTTAAATATATATATATATTAATTTTAGAGTGATAATATATATAACATAAAATATTCCTTCATATTTAAAAAACTATTGATTAAGTTTAGAAACTTGTCAGCAATTATAGCTTAGTTTTTAGACCAAAGAAGGAAAATGAATTTAAGCAAAACTATAAGCTTAAAAACTCATTTAAATCAAAACAAAATATAAAACAAAGTAAAATAAATTTATATTCCTGTTGGAAATATATATCAGAAAGTATGTTCACTGATAAAATCTGCACTCTTTAAATAAAAAAATATATCTTCAATACCAAAATATACATTAAATTTTAATAAGACATTTTAAATAGTATATATGGAAATAAATCTTTTTTTTTTTTTTTTTTTCGTTTTTGCTTGCATTTAGATTTTTCTGGACAAACTTATCTCAGTTAATTATTAGTATATATGTAACTCTTTCACATAAAACACAATGAATTTCATGTAAAAGTTATTCATAATTAACTATTATCATTTGTAAAATCTCTATTACAATTGTAAAGCATAAAAGTATGATGAATATGATGTAAGAATTTCCATATAACTGTTAATATTTTAATTTATATTTAACCTTTTTCTACATTAAGTTAAACTCTTTTTTTAAAAGGACAAAAGATGTCCCTTTCAAATTAATTACTGGTAATTAGTTCCAGAATAGCTGGATAATTAGATCTGGAGTGCTTAGTAAGGTTCATTGCTTTCTTAGTTCAAGTGGATTTCTATTTATCGGTTACTGAAAAATGTGAATAACTTTATTCTTTGAATCTATTAAAAAGATATATTATGATTAGTATTTTTTATTATGATTAGTATTTTTTACATATACGGATTTTTATTTAAAAAATCACCACTATGCAGCAGTGGTATGCAACGGTTATACATTATAATTTAAGTAAATTCTTTTTAATTTCTGTTATATGATTTTCGATTACGACTAAGTTTAAAAACACAATATGATGTGTATAGAACGTACAGGTATTATGCATAACTATGCAAAATTAAGCGAAAGCTTTATTTTCTATTGAAACTATTCAATGCAATTGATGAAAGTGCTTTACTACCATTTACAAAAACTGCTCAGGAATGAAAATTTATTTCTCAAAATTTTACTGTAGACAAGGTATTTTTTTTAATTTAACCGTTTAAACGCCGAATTAAGAAAGAATAGTCCCAATGACTTGAAATTTGGTTATTATATTAATTAAGAGTATATAAATACAATAAAGTTTTAAAATTAGGTGAAAAAAATTTTTGAGTGTGTTTTTAGCCATGTTCCATTATTGGAACATTGGCGTGTTACATGATTATTTTTTGCATATTTTTAAAAGTTCATGAAAATAGTTAATTTAAAGTCTAATAATTATAATATCTTCTTAATATTAACTGTTTTGTTTATTTATCTTTAAATAATGAACAATTAATAAATATTATGACACTATAGATACATTAAAAGATAATTATAAATGATACTCACATAATTTCAGCGACTGTGATACGACAGAAAACATTTTTCATGCAGTCGCTTTTCACAATGAAAACATTTTTTTGTAGTGTTCTTTTTGCAAACAACACAACGACCTTGAGACGTAGATATTATATAATGACCATCAGATTGTCTTAATTCAACTTTTAAATGACTGCGAGGTCCAGGATGTTTGGTAAGACGCTCTTTTTTCCGCAAAAGATTCATCGTCAACTGTCTTCTAAATTCCAAATGTGATAGTTTTTTAGAGTTTGCATGCACTTCGCAGTGCAAATTCCAACTAGCTACAACTGCCATGTTTAATGCGTTACTAAATAGATTCCACCACCATTTCTTACTTCGCAACTGAGGCCTGTAACTAGATAAAAGCTTATCTAAAACATCTACTCCGCCCATTCCTTCGTTGTATTTTTTTATTAGATTTGGCCGAGGTACTTCAATATTACCTTTTTTTGCACATGAATAGCGTTTCACACTACCTATAGGCTCATGTGTGTAGCAGTTTGATGCTACAGTCACTACCGCGTTATCGTTCCAGCTGCAGATATAAACAGATCCGTCAGATCGGAAATCAAAACTTCCTCTGTCTTCTTTGGTAAGTTCTTTTTTAGATTTCAACGGGCATTTTTGTGTACGATTTTCACGAATTGTTCCCGTTGCTCGCATTCGTTTATGGGATAATTCCAACAATAAATTATAAGACGTAAAAAAGTTATCAAAATATACTTCATGATGTGAGTTATCTCCAACAACAGATAAAAGCTCATTAACAACTCTCGGTCCGAGCTGTCCAGAAATACTATTATCTGATTCTGATTTTTTCCCAGAATATATATCCATTGCATATGGATAACCTGTTGAAGAACATAACATCCATACTTTAAAACCAATTCTGATCGGTTTTCCTCTTATAAACATTTTGCATGAGTGACGACCGTAGTAAGGAACCATTGATTCATCGATACTTAACTTCTCATGCCATATTCCAAATTGTTGGAAATTTTTGGACAACTCTTTATAAATCGGGGCTATTTTACCTAATTTATCACCATTTTCCAACTTATTGTTATCCATTACATGAAAAAATTTCTTGATATTTCTGAAACGAGTGCGGGGCATAACAGTTGGAACTATTGGAACACATGTATCTTCCGCAGAATTCCAATACATATCTTCAGTAGGAACTGAATGGTATCCACTTAGAAGAAGAAGACCAAAAAATTGTAAGATATCATTCTTGCAAACATCAATTGTTTCACCTTTTTGCAAAGCATAAAGTGACGTCATATCCGCAAGATATTCGACATATTCTTCAGGAAAAAATTTATGAAATATATCAAGAGGAGTGCAGTCCATGAGTTCTGGAAATTTATGCAATATTGATACCGGTTTTTCAAATTCTGTTGGATTATCGAATTTCACTTTTTTTTTCCATTTTACTACAGGGTTTTCAGTTTTTCGTTTCTTCTTGGCACTTGGACCCGGTTTCTGAAATTCCTCTTCATTTGGAGTACTTACATCTTTTTTTAAAGTGACGTCGACCATTCCACACACATCAAATGGCGTAACAGCGTCTAAATTATTGTCATCAATATCTTCTTCATCGGTTATATCACCACATTCATCCGGCTCTAACTGGCAAATATCTACATCTTCCAAATCAGAATCCGAAAGAGTTTCTAGAAAGGCCACAGCTTCTTGTACCGTGAGGCATCTTTTGGACATGATGTTAAATTTATGAAAACTTTATAAATGAAACACATAGAAAGCACACATGCACCTTTTTCACTGTAATCGAACAAAACTAATAAGAAAAACGCTATCTGAAAGGAAACTGATAACTATTTCAGCAAACATATGGAATAAGACACCTTTTATGTGAAACTGCACTTGTCTCCAAAGGCACAGGTGAAATCCCCCCTCCCCCCCAACACACACACATATTCAGCCACCTTATCAAAAATAATTTCTTTCTATTGTTATGACTTTACTAAACTGAACATCAATGTCAAGGGCCAATACTATAATCCTTTCGAAGTTTTGCAGCTTCCATTTGAAAACAGTATTATCTTGTACCTGCTTATTTTTCGAATTTTAGAGGACAAAAGAAGTCTAAATAATCCCTCACTTTCCCCCTATTATCTCTTTTATCTGTTTACTTTCTTTAGAAAAGTTACTATTCTTATCAGAATGCAAAAGAAAATAATGTTTGCAATATCATACAATGCTTTGCACATAAATGAAAAATGAACTCTCGAAACGCCAATGTTCCAATAATGGAACAGAGACATAAAAACGTAAATTTTACCATTAAAATTTAAAAATAAAATTTTGCTTTTGTTGTATTCCCGTAGGATATGTTTTCTAATGAAATATTTTAAAGTATTGCGTTTTTTCAATTTAAACTGGAATTTTGGTAAATTTAATTGTAAGAGAGAGTAAAATTGACAAAATATAGTAAAATTCAAAAAATCGTAAAAAAATAAATAATTATCTAAACAGAATAAAACTTATTGTAAAAAATACTTTATAATGTCATATTCAATTGTATGTAAAAGTGATATTAATAAGAGTTTTTTTACATGTAAATTTTTTATTTTAAAAATCATGTTCCATTATTGGAACATTGGCGGGTAAACGGTTAACATTCAGTTCCGATTTTTTTATTATGTCGTGCTTTGAGTGTCCATGAATACGAATGTTCATTCGTTATTCGCTGATGAGTATGTATGTGTGTTATCAGAATACAAACACAATTAATAGGATTGGTTAGTTTCATAAAGTGTTGCGATTGAAGTATATCTAAAGAAAAATTGCATAAACTTAATATAATAGCAGCCTTAAAAATCTTTAAAAATGCAGGCAGTATATTAAAACATGGGTTGATTGCTCACGTCACAGGTAATTATATTCCGAATAAAACTGACCTAAAATGTGTTTTATTTATTTATTTTTTTTAATTAGGTTAATATGCAGCACTTATTATTTTACCGCTTCATATGTAAACTGTCTTTCTAGTTTTGTAATGCTGGGTCGTGTGAGTGACACTTCAGGTTATATTTATGGTTATATTCTTTTGACGTTTTTACTAGATATCTTTGATAGAATAATACAATGATTGTTTTATGTAAAAAATTATATTCCAAATAAAGACTGCTGGGAACCCTCTTTTTATAATACATTGTATTCTGCTTTATAAATATGTTTTTATAATACAAAATTAAGGAAGTCGGTTAAAATTTATTTGAAATATTTTTTTTTTTTTTTTTTTTTTTTTAGTTTCAGTACAAAACAAGGAATTTTTAATTCAGCGTACAGCATTTATAAATCACAATAAACTAATGCAACAAATTACGTTATAACGCACGCAATATAAAAAAAAAACAAAAAAAACGATAATAATAAAATAAATTTTAACAATTTGTTTGTAACGAAAGTATAACAAAGATTTTTTTTAATTTTTTTTTTTTTAATAAATTAAAAAAAAAAAAAAAAAAAAAAAAAAAAAAATCATTCTATATGTTTATATTATCAATTTTTTTTTTTTTAACATCATTATAATGATTATATGTTTGCAATTAAAAACAGTTTTTTCAAAGAAAAATAAAATGCTTTTATATAAAATTTAAAGACTCAAAAATAGAAGGCGACCGCAGAACACTATGCAACAGTTTGGAGCGATTTTAACCTCCAGAGAAGGGATTTGACGACAGATGTCACATTACAATATAAATTTTAAAAGAGCCCATCTCTAGGGTTAAGTTTTCCCCATATTTTATTGCGTAAACAACAACAACCATAACAAAAAAGTACAATTTCTGCTGGATATAAAATCTCACTCGAGAGAGGGCAATTAATTGATGAGACAAAATTTAGGCTTTTAATGATGAAATTTCATAGACAACTGAAGAAAGTTAAAATTTTACAACAGGACAGGAAAAATTAAACAAATCTTCACTTGAAAAACGCTTCATTAGAATTTTTGTTATGGCAAATATTTTATTTTTCTCGAATCCCACAAAAAATTTAGAAAAAAAAAGAGAGGGAGAGAGAGAGACAAGCGGGTATATATGTAAATTACCATAAAAAAAATATTTGAAATCGTAATATATTTCAGTCATTGTTCATCTGTGCTAAAAACGTGTACAACAAACAGAAATGCAATTTCAACGAATTCCTTTTGTAGCTCACATCTTATTTGATGATTTGTGTGTGGGTCTGTACATCCTTATTCAATTCTTACCATGTAGCACAGAAAAAATATTTCTGTGTATAAATTATAATAATTAATAACACAATATCAAAACATGATGAATTACAATAGCAATTTAAATATAATATATACATATATATATATATATATATGCACTTATGTCCATAAATTAAGGATAATTCAGATTCACATTGAAATCGAACTTTAATGCAAAAATTTCACCTGTAGAAATACCACACACATCTTTAAGAATAATATGCAAATTATAAGAAGCCATCAGATGACGCCGATATGATGTTACAATGACGAAAGTGTAAGAAGGGGGTAGATAAGGAATGGGAGCAAAGAAGGAAAATTGTTCACAAGCGTTCTGTGTGCCGCTCAGTGCCACAACCGAATGGTTATGACACAGAGGACGCATGCAGATAATTTTTTATGTGGTAGAATTATCGGCCGACTAGAATGTGGGCGTACTCAGATAGAAGTATCGGGGTAACTTAGAACCGCCCAAAGTGTCATCTCTAGTCTTTGGCAACGATTCCAAAATGATGGAAATGCCAGTCGACGTTACAGTACTGGTCGGCCCCGAGTTACAATGCCGAAAGACCACCGCTATTTGTCAGTAACTGCCAAAATAAGCAGATAAAGCGCAGCATCAGACCTGTCTCGTCAGCCGTCTGGAGCCATGAGTACCACAGTTTCAAGACAAACCGTGTATAGATGTTTGAGAGATATTGGTTTATATGCTCGCAGGCCTGTTAGATGTGTTCCACTCACGGCAACGTACTGTGCCAGAGGTTAACTTGGAGAAGAGAACATGCAATAAGGACAGCGGCACAGTGAGCTTGTGTGATGTTTTCCGACGAGTCCAGGTTTAGTTTGCAGTCTGATTCATATCGGACTTTCGTATGGAGAACGTCAGGTACCTGTTGACACCATAACAACATCATTGAACGACACCGTTACTGTGGGCCAGTAGTGCTCGTTTTTTTTTTTTTTTTTTTTTTTTTTTTTTTGGGGGGGGGGATCATATTGGGCACCGGAACAGATCTGCATGTTCAAATCGGAAGAATGATAGACCAAAAATATATGGACATCATTCGGGAACAACATCTACGTCTTTTTTAGGGGTTTCATGAGTCCAGAATTTGCTTTTATGGATGACAATACGCGTCTTCACCGTGTAAACGTTGTACACGGATTCCTACAATCTGAAGCTATCACCGCATGGAACGGCCAGCATTCTCACCTGACTGGAATCCGATAGAGCATGTGTAGGACAATACTTTTCCGACGAGTTGTAGTTCGTCAACCACCTTCTACATGTGTACCGGAACTTCGGAGAGCATTACTTACTGAGTAGAGTTATCTTCCCCAAGATCAGATAAGTAATTTAATACTCAGCATTCCTAGGTGTTGTAAGGACTGTATTACATCATCTGAGAGATACAATGTATTAACCATCATACCAACAATGTAATGTTAAGTTTTTGTAAGGGAGATATTTTTTGTAATTGCTTCCGGGTGCAAAAATCGTAGTTTTTATAAATGGTATCCTACATAAACCACCTTTTTTTGCTCTTGACCTTTTGTTTAATAAATGGACTTTATGAATAAGTCATGTTTCTCTTGCTTCTGATCCTTTATTTGCCTCAGCTTGCATCATCCTTAATTTATGGACATAAGTGTATATAAATTTTAGAGTTATTTCAATAAAATATTTCATAAAATATTTCCTCATATTTAAAAAACTATTGATTAAATTATGAAACTTGTCAGCAATTATAGCTTAGTTTTTATACCAAAGTAGAAAGATGAATTCAAGCAAAACCATTAGTTTAGAAACTAGTTTGAGTAAAAACAAAAAATAAAAAAGTAAAATAAATGTATATTCCTGCTGAAAACATTATTCAGAAAGAATTTTCACTGATAAAAATTGTATTTTTTTAATAAAAAATTATAACTTCATTATAAAAGATACATTATATTTTGATAAGAATTTTTTAAATCGTATATATGGAATATTTGTAATAAATATTTATTTTCTTGCAGTTAGATTTTTCTGGACGAACTAATCATAATTATTTATTAGTATAAGTTTAACAGATTCACATAAAATACGATGATGAATTTTATGTAAAAGTTACTGATAATTAACTATTTTTGTTTGTAATGCACTATTATAATGTTAAAGCATAAAAGTATGATGAATATCATGTAAGATTTTCCATATAACTGTCAACATTTTAATTTACTTTTAAACTAAATTTTCTACATTAACTGAAACTATTTTTTAAAAGGAAAAAAGATGTCCCTTTCAAATTAATTACGGATAATTATTTCCAGAATAGCTGGATAATTAGATCTAGAATGCTTAGTATGCTTCATTGTTTTCTTCGTTCAGGGGAATTTTTGTTTATCGATTACTGAAAGATTGCGAATTAGGAAAAAGATTATTTTTTTATTTGATTCAAAGAAAATTATTCTTTGAATCTATTAAAAAGAATAATTATTTTTAATAATTTATATATTGTCTTGCATACACTGATTAAACAAAAAAAAAATTATGTGATTAAACGTTATCATTACATGGTTAACATAATATATATATATATATATATATATGTGTGTGTGTGTGTGTGTATACAGTGCGTTACATGAATATAAACGTACCTTTTCCAATAACCAGAAATACAATTTTTTTTTTAATTTAAAAGAAGGAGTGCGACTAACAATTATTGCATATGACTAACAACTGAATAAGGTACTTTGAGCACGTATATTTAGGCTCATGCAAGCTTATGTAAATGAGTGTTTAAGCATTTTCTTATTTTTCTCTGTTTTTCGTTTGTTGCGCGAAATTAAACGCACTCAGTATTTGTGTTTAAAATTCAACAGAACCACCGGAATTAAATTAAAACACAGATAGTCGTGTTGCTAAAGTTCTCTAAAAACAGTTTTAATGCTTGAGTGCAAAATTTACGAAGTTTGTTCGGGATGGCAAGAGGGAAATCTTTGACAGTAGACGAGAGGATAAAAATCGAATTTATGCGTGGTAAAGGCTTTAGCAATCGTGAAATTGGGCGACAAATCGGAAAAAGTGAGAGTGTTGTACGAAATTATATAAAGAAAGGAACCAATTATGGGAAAAAAGCGTATAAGAAGCGAACAGGAAAGCTCACCAGTTACGACAAACGTCGAATATGCGACGCTGCAAAGAATAAGAATAATTCCTGTGCGAAGATAAAGGCTCAATACAAGCTGGGTGTTCATTGGAGAACCATATGGAGAACTATCAAAGATGTAACATTCATTAAATTTAAAAAAATGAAGGCGAAACCCCCCCTCACTGAAAAGCACAAAAATATGTGGTTGGAATGGGCAAAAAAAGGAATTCTAGATCGACTAAATTGGAAAATGTCATCTTCTTAGATGAAAGATGTTTAATCTCGAAGACCCGCACGGATTTCATACCTACTGGCACAATTTGAGAACCGAAGAAATGTATTGTTCAAAATGTAAATCTGGAGGTGGGTATGTCATGGTGTGGGCATCCATAGGTTTTAAAGGGATTTTCGAATTAGAGTTTGTGGATGAACTCTAAAGATTATGTCCAGATGCTCACAAGGAACCTCCGCCGTCAAGCAGTCAAGAAAGCTGGAAGAAATTATATTTTCAAGATTGTGCATCTGTACATACAGCACATATCGTGAAAAAATGGTTCCGTGAAAATAAAATAAAAGTTCTGGATTGGCCCTCAAAAAGCCCCAATTTAAGCATAATGGAGAACGTATGGGGTATTCTGGTTCGCCGTGTTTACGTAAACGGAAGGCAGTTTAACACGATAGATGAACTAAAATCAGCCATCCTATTAGTTTGGAAGACAATCAGCTTGAATGAACCCATGCCACTATATCAGTCAATTCGAAGATGTTTACTGGCTGTTTTAGAAGCCTATGGTGGCTTTGCAAAGTATTAGATACAGTATTTGTCACTCAGTTACTCATTTTTTACAAGTGCGTTTAAATTCATGCAACATGTATTTTTGTCACAAATTCAATAAAATTATTTTCTAAAAAATCATATTAGCCTTTCATTGTTTTGACTCGTATTTTCATTTCCTGAATCATACACATATAGCATCAAGTGTCACCTATTCATATTTTTTTATTACACTTCTATACCATTCTAACTCTTAAAGCTAAGGTGCGTTTATATTCATGCAACGCAGTGTATATATAAAGGTAATTTTTAAGAAATTCACTGGTAAAAATAAAATTCGATATTTCACTATAGAAATGGTTCCAATTAACTGCAACTAAATATTTGGTGCAATGTTCCACTATTTTAATAGTGTCATTTTAGTAGTATATGTAAGTACCACTGAAATGGAGAAACTTTGCAACAGAATATTGGTGGCAGCTAATTGGATCCATTTTTCTAGTGAAATATAGCTTTAAAAAAAAAAATTAGTGTTGATATAACGAAATAGATTTCATTTGATTTAACGAATTGCAAATAAAAAAGGAGTTTGATCCACGCATCATGGATGAAAAGTTTTCTTTATTTATCGGAATTCTTCCACTCCTACTTTTAACAAAATTCTTAGCTAATCAAAAATTATTCATATTATAATACAATAAATTTTCCTAAATAGAAATATTAGTGCTAAAATTGCATCACATCACCATTGTAATTAATGAGGTTTTTGTGGTGTGGCACTTTTCTTAACAGCACATCTCTTCTAAATGACATCCTCAGGATGTTCTATGGATGAAAAGACATCCTTTGGCCATTTTAAGTATGTGCAATGGACAAGTGTGTTGTTAGGGTTAGTGGTACTGTGAGGTTATAAAAGAAATTTAGATCTTTAAAAAGTGTGAAAATGTCTTTTTTTTTTTTTGGGGGGGGGGGGGGTAATTATAATTTTTTTCTAAAATTGATATTAGATTCTTAAGGTAATATTGAAATTAAATATAACACATGTAAAGATCGTGAAAAATGACAAGCAGAAGCAACTATAAAATCCTTTCTTCAACATATAAAGCAACATATAGCTTCAGGCGTTATGTAGTGAGATTAATGTGAGGATTAGGTATTCTAAATATAGTAAATATCTCTGACATTCCTTTAAATTATTTTCTGTATTTTTTTTTTCACTTATGTTACTTTATAGCAGTACATTAAGTAGATACACGGTAAAAATTATTTCAGGCATACTATTTTAGTTTCACTGAATTAATTAGTTAATTGTATAAATAGCAAAAACTTCACATTATAAATAATTAAGCATTTACTTTTAGCATAAAGAAAGACTAGTTGGCATATGTCGACTCAGTTCAGCTCCCCATCGTATGTTTTTTTTCATAAATTTCTAGTACGGAACATATTATATTCATGCTAAGAGAAATGAATTTGACCATTCGTTCGACACAGTGATAGAATGAAATTTCCACCTAACAGACTACCCACCGTTCAATTCGATATATTTACCTCATTATAATCTATCAATATATTTTAGTGGGGTCAGTTTCGCAGTTCGGTTTTCATGCAATTCCATACAATTTCTAACGCAACAATATGATAACACTGCTCGGCGTGAAAACTATTTTTGCCACAAAACTTTTGCAAATTACTATGTAAAATGACCTCCTAAATCCGAATATGACGCCCATTTTGCTTTATCACCCACCGTTTTGGGGAACACCCCCATATTTTTATCAATTTTCGGTAGTTTCATGGCTATAAATTTGATTTGTAGTTTAGAAAAGGAGTATTTTAACTGTTAAATATCTTCTGAGCACGTAAAGATATGAAAAATTCTAAAACATGAACATTTGCAGCAAGCTGAGATATAGGGGGGAAGGGGGGGGGAGGGATTTGCCGCTGAAATTATAAGTTATATTTCTTACATTTTATTAATAAAATTATTATTATCACTTATAATACATTATATATACATATATATATATATATTGCTTTTAAGTGTTAAAATAATTATTTTTCATTCTCCAAATTAAATCCATAGCCATATAATTACAGAAAAATAACAAAAATTGCGGGAGGAGGTGACGACCCGGGAAAACGGAGGATGATGGGCGAAATCAGGGCCATTTTTGGATTCAACAGGTCATTTTACATAAGAATCAGCAGAAATGGTATCAGGGTTCGAAAAAAAGAAAAAAAAAAGTGCAATACAATGTAAATTTTATGGACTTATCGCCTAATTTTGCAACGTTTGTAAAATCTTAAATTTCGAATAACTTTCGAAATTTTCAAATTAGGCTATTTGTAGTCAATGGTGTTCAAACAAGTATTACAAATGCCATTTTAAAAATAGTTTGATATATTTATGATGCATACATCCCTCAAAATGCACGCTTATACGAAATTTTGCGCTATTTCGCCATGTTAAGTAAATCGTAAGTTTCGAATGACTTACGAAATTTTTACATTACAAACTTCATAGTGCAGGATGTTCATGCAAGTACATTAAAATATATTTTAAAAGTAGTCTGACATTTTTACGCTGAAAACATTCCTCAAAATTGACGTTTAGGCGAAATTTTACCCTATACAAAAACCCAAATTAAGATATTTACAAATTTCCAATAATCTCAAAAATTCCAACAGCAAAATTAACAGCAAAATTTTCAAAGTAGCATGTTTATAGTTAATGATGCTCATTCCGGCATCATAAATTATATTTAAAAGCTGTTCTTACTTCTTTACGATAAAAATATTTCTTTTCATGCACGTTTAAATGAAATTTTACCCTATTCTCTCCTGTTAAGAAAATCGTAAATTTCGAATATCTTCTGAAGTTTTTTAATTAGAATCTTTCAAATAAGTAGGCTTCTTTCCAGTATCATAAATAATATTTTAAAAGTGGTCTGACCTCCCTGAGATCATTTGCCCGTGAGGTATTGTGTACACAGACTTACAAACTAACAAACTAACACACTAACAAACTAACAGACATCCTACAGACGGACACAATATCCATTTTGATTCCTCACACCTGAAAAAAAGTCGAAAAACCGAGTTCCGAAATTTTCACGATTACCTAAGTTACTCATAGCTATAGTAGGATGGGGGGTTAATAAAACAACGTTAAAAAGAGCAGAAATTAGAGAAATTCAAAAAATAGCAAATGACCGTTTTGGAGTTTCCTTTCCTGGTCCACATTTGGACCACGATTACTTAGAAAGCTCAGTGGAGAAGATTAGTCTTCTTTTCTGGTTCTTCCATTTTTTTATGTTAATATATATATATATATATATATATATATATATATATATATATATATATATATATAATTTACAAACACTGATGACGGAACATTAAAAGTTATGAAACGACAGTTTGCTATATTGTGAATTACTCTAATTTGTGCTCGTTTTAACGTTGTTTTATCTTTCTTTATACAGGTTGACAAGAAATAACTTGGACACACATGATATATTTTAACTTTAATGCTAATGAAAATATTACGGCCAAACATCAATAAATATAAATAAATTATTTTGTCTATTATATTTAAAAATTTTCAAAGTGGCTATTTGTAGCCTGAATATAAAGCTTTAAACGTGTCAGAAAATTTTCGGCTATGGGCCGCAACTCAATGATATTTTATCCAATTCCTTGCATAAGAATTCCTTTAGGGATGCCAAAGTTTTATGATGTTTAGCACACACCCTTGTCTCCAAGATGGACGAAACAGAATAATCCATTGGGTTCAAATCTGGGAAATACGGTTGCCATTCTTGAGCTCCAATAAAGTCAGGAAAATTTGTCTTGCACCAATCTCGATTGCCTTTAGCTATGTGTGTAGGTGCAGATTCCTGTTGGAAGGTACATCTTTTGTTTCCAAAGAACTTTTGCGACCAAGGTAAGACAACATCTTCGAAAATGAGTTTGCGATAGTAGTAGTTATAGATATTTGGTTTGAAACTTCGTCCAAGTTATTTCTTGTCACTCTGTAATACCAGCGCAAATTATCTGCTTTTATAATTAGATTACTTTCAGTACATACATTCAAAAAACTGCTTGTATACATATATTTTGAAAAAATCTAAAAAAGAAAACTATATATAATCAGTACAAAACTTTGAATAAGCACCATAAAATGCAATAATCTTGCAACAATTGTTTCGGGTCAAAAGAAGACATAACTCTTCATCAGGCTAGCAAAGTAGGCACGAGTGCTGAAATCAAAGCGACTACGTTGACTGCAGCATTTGTTTTGTACTTATTATTTTAAAAAGTCACTCGTGCGGTGCTTTCTTATTAAACTATATATAATGACGATTTATAAGACTATTTAATAAACAGAACAATACATACTTCATTTAATTTTCGTTCTGCATTATGACTTTTATAAAAATGTATATATATATATATATATATATATATATATATATAAAGCAACCTATATTTTATATTAAATAGATCTGTTTATTAAATGTAACAATTATCATCGCTTACATCCAATATTATAATTACTATTTCACTGTTAAAATAATGAATACATTTTTAGTATATTAGGCAACTACATATAAAATCTAGGAACAATTTATTCACTTTATTTTTTAACTTTTTATGTTGAAATACACAAAATAATATAAATAATATTATAACTAAATTTGTAAATGAAAAAAATTAATTAGATATTTGTAAAAGGTAAAATATTAACGATAAAATTTTCTGTCTACATTAGTAGAAATTTAGAACGTTTTGAGTGAAAACTCTTTTTTTCATGCACTGAATAGACGCATATGAAAAAGATTGAAATTCAGTCATTCTCCCAAAGTATTTTCACTTTCAATAAAATCTTATATTTCTTTTAAAATCGGTGAACTTTTGCATTATTTAAATTCAAAAATGCTTTTTGAATGAATCTCGATAGTTTCTTTGCATAAATGTGAGATTTAGAATAGCAAAATTTCACTGTAAATATTTAAAGTAAAATTCTCAGTTGAAAAACTGTTATAATAGGGAAAATTAAACCATTTAAATAGGAAATTACAAAATAATGTCATTAACAATAACAAATTATTTGATATTTTTGAGACTTAATTTCAACATTAGTTATTTTGACAACAGTTACTTAAATTTCTTAACTATTAGACCCTAAAGTATGAAGAGTGAGATTTGACTTTTAAATAAAGGGATATTACTCTTTGAATAAGGGAAAATAATGACAGCCTCTAAAGAGTAAAAAGTCTTTTTTAGAAACAGTGAGATTTTTTATTTCTCATTAACCCGTTAACGCCCGAATTAATTTTACAAAATATTGTCACATAGATGTCGTGAAGAATCAAAGTGAGCACTCGAAGTGAAGTGACAAACTTAGTTTATCTGCAGAACAAACTACACAGCTACACTCGGCTGTAACACAGCTACACTCGGCTGAGAACATACTCAAACTGAGGAACAAGTCGCATATACAATATTCGAATATTCCAGAATACAAGATTAACATAAATTAGAATATTCTAGAAACTGCTAGAATAGGAAATTAAATATGCAAAGATAATTATAAGAGTTTAGGAATAATTTTTTAGAGTCTTTAAATTTACTTGCCCCCGGCTGGAATCGAATTGAGGCCGTCTGGGTGACAGTCCAGAGACATACCTCTACGCCACGGCGTCTGCAAAGAAAGCTGACTTTGTGGCAATATTATTAGCTGATTATTTCACTTCTAAATAATTATAGACAACTGATAGTAAAATATATTAAACAATTCTTCTGAAAGATTTAAATTTAAAGTCTATCCTCATTTATTGACGTTTAGTGTTCTATCGAGAAAACTTCGAAATAGAAAAGCTTTGAGATAACAGATTAATTTCCTATTATATGTTGACAAAGATCTCGGAAGTAAAGTATTACAATAAATAGGGGAGACCCGTGCACCTAGGACCGCTTTTTTTCAATGCCCAGAAACATAGCCCTTGATCTGTTTAAAATTATCAAACTGATATGAACATACACTGTAGGACTAATTACTTCCAATTGTAATTAATATAAATACCTAAAATAATAAATTTCGACAAATAGAAGGTTTTTAAAAAAACTTCATTCGTGGCCCTAGGTACAACACCCTCATTGTACCTGGGGCCAGACCTCATTGTACCTAGGGACATTCTCTCACATTTAGATTTCACTTTGAAATGAATAGAAAATAAGCATATAAACACGTATTTTATAAAAGAAACAATATTAAGTAATATATTTATTTATCATATAATAATTATCATTTGTTGCCTTAATTTGAAACACGAAAATTTTCACTCTTTTTTTCTTTTTTCTTTTTCTTTGGGATTTTCTAACAGAATGTTTTTTTTTTTTTTTTTTTTTTCTGAAGTGTCTCTTGGATTTCTAGATCTCTCTGGTTTTCGGTCACATCTTTTCTTTTATGTGGAAGGTTTTGCTTTAGGTAAAGGTTTTGCTTAAGTTCGTACCTGTTAAAACATGACACACGGAAAGATGTTAGATGTTGAAGCTTTCGAAATTTCAGCAGGACACGAAACTGAGACACCAGTTCTATCATTGTTGTTTCACTTTCTTCCTGGAAAATCTTTTTTTTATTTATTTATGGAGGGATCTTGTCTTTGATTCACATTTTAACTTAAATATTCATCCTCAGTGAATGTGTTTTGATTCATTGGTCATGTATGCCGGATACACGAAAGCCTGACAGAATGTTTACAGTTGTATAGGCCAAAGGATAGGACTTGCCAACATTTTCAGCAACGTCATATAGTGATTGGTTTACCAAGGTTTACCAGCATAGCATCCAACCACGAGAGGCTGTACTGTGTTAACACTTTTGCGACCGCTGATTTAGATTCACGTCATTTGAAAGTATGAAAATCCACTAGTGGGCGTTTCTTTTGCAATTTGTATGTTATTTGTTTCTAAAAAATATACACAATACATGCATTCATATTTCTACAATGAGTATACTATGGATGCAAATACTTTGATTAGAGAGAGTATGATCATAATGCATATCCATTTGTAATATTATTGTGAATACAGAAAATTTTGTTTTGAAAAATTTTAACTTATGAGAAAAACGCCCACAGGCGGACCTTACTATCAAAAAGACAAAAATATGCGGTCACGAAAGTGTTAAAAGATCCAAACACACCGGCCCTAGGTACAAGTTTTGGTAACTTCATTCAAAATGCTTTCCTCTAAAAAATCCACATGCAGAGAGGACTAATTAAATATCTCTTTTATTACTCAATATAACAAGCAAAATTAGCCAGTAGAAATAAAAGAAAAATATTTGGCTTTCCTTTGTAAAATAGCAAAAGAGATGAGCTGCAAAATTTTACTTCAAACCATGTAAATGCGTTTTCTACATGTAACTTGTCAAAACTCTTTTCTCAAAAGTTCCAAAGTAGTTGTAAAAGTAGCAGTTGGTGTTGTTAC
The DNA here is from genome assembly GCA_963930645.1 of Salticus scenicus. Classification (NCBI taxonomy): domain Eukaryota; kingdom Metazoa; phylum Arthropoda; class Arachnida; order Araneae; family Salticidae; genus Salticus; species Salticus scenicus. The sequence goes on from OZ005648.1 coordinate 135,704,042, forward strand.
TCATCCAATTGAGTATTAAAACTTAAAATTAAATATTATTCAAATAAAGTGGGGTGGCCCTAGGTACATGATGGTCCTAGGTACACGGGTCTCCCCTATTATTATTCAACTTGATTTAAGTTAGTATACCTGCGGAAAAAGCAAATATAATGTGCGACGAATGAAAAATCATAAAAGGACTATCCATATTATGAAATAATAATTAATAATAGGCACATAAATCTTTCAGGGATCATTTCGAGTGACGCTATAAACTGTCACTAAAAAGCAGAAATCATTCCAAGAAACGACAAAAAATATACGTGCCATTTTATTAGCTGTCCTCAAATGAGGACACTGGGAGCTAACTGGTTAAGAGTGGTATTTTGTTCCAAGTATTTTAACGTATTTGGCTGTTTCATTTCTTAATAAATAAATAAATAAATATATATATATATATATACAGAGCCTGATTACCCAAAAGGGTCGGAAAACACAAAATTCCCCTCTAAAATTAAAGAGGGCCCCCCAAAATGACTAAAAACAGGGTCTTGAATTTTCTGTTTTATATTTTCATATTGAGATTGAATTTGTCTGAGAAAATTCGTCTAAAGCAAGAAAAAATACTCACTATTTCGGGAAAAATCTAGTATTTAACCTCAAAAATCTGAATGTTCTTAATTAATAAGTTATACGAATTTAATGTTGTGTGTAGAAACTACCTAGATATATGAATGAAAAAAAAAATTATAAACACACACTAATTTTTGGTCTATAACATTTTTATATTACAATATGTAACAGGAAAACAAGATTTTCTGAAATGAAAGAGGCCCCCGAAATGACACTGAGCTTCCCCTAGCTTCAAAGCTTAATCGGGCTCTGTATATATATATATATATATATATATATACACACACTAGAGGGATTTTTTTTTCTTCGCTATAAACCTAAGTTAAAGTTTGAAAAAACTACAGTTTTAAAATGTCGAAAATCGATCACGAGATGTCTTTGTACAACAGTCGGCAACAAAATTACATCCACATTAATCTTTTTTTATTTCTTTATTTTCTGTTTGTTTGATCGTTAATTCTTATTTTAACTTACTTTTTTATAACAGCATAAAGACTGAGAACATGACACGACAAATATTGACTTAACAAAACGGTATTAGGTGCACACGTTTTAAATATGAATTATTACTAGCGCTTCAATAATTTTACTGCCGACTGTAGGCGAACGTTTTACCACTATACTATCGATTACACACACAATATTGAAAGTAGTGTACATTCTCACGCGCAATAAATCCTATTTAATTTATTTTTACATCATTTGTTTACAATATTAAAATATAAGATTCCATCGAACATTATTATTTTAAATTATTAAAAATAGAATTATTTTAAAGTCATAAAACATATTTAATAACATTTATTTATTTATTTATCTTAAAGTATCTTAGAAATATCCATGCTAAAATACATGTTAAAAATAGAGTTACATTATTGTGTACAAATTTACGATTTCTTAAAGGTGTTTTTCAAAACGTTAGTATACTTCTCTCCTCTACAAAAGTGTATATATTACTGTCGATTTTAATTATCAGTAAAATATTGCATATAACATTTTGAAAATTTCACATATGACAGTTGTTTATTGCATATAATAAAAATGTAAGCTCCTACCTACTTTAAGGTATTATGCATTATCTATTTGCATTGCTTATTTCTTTTGTATTTTATATATTTCTGAATAAAAAGTTTTCTCTTTTGGTTCTCGGTATTCTTTACTAAAAATAACACCACGATTTTGTCAGCTGCATCAAAAATATTACATCATATACCAAATTTTCATTTAACAGGAATATTATTCTTTTTTATTGATCAAAAAGTTTCATGAAATTCTGTTAAACAAATGTATGCGTAAAATCGAACAAAAATCAATCATTATTCTTCATTTTAAATATTTGCCATGCATGAAGACAAGCACTACATAAGATTGATCCTGGTATTTAAATGCGATAACTGATAAATCACTCTTTGTGACAGAGTGATTACGTGTCACTTTTTCAGAAAAAAGGGAGAAATGTCATATTTTCTAAAGTGGAATAGTGTTTTTTAAACCGTAAATTGTTGTCAAAAGAGTTGTCACTTTTTTAACGGGTATGGTTATCATTCCAGAAACTTTTGAGAGTGAGTATGAAGGATGGTAAATCAGTGTAATGTTTTTATTATAATGTAGTTATATAATACATTACATAACAATGTAAATTATTTAATCCCCAATGTTCCCCTTTCAAAATTAGTCAAGATAATGACACTACATGCATCATAATATTCATATTTTATAAACAAATACTCCCGCCAAAGTTGTTCGAAAAATTGTAATACCACCACCTTCGATAAATGGCCTGACACTTTCGATTCCAGACATTTGCCAAACATCTAAAAGAAAAAAAAATGGCGAATTTACTGGAAATATTATGCCTGTCACAAGAAAGTTACAGTGTTTACCAGAATTGTTACAAGTTATACCACATATATTTCAGCGATTTTTTTTTTTTTTTTAATCAAAAAGGGATTATAAAAAAAAAAAAAAAAAAAAAAAAAATGATAATAACATTTGCAATCACCATGTAAAAATTATTGCTTGAAGTGGGTTATAACTTTAGTATATGGATATAAATTCTTATAATTAGCCACTTTTAATTTTATGAGAATAGCACATATTTGCATGTGAAAATAAATATTGAAAAACAAGAAATAAGTAAAATAATAATAATAATAATAATAATAATAATAATAATAATAAACTTTTTTATTATAATGTGTAGAGACCAACAAAACACCAATTCTTGAAAAAAAAAAACGACAATGGTAAACACATTGTAATCAGACCAGTTTAATTTGAAATATCTGATCAGGGGGGTGGCATGCTACATTTTCCCTCTAATTCTATCACTATAAGCTATTTATGTAAATAAAAGCATTGGTCGATAGAATAAACTGAATACACTGCGTGGCATGAAAATTGCCTCTAACACCATTTCAGCATATTCTTATGTAAAATGACCTCCTCTGTCTGAATATGACGCGCATTTTGCCCTGTCACCCACCATTTTTTATGAATGCCCCCTCCCCCGATTTTTATACTTTTTCGGTGATTTTATGATTATAAAATTGATTTTTAGGAAGGGGAGAACTATTTTAACCGTTAAATATGTTTTGAGGGGCTACAGAGATGGAAAATTCTAAAACATGGACATTTGCGACAAGAGAAAAAATTGGGGGATGGGGGGATTTGCCACTGAAACTATCTATTATATATCTTATATTTTTTTTAGTCTGTTATTAGTGTTATTTTTTAAACTTTATATATATATATATATATATATATATATATATATATATATATATATATATATATATATATATATATAAAAATTACGTGTCACGATGTTTGTCCGCGATAAACTCCTAAACTAAGGAACCGATTTTAATGAAATTTTGCACACTGTGTGCAGTTTGGTCCAACTTGAGAGATAGGATACTTTTCATCTCAATTTATTGTCACAATATTGTTTTATTGCAATTATTTGTTAATTATAGACCTTTGTTACAGTTGCTCCAAAATATCTGTGAGTTCCATAAGTTTAATTGTTGCCAAAAAGAAAAAAATACGAGTTCATTATCTTTCGACATAAAAGTAAATACATTTAATCAAACGTGAACGTTTAAAAATTATAAAAAGTTAAATTATACATCTCACGAAAATTGACGTCATAATCAATTTAAAGATTTTTATTCGCATTGATAAAGTATGTAGTTATACACAAGCGAAGTGTGACGTCACTGACCGTCTGCGAAATCAAGAAAAAGATTTCTTATGTTAATCGCCCATTGTATTTTTTGTAAAAAATTATTAAAAAACGAGGAAAATTATTTCCGGATTTTAATCCCCATATTTTTGTATAGATATGCATTATTTTGTGAATACGTTAGATTGAGTTATTTTGCTGTCAAATTGACAAAATTTTAATTTTAAATTTCAAAGCTCTGTCGTCCTTGGAGTCTTTCGTATTTGGCGATCAAAAGCGTAACACGAAAATATACAAGCTAGATGTATATTTTCGTAATATGTATTATGCGAAATATTGTTTCATATTATTCATTACTCTCTTAATATAAGTTGTTAAAATAACCGTGATTTTTGAAAGGAATTAAATGTGTGCGCCAGATAATTTGGCGATATTATTTTTTTTCCGCCAAGGATGATAGATATGAAATTTATTCCGCTGCAACATGTTAATATCTTATATCAGATACATTATGTATATGCTACAATTTATTTCACGTGACACGTGTGTTAAAATTTATTTACGACATAACCTTGCTTTTTCAATTTTTGTTGCATTATTCTAATCTGTATCACTTCGCTTTCTTTAAGAAATTTGCGATCTATACATAACGTTCTAAATAAAAAGTAACCATTTCAATATTTTAAAACTTATTTAAAAGTCTGTTTTATTTAACATTAAATTTTAAAACTTAATTTAAAACTTATTTAAAAGTCTGGAAGAGTTTAAGTCTGTTTATTTGTTTTGTAACGCTAATCTATATGATCGATGTTCGCAACATTAATTAATTATTTCTCTTATTTTTCTTTACTTTTTCTTTAATAACTTACTAATTTAACATTCCTGATTAAATTTGTGATTTATATATGTATTTTGCATTAAATTTTGACTCATATTTATTGCTGAAAATGCGATCTTAAAATCTTGCAAGTTTCTTATCTTAATCCTCAATGCTTTCCTTCTTGATTAACTTGAATTTACTATTAAAATTTTAACATACTCAGAATCTTCTCACCACTTCGTTAAAATATATTAATCTTTTCAGTAATATATTAATCAGTATATCCCCACAACGATATTTGGCGATTTTTTGTTGGCGATTATGGCTAAATCATTAATCTATAAATCATAAATGATAATCTTAATCATAAATCAAAAACATAAAATAATAAATCCAAAATAAACAACATATAGGCTGCCATATTATATCACAAACAGTCCAGAGCGACATCGTTATCGTTCAAAACGGCGCCAAAGAAAAATCGCCAAATTCAGCTGTGGGGATATACTGAAGTTATAATTATCCGAATGTAATTACTGAAGTTATATTATAAGTTATAGTTGTGGGTAACAACTATCGTATTTCCCCACAACTGGATTTGGCGATTATGGCTAAATCATAAATCTAAAAATCATAAATGATAAAATTATAAGCTACATCATAAATCTAAAATAAAAGCATGCAGGTTACCATATTTTATTGCAAAGAATCCAGAACGACTTCGTTATCGTTCAAAAAGGCGCCAAAAAAAAAAAAAATCGCCAAATCCAGGTGTGGGGAAATACTATATACCTTATCAAATTATCAACGTATTACTTAGCCGCAGCAACGCGTGGCCGGGTCTGCTAGTATATATATATATATATATATATATATATATATATATAAAGTCTTAAATTAATTATTTTTCCCTCTTCAAATCAAATTCATGGTCATAAAATTATCGAACAGAGAAAGAAATGGAGGGAGGGGTGGTGTATCTAGAAAACGGTGGGTGAGTGAGCAAAATGGGAGTCATATTGGGTTTCAGACAGTCATTTTAAACAAGAATCAACAAGAATGGTATCGATCTAGATTTTTTTTTTTTTTTTTTTTTTTTTTTCAGGGCAATGAAAACAGTGTTATTTAATGGTAATAGGGAACTCTCTAACACTCTAAGAATATGATTCGACAAGGGTTTATTCAACAAAACAGTTTTAAGTGTGCTTTTTGATATCGGAATTATTGACTAGTGCTCGGATACTTTTGAGTAGACTATGTAAGCAAAATGCGCCTGTGTGAACGTGTTAAATATTTAATAAATTTATAATTGTATTGCAGTGTTTTACGTTTAATGCAATGTGTCAGATTTTCTAAAAAGGGTGTTGAATGGGGGTGAATATCCTACATGTTTAAATTTTTAAAAAATCATACTTTTTTTTTTTTTTTTTTTTTTTTTTTTTTTTTTGTAAAATTAATATAGATAGAATAATGGTGTGAATATGTAATAATCAGTTAAAATAGGATAGCATTATATCTCACCTGTACGGAGTTTCAATCTATAGGAAGCACGTGAACCGTCTTCATAGGTCCTCATATGAATTGTAATTTATCTTCTATCGGTGAGAAGAGTAGTTTTTAGGCCATACACCTTTTTTATTTTATAAAGATTCAGACTTTTTTAGAGGTAAGTATTACAAATTCTGTAATCAATATACAAAGTTGTAAAATATATGAAAACCTATTGTCACTTTTAATAGAGGAGTTGAGTTAGTTACTACTTGGATTCCCAAGAGCGTATTTCAGTTATCAGGTGATTGAGGTGAAATTATTTTCCGTAATGTAGATCGAGAAATGTGGAATACAAAAAAATCCATTACCATTGCTAATTTTCGTAAAACTTGAATGTTGATATTTTTTTTCAATACTGCCTATTTCCAATAATAATTTCAAAATAAAATGTTTATATTGCAATTATTTATGATTTCCTGTAAAAAATACTAACCTATTCCATATTATCCTTTAAGGAAATCTGTATTCCGTATTTCCCTTCATAACTATTCCATATATTCCGCTTTGTCTATATTACCCGTAATTAACATTTTTTTTTTTTTTTTTTTTTTTTTTAACTAAACATTTTGCATGTAAACTCTACTTTATGTAATAAAATAAAAACCATCAAAATACATTAACAACACTTCAAAGAATGAAATAGTCGAATGATTTATAATTATTCTGTTTATTCTGGTGTGTTGAAATAGTAATGTTATTCCATACTCTCCTACTTTCCCCTCTGTCTATCTATCTATATCTATACATGTATGTCATTCAGAGGCAAATTAATAAAGATAAAACATGCAAAAAAAAAAGAATAAAAAAAAATCACGTTTTTTATTCCATAATTCGTAATTAGATCCCCTTTTCCTATCGGAAATGAACCTGCGCTAAAATGCATCTCATGTAACACAATCATCACATCCAAATTCAAGTTCCAAGAAAATTCGCCTATTATTATTGTCCTTTTTTTTTATTATTTATTTATTTATTTTTTTTTTTTTAGCTATACTGGATTTGAAAGTTCTCGAGTACCTTTGTTCATACAATGTACAAGGTGATCCAAAAATCAGAGAAAAAGTAAATATATTTTATTCAAAAAGTACTGACCGTAGCACCATACGGTTTCTACTGAAGTGTACAGAAAATCATGGGCTTTATTTAGGTAATTAAAGATTTACTAACAAATTAGTGCGATTTTTTTTTTATTATTAGATAGCGCTTCAATTGTAAAATTACTTTTTTACAGTGTCGTAGCGCAATCAAAGTACAGTGTCGTAGCGCAAGTCTTTAAATGCTCGATGTGGCGACCGTCATTAATTACTATGACCGTCATACATTGTGCATTGGAAATTCTCCTAAAAAAAGCTTCAGTATTCAAAAACTTCCGTGATTTGATCCGGCGGATCTGTTTGAAATGTGAAAGAATATTGCGAATATAACGTAGTACGACGGAAAGAAATGTAAATAATATATTTTTTTTTTCTTATATACTTAAAAAAAGTTCTATACTTTCATCTACATTTTAATGAAAACCGCATAGAGTAAATGCTGAATAATACGTTTTTTTTCCATGATTTCTGGATTACCTGGTATATCACATAATTTCATAAGATTTTTTTTTTTTTTTTTTTTTTTTATGAAATATTGTGAATAAAATTAACGTACAGTTCGAAACAAAATTATTCAAGCGCTAGAATTAATTCCTATGTAAAAAAAGTACACTTAATACTGTTTTGTTAAATAAATCCTTCTCGAATCATGTGCTTAGTCAGTCTAAGACCATGATTCGTAAAATTATTATTTATTTCCAAAATTTTTAATAATTTTTACAAAAGAACTTTTGGATAAATCGATATTTTAAAAGTTATATATATATATATATATATATATATAATTTAAAATCAGATTATTAAATATATGATTTCATAAAACGTAATGGTTAACATTAATTGCTCTAATACATTCAATTTTCATTCAGTTGCAATGAAAGATTAATTATCCAGAATCTCTTATTAAAAATTCTAAATTTCCGTATTAAATTATAACTTATATAAATACTTACAAGCATAAATAATTATTTTAATAAATGTAAAAATAAATATAAAAGTATGTTTTTTTTTTTTTTTTTATTGTACAAGCGAAAACTTTTAATAAACTCGAAATAAAATGTGTATAGATCATTAAAAATAAGTATCTGCCATAATTATACACTTATTTTGAAAAATATCCTTTTAAATTAAAATTCCATATCATTTCAACATTCCATCATACCTAAAGTTTTCACAGTGTTACAAATATATAATGACTCGATTTTACTTTATAAAATAATTACATAGAATTTCGTATTAATAAGATATTCTGTTTAATAATGACAATTATTGTGTATTTGAGAATAATATATATATACATTTTTTTTTCCACTACAGAAAAGAAAGTTCCTTTCATGTTGCTATATTTTTCTATATTTTTTCTTGATGAAGTATCGTATTTGAAAAAGAAAAAATCTATGGTGTAACAACCACTTTTATTATACACTACGAAATATGTGCATTTTTTGGAAGTAATGTCGGACAGAGGTAATTGGTAATCGGTGCTAGGTGTGCCGCAAGCACAGCCTCCTTTCGTTGAGCCGCCTATTAATGATGTCTGCGGCATGCTGAAGCACCAATAGCACGTAGGAAAAATAATAATGATGAATATGGGGCTCTGAATTCAGCTTTGACGATTGATTGGCCCTTAATTTCTTTCACCTCTCTAGGTCAATATCTTCCTTCATGGTGTTGTGTTCAACCATGGTTCACCCATTTCAGCTAATATCGCCAAATAACCTAACAGCACAAAATGTTCCAGAAACGTAACAATCATGTAACATTGAAACATTATAAATATTTCCGAAATGTTGAAAAACGTTTAGATTGCTTTCCGATTAGTTTCTAAAACGTAGAAATGTCCGCGATCGTAAAAAAAAATCAGATACGTAACAGAAACGTTACAATCGCTTAACAGATAGAAAATCAAAATGGGCGAATGTTTCAGAAAGGTATCAAAGAGCATATTTTAATGTGTTACGTTTTTGAAAGATTGTAAGCTTTTTGCAACATAACTGAAACATTCTGTGTTGTATGGGTAATGGCAACATTCCTATTTTAATGTTGAGTGAGTCGTCGATTAGAACATCCGACTTCTCTGAGACCAACTACAGTCGGTAACAAAAGTGTCCGAACACTAGCAAAAATTCCTATGTAAAGAAAGTACACTTCACACGGTTTTCTTAAATAAATCCTTATCGAATCATGGTCTTACCCTGACTAAGAACAGGATTCGCCAAGGATTTATTTAACAAAACCGTATGAAGTGTACTTTTTTTGCATAGGAATTTTCGCTAGTGTTCGGAAACTTGTTACCGACTGTACAAGTCCTCTCTCAAATGCTGACATCGGCGCATATTTTTCACGCATCTGTATTTAAGGCTTATTTATCATCTATATGAGTACACGGAATGGATATCTGAAAGAATTTCAAGCTGAAATTAAAATATTTTCTCTTTAAGATCTATAAAGTTGCATGTTTATTTAATGGCAACCAATCTTTAAAATTTTGCATTTTCTGCAGAAATTTGTATTGATATCAATTTGTGACCAAATTGCTAAAATCCTTTTTGGTGCGTCGTTTTTATTTATTTATTTTTGTCCTGCAGTGTAAATCATAATCTATACCAATTATTTCTTCTGCATACCAAACTTTTGAAACTGTTTATAATCAAAAATTCCAAGAAATATAAAATTACAATATCGTTCTCTTCACATGCATAATTCATTTTTAATAAGAAAATTTTGAAAAAAGTATATGTAATTATATAGCCTGTTTTTTTTTTTAAATAATTATTTCGAAATAAAATGTAAAAGTAGATATGAATAAGACTTGTTTTCTTTCTTTTTTCTTTCTTTTAATATAGTTTAAATTTTTTTAAATAACTTTATTTCACATTTCGAATTTATATATATATATATACACACACACATAAAATAGTTTCATATGCACGTTTGCTACAGTGTCTGTCTTATCTATCATACAGTGAGTGTTCATATTATTAGAATTTTATTTTCTTCTTGCATTTTTTTGGATTTTCTAAAACAAATACTGGTCAAAATGGCTCGAGATTTCAGACATCCAAAGAACATTTAAAAACTCTCATTTTCCACTGTCGATTTAGTTCAGAGTGCAATTAGGGGACCAACCCCAAACTGAAGAAGAGCGCCATATTTTGAATTAACCTGTACCAAAAAAAGCTACAAATGACTCGTAACTTTAACACTTCATAGCACATACTATGTACAATATTTGTACGTTTCGGTGAGGAAATTGCGCAATTATTGTATTTAGACACATATAATTCCTTTCAAACATTACTAATTTTTGAAGAAAACTTTTTTGTTTATAACTTGGACAGATTTCCATAAAATTTTACAAAATTGCAAGAAAAATTGACAATACATTAGAGAACCATTATTCTAAAACATAAAATTCCCACGTGTAATAGTCGCTGGGATATGAGCATTTATCTTTTATAGTAGTAAGTATTGTTTTACTGCGTATGCGTGAAAGGTTTTATTGCATATGTTGATAGCTAGATATATTGAGCAATTTTTGTCAAAAGCTCATATGCATCGAGTAAACATTAAGGAAATTATCGGCAAAAGAACGAGCTAGATTTTAGATACTTTTAAGAGTTGAAATTTCATAAGGGGCTTTAACCATGCCGCGTATTTAATTTGAAGGTCCAATTATTTCAAGCAGTTTTCAGAAATTCTTTTTCGTAAAAAACCTCTTTTAGGCATGTAGCATTAACATATTTTTATTTCTTTATTTCTTTATTCATTTTACTAAGTTTTTGAGTTCATAAGGGGTTTTTCAAAAAAATTACTTTTGCAATGTGATTGAAATAATTAGATCTGCAAATTAAATACCTTGCATGGGTAAAACCCAATACGAAATTTCAACTCTGGAAAATATCTAAAATATAGCTCGTTCTTTTGCCGACAATTTGCTTAATTTTTACTCTATTCAAGTGAGCTTTTGACAAAAGTTACTCAATATGTCTAGCTGTCAACCTACGTAATAAAAAATTTTCTATCTTTTGCGCATGCGTAGTAAAACAATATTTACTAATATAAAATATAAATGCTCCTATCTCAGCAAATATTACACGCTGGAATTTTATGTTTAAGAATAATGTTTCGCTAATATTTTGTCAAATTTTCTGTAAATTTAGAAAAGTTTTATGGAAATCCGTTCTAGTTATAAGAAAAACATTTTCAAGAAAAATTATAGTTTTTGAAAAACATTATATGTGCCTAAATAATTGTGCAATTCCCGCACGAAAGCATACAAATATCGTGCATAGTATGCGCAACTATTTGTTAAAATTACAAGTCATTTGAAGCTTTTTATGATATAGGGTGATCTAAAGTATGTGCGCTCTTCTTCAGTTTGTCTTTGATCCCCTAATTGCACACTGAACTAAATCGATAGTGGAAAATGTGAATGTTCTTTGTGTGTCTGAAGTCCCGGGTTATTTTTTCTAGTTATTTTTTTTAAGAAATCAAAATAATAATAATAATAATAATAATAATGTTTAATATATGCACTCCTTTTCATAATTAAAAGAACACTTTATGTTTTGAAATAACTAATGTAAAAATAATTGGGAACAAGATTGTAATAAGTGCACTTAATACATATGGTATTCTAAAACCAAAACCGCAATAATTTTTTTAATATGAAACAAAATTAATAAAAATAATGCAAAATATTTTTTTTTTCCTCCACGTTTTTAGATGTTCATAATTATAGGGACAATCGAGATTTTCTCGTTTTATTTAACTTACAAGCGGATAAATTACAGTTAACATGCGAATTTTTTAACTACTGGGCAAGATTAAATCATATATAAGCCTTCAATTTTTCTTGGACGGACATTACTGATAATTCCTCGAAAAAAAGAACGTGCATATAGTGAAGTATGATAAATGTGTTTTTTAAGTGGAAGAATAATTTCAATCCGCCGAATTTCTAATTCAATTCGAAGATTTAAAATTGCTGAAGGAAATGTGATCAAACGTTGAACTGCTGGTTTGATGGGAGAGAGATCTGATGCAAAATCAGAGTTGTTTTACAGAGATCGAAGACTCATAATTCCTCTTACTGTTCTACTCATAATGACTGCTGCTGAAGTTGCTCGTAATTATTAACGAAAGGATGGGGTCCACATTTATGCACGTTTAAAATAATTAATAATGTATTAAAATGAATAAAAAATAAGTCCTTCCGGCTTATTCGGAAGGGTAGGTTGATTTATTTTTCCTTATCAAGTAGCCGTCATTTTGTTTTAAAATGGCGACTACAAATTAATAATGCACTTGGTAGAAATATTGATTTTACTCTATGCACATATGGAGTTTTAAGCAAATCGGTTCATAAATAATTTTTTATGTGAATTTAAAATTTTCAAGTGGCCGGCGCTTGGAAACAAAATGGTGGGTTAAGTTGACAAATATATCAAATGCATTTGTGAGATAAGTCTACAGTACACATATAGTTCGAATTAATTAAAAATCTCAAAATGCATCGTGTTGAAAAATTAACTGGCTGCCACTTCGATCAAAATGGCAGAGAAAGTTGCTCATCTAAGATATCGTTGCAAATTTGATTTTTTTTTTGTAGAAATTCTTTCAAAGAGGTTCAGTAAGTTGATAAAATGTTAGTTTTCTGCATTTCTAGTTTGTTTTAGCATTAAAATAGCCTAATTTTTCCTTAAAAACACATTTTAAAGATCCAGTAACGCATGTAATGGATTTGGCGCCAAATTTGGCGACTTTTCCTTTATGTCGACTTTTGGCGAGAAAATAATTCTTATCGATATACCAAAGATAGACGCAATAATGTGATTGGTTCACGAGTTACGTGAATTTTCTAAATTTTTGTTGTTTGAATGATAAATCCATTTTTCAAATTTGATGATTTGAATTGATTAAGTATCTCTAAAGTTCCAGCAAACACATTCAAGATATTTGAAGCATAGTTTACTGTCTAACTGTGGTTTAAATCAGTGCCGTGTTTCAAAAGTTAATATTATGGCAAATTTTCAAGTGGCAGTCTAAGTGGCTGCGACTTGGAAAACAAAATGGCAAAACAACTTGCCCATCGAAATCATCCAGTATATTTGTATGATAAGTTCATTCTCAAGTTCTACTTTAAATTAAATCAGTATTTCAGAAATTATCGTCATAAGAAATTTTCAGGTGGCACCACTTGTAAAAAAAAAAAAGTGGAGTGAGATGCCCAGCGAACTTATCTGAGATATTTGAATGATAAATCCACTGCCCAAATTTGATGCGAATTGATTCTGTATTACTAAAGTTACCATAATGACAAATTTTCAAGTGGCCGCCACTTGGAAATAAAATTGCGGATCAAGTCACCAAGTGAAATTATCCTAGATATTTGAATCATATGTTCACTATCCAGCTTTTATTTGAATCAGTTTAGTATTTTAAAAGTTATCGTTATGGCATATTTTCAAGTGGCAGTGTGAATTCAAGTGGCTGGAACCTAGACACAAGATGCCGGGACAAATTGCCCAGTGAAAACATTCAAGATAATTATATGATAATATCACTGTCAAAATTTGGTTCGATTTGGAGTATTATTTCAGAGGTTATTGTGATTTTAAAGTTTCAAGTGAGAACCTGATTCCAAGTGGCCCCGTTTAACGTAAGTATCTGCCACTTTATTGAAAGTGGCTGATATAGTTTATTAATAAACTTCGTTGAGATACTTATGTGGTTTGTATTTTCATCAAAACTCAAGCAATTTCGGAATACGCTTTTTACAATTTAAATTTGAAAATTTCAAGTGGTCTCCACTTGAAAACAAAATAGCGGAGCAACTTGGTTAACAAATTCATCTAAGATATTTATAAGATAAGTTAAGACACTGTTCAAATTTCGTTCCATTTGGAGTATTATTTCGTAAGTTATCATGGTTTTAAATTTTCAAGTGGTGGCCTGATTTCAAGTAGTCCCGCTTAACTTAAGATATCCGTCACTTTATTAAAAATGGCGGATAAAGTTCATTAATAAAGTTATTTGAGACATTTGTTTAATCTATGTATACATGAAAATTAAAAAAAAATTCGGAATACGCTTTTTACAATTTGAATTTGAAATTTTCAAGTGGTCTCCACTTGAAAACAAAATAGCGGAGCAACTTGGTTATCAAATTCATCTAAGTTATTTATAAGATAAGTTAAGACCCTGTTCAAATTTGGTTCGATTTGGAGTATTATTTCAGAAGTTATTGTGATTTTAAATTTTCAAGTGGCCCCGCTTAACATAAGATATCTACCACTTTATTAAAAATGATAGATAAATTTCATTAATAAACATAATTGAGACCCTTATGTGGTCTGTATTTACACCAAATTCCAAACAAATTCGGAATATGCTTTTTACAATTTGAATTTGAAATTTTCAAGTGGTCACCACTTGAAAACAAAATGGCGGAGCAACTTGATAAATAAACTCATCTAAGATATTTATAAGATAAGTTAAGACACTGTCTAAATTTGGTTCAATTTGGAGTATTATTTCGGAAGTTATAGTGATTTTAAATTTTCAAGTGGTAGCCTGATTTCAAGTGGTCTCGCTTAACTTAAAATATCTGCCACTTTATTAAAAATGGCGAATAAACTTCATTAAAAAACCTCATTGAGACACTTATGTGGCCTGTATTTACACCAAAATTCAAACAAATCTTGCTTTAAATATGCTTTTTACAATGTCGGTTTGAAATTTTCAATGGCTGCCACTTGAAAACAAAAGGTCGGAGCAACTTGGTTAACAAACTTGTCTACGATATTTATAAGATTACTTCACTGTCCAAATTTGGTTCGATTTCGAGTATTATTTAGTGAGTTATCGTTAAGACAAAATTTCCATTATATATATATATATATATATCTTTATATATATATTTCTTTTGTGCGTGTGTATTTCACTGAACTCCTCCTAAACGGCTGGACTGAGTTTAATGAAATTTTTTGTGTGTCTTCAGGTGGATTCGAGAATGGTTTAGATTTACAAATGAAAGTTGTAACTTAATTAGTTCTTTCTTAATTAAATTTTAACCAACTCTTTCAACAACTTTTCCACCTAGATGGCGTGAGTTGTCGTAAACACGATGTCAGAATTTATTTAATGTTGAAATGAAAAATGAATTTATAACCGTATCTTACGAAGTGTTTAAAATATTTTTTCAAAGTTAATATTTTAGAATCGTAAACACGATGTCAGAATTTATTTAATGTTGAAATGAAAAATGAATTTTTAATCGTAAGTGTTTAAAATATTTCTTCAACGTAAATATTGTTAAAATGTTAAAATTAGTTAAAATGGTATATTCTTTTAAAAAATTCGTCAATATCCGACGGAGTTATTTTATGTTAAAATGAAAAATGAATTTTTAGTCCATTATTATTTGTGCAGATGGAAAATGTACTAAAAGTTTTCCGAAAAATTTCACGATCACAAATGTTGACGTATATCCAATATATCGTCGAAGAAATCCCGATAATGGCGGACAATCTTATCATCTATGGCGGTCATCTATGTCAACAACATAGATATTGACATTGATAACCGTTGGGTGGTCCCATATTCGCCTCTGCTGAGCAAAACATTCAATGCTCATATTAATAGCAAGAAATTCAAACTTCTTCACACACCATAAATTTTAAATCAGCACAACCGGTTTCGAAAGGACGTAGACTTTCTTCATCAGGTGCAAATACGTGCAACTGCCTTGAAGGCAAAAGCAAGACTGAAAGCAGGACAAAATCCAGAGGGGGAGGAGCAACACAAACAACCAACAGAAAGCAACATGCAGGACAGGACCAATCAGAGAGGAACACACGTACACACACACCACAAAATGAGGAGGGAGGA
This sequence comes from Salticus scenicus, assembly GCA_963930645.1. Classification (NCBI taxonomy): domain Eukaryota; kingdom Metazoa; phylum Arthropoda; class Arachnida; order Araneae; family Salticidae; genus Salticus; species Salticus scenicus. The sequence goes on from OZ005648.1 coordinate 135,720,201, forward strand.
AAGGACTAAACAATTATTATTTTTTTTCAATAATATTAAACTAATAAGTAAAATTAATAAAATTTATCCATTAATTATTATTATTTTTATTTAAATTAGAATTTATTTATTATAACTAATATGATGTTATAAACATAATGAAGGAAATTATTTAATTGAATTAAACAAATTTTTCCAGACTGTAGACAGCAAAGTGGAATCAGATTTTTCATTGACAATTTTATCACGATTAAGGTAAATAGCTAAATTTTCTAAAAAATCCAGTTCGGAAACGTGTTTGGCATGAAAGATAATTTTGGCACTCTTAAAATTAAAACTATGATCAAATTCCCAACTGTGCTTCGCAATAGAAGATTTAGAAATTTCTTGATTAACAACATACCGAGAATGTTCACGTAAACGACATTCAAGATTTCTTTTAGTTTGACCAATATAATATAAATCACATTTATTACAAGGGACATTATAGATACCCCATTTTTGAAGCTCAGGAACAGGGGATTTGGTTGAAGGGAATTGGAATTTATTGGATTTTATTTATAATTCCAATTCCCTTCAACCAAATCCCCTGTTCCAGAGCTTCAAAAATGGGGTATCTGTAAAGTCCCTTGTAATAACTGTGATTTATCTTATATTGGTCAAACTAAAAGAAATCTTGAATGTCGTTTACGTGAACATTCTCGGTATGTTGTTAATGAAGAAATTTCTAAATCTTCTATTGCGAAGCACAGTTGGGAATTTGATCATAGTTTTAAGAGTGCCAAAATTATCTTTCATGCCAAACGCGTTTCCGAACTGGATTTTTTAGAAAATTTAGCTATTTACCTTAATCGTGATAAAATTGTCAATGAAAAATCTGATTCCACTTTGCTGTCTACAGCCTGGAAATATGTGCTTATTCAATTAAATAATTTCCTTCATTATGTTTATAACATCATATTAGTTATAATAAAATAATTCTAATTTAAATAAAAATAATAATAATTAATGGATAAATTTTATTAAATTTACTTATTAGTTTAATATTATTGAAAAAAAAAATAATAATAATTGTTTACTCCTTTCCTCCCTCCGCATTTTGTGGTGTGGGTGTACGTGTGTTCCTCTCTGATTGGTCCTGTCCTGCATGTTGCTTTCTATTGGTTGTTTGTGTTGCTTTTCCCCTCTTGATTTTGTCCTGCTTTCAGTCTTGCTTTTGCCTCTAAGGCAGTTGCACGTGTTTGCACCTGATGAAGAAAGGCTACGTCCTTTCGAAACCGGTTGTGCTGATTTAAAATTTATGGTGTGTGAAGAAGTTTGAATTTCTTGCTATTGTCTGTAAGCCAGTTTTTTAAATTTATTTTTGGTGCTCATATCAATGTTCAGTTCTGCAGTTCAGTGAAGAGCATCAAATACATTTGCAAGTATGTGAATAAAGGCAGTGATATGGCTGTATTTCGAGTTGAAAATACCAATGTGAATGCTCCTCCGGTGAATAACAACGATGAAATAACACTTTACCAAATTGGCCGGTACGTCAGCTCCAATGAAGGGATTTGGCGTATCTTTGATTTCCCAATTCATGAACGGGATCCAGCAGTTCTTCATTTAGCCGTCCATCTTGAAAAAGGCCAGCGCGTATATTTCACGAGAGCGACAGCGATTGATCGGGCTATAAATCCACCAAAAACTACACTCACCGAATTTTTTGAATTGTGTAATCGTGCGGATGCTTTTGGTGCTTTTGCACAAGCATTACTCTATTCAGAAGTACCACGCTATTTCACATGGGCTCCAACAAAAAAATGGATGCCTCGCAAGCAAAGCACGCCGATTGATGAATGTCCCGGTTTTTTCAAATCAAACACCTTGGGACGATTATTTACAGTCAATCCAAGGCAGACTGAGTGCTTTTATCTTCGACTGTTATTGGTTAATGTCATCGGCCCTTTGTCATTTCAAGATTTACGTAAAGTGAATGGACAACAGTATCCAACGTATAAAGATGCATGCCTTGCACTCGGCTTGCTGGAAGACGACAACCAGTGAGAGTGTATGCTTGCTGAAGTAGGACTGAACTGTACAGCAAAACAAATTCGTCTACTATTCGCTATAGTGTTGACTACATGTTTCCCGGCCCGAGCAGAGACATTATGGGATAATCACAAAGATTCAATGACTGATGATATATTGCATCAACATCGTTTACGGTGCAACGATCTAACGATAGTATTCAGTGACGCTATGTACAATGAAACATTGATTGCTATTGAAGATCTTTGCATTATCATTGCCAACTTACCACTCAGTCATTTCGGTATGCATTCAACAAATCGAAATGCATCTGATTTAATACGCACTGAATTGAATCGTGAACTACAATACAATACTGTAGAAATGGCAGCGATTGTTGCTCGCAATGTCCCACTAATGAATGAAGAACAAAGAACCATTTACGACCGCATCATGCTCGCAGTTTTGGCAGGACAAGGTGGAATCTTTTTTTTTTTTTGGTGGGTGCACCAGGTGGAACTGGCAAAACATTCCTTACTTCGCTAATTCTTGCCGAAATACGATCAAATAATGGCATCGCATTGGCTGTTGCATCATCTGGCATTGCGGCAACTTTATTGGATGGTGGCAGAACAGCTCATTCATTATTTAAACTGCCACTAAATATTCAAAATAACCCAGACGCAGTGTGCAACATAAAAAAACAATCGTCCATGGCCACAGTGCTGAAATAGTGTAAAATTCTTATCTGGGATGAATGCACTATGGCACACAAACATTCGATTGAGGCTTCGAACAGGACATTGAAAGATATAAAAAACAACGACAAACTATTTGGCGGCACTCTGTTACTCTTTCCAGGTGATTTCAGACAAGCACTTCCCGTTATTCCGCATTCAACATACGCTGATGAGATCAACGCGTGCTTAAAATCATCGTCATTGTGGCGTAATGTTGAAAAAGTACAACTGAAAGTAAATTTGTGCGTTCAAAAGCTTCAAGATCCATCCGCTGAAACATTCTCAAAACAATTGTTAGATATCGGCGATGGAAAAGTTACTACAGATGAAACTGGATGCAGGAAATTACCGACCGATTACTGCACAATCATTGATTCTCAAGATGCTCTTATTGACCAGATATTTCCAGATATACACAGACGATACACAAATCATGAGTGGCTGGCAGAAAGAGCAATTTTAGCAGCAAAAAATGTGGACGTAAACGAATTGAATCTCAAGATACAACATTTGTTATCAGGAGACTTGGTGTCATACAAATCTAATGATACAGTTTGCGATGCCACCGAAGCTGTAAATTATCCAACAAAGTTTTTAAACTCATTGGATTTACCAGGCATGCCACCGCATATTTTACAACTGAAGGTTGGATCTCCGGTTATTTTGCTTCGTAATTTGAACCCACCACGGTTGTGCAACGGCACACGATTAGTCATAAAAAAATTAATGAAAAATGTTATCGAAGCCATCATTTTAAATGACAAATTCCGAGGTGAAAATATATTACTACTGCGAATCCCTATTATACCCACAGATGTGCCAATTCAATTTAAACGCCCTCAATTTCCAATTAGATTGGCATTTGCAATGACTATCAATGAGTTTCAGGGCCAAACGATGTCTGTCTGTGGCTTAGATTTGAGCACATCATGTTTTTCACACGGAAAATTATACGTGGCTCTCGAGTGGGCAATCCATCCAGTTTGTTTGTATTGGCGAAAGATGGGATAACAAAAAATATTGTACACTCTGTTGCATTAGAGGATTGATATTGTTTTTTAGTAATATTGTTATAAGTAGCGATATGTATATAATTTTAAAGAATCAATTTTAATAAATTAAAAAAAATAAATGATTGGTGTTTTGTTATTTTTATATTCTTTCACCGTTCACAGCGCTCCATACATCTTCCACTTATATACCACATCCTTACACACTTACAATAAGTTAGTTATTTTTTTCTAGCAAAATATTCTCTAGAAATAATTTATATGACAAAACAACGTTTGTCGGGTCAGCTAGTATATATATATATATATCATTATATAAAGCGCAAAAAATTATATGTTTGTGGAGGGTAATCTCTGAAACTACTGAACCGATTTAAAAACTTCTTTCACTGACCAAAAGCTACATTATGACTGATTGTTATAGGCTATATTTAATTTTGATAAAATAAATTTTAGTTTAAAATCTGAGCATTTTAATTAAAATCCGCATAAAAGCCATAATAGAAATGGAAATAATGAAATATTAAAAAAATTAGCTGCTGCCAACATAAAAGAAACATTTATTACATGTTCATTTTGATTTCAAAATATCTTGACATGAAAAGAAAAGAAATATATTTGCACGTGAATTAAATTGAAATTCATATAAAGCTTTGTGGAATGTTAAATTTTCACGTTAAATCTGACGTCATTATAGCGTTAAAAGTGTTTATTTTTCTGATAATATAATTTGATAGGATATGATACGATATGATATAATGATCTAAGCATTAATGTTTAAACTGACGTGCGTAAACGAAATTGGACTTTAAAAATAACTAAATAAAATAAAGTAAAATAAAATTAGAAATTCTAACTTCTAAACTTTTATTAAATTATTTATTTTAATTTATAATTGTTGCCAAAACATTTACGAGTTAATTTATTTTTCGACTTTTAATAAAATATATTTTCACGCGAATACGCAAGCGATGTTATGACATCACTGGCCGTTCGTGGATGCAAGAAAATTACTTACTATGTTAAACGCCCATTGGATTTTTTGTAAAAAATTATTAAAAATCAAAGAAAATTATTTCCCGATTTTAATCCCCATATTTAGATATAGATATCCATTAGTTATCATGTGCATGCGTTAGATTAAGTTGTTTTTGTTGTAAAATTGATAAAATTTTAATTTTAAATTTCAAAACTCTAGGGAAAAAAATGGCAAACTTCCATATTCGATAAATAGATTTTAAAACTTTTGCTTTTGCCTCCAAGGCAGCAGTACGTGTTTTTGTGCACCTGATGAAGAAAGGCTAAGTCCTTTCGAAATCGGTTGTGCTAGCTTAAAATTTATGGTGTGTAAAGAAGTTTTAAAATCTATTTATCGATTGTACACCAGTTTTTGAATTTAGTTTAGTTCCATATTCGGTTGAAAACATAAACATTTCGTTTCAGAGGATGATATTTACACAATAAATATCCAACTAACATACTAATTAAAAGGAAAATGATAAATATTCTATCATAATTTGAAGTCAAATTTGTTTTCAAATGTCTAAATAAAATATCTGATATAAGATACTAATATGTTGCAGCGGAATATATTTGATATCGGTCATCCTTGGCAGAAAAAAAAAAAAAAAAATATTGCCAAATTATCTGGGGAGCGTAATTTACTTTCTTTCAAAAATCATGGTTATTTTAACAACTTATATTAAGAGAGTAATGAATAATATGAAACAATACTTCGTACAATACATATTACGAAAATATACATCTGGCACGTGTATTTTCGTATGACGTTTTTGATCGCCAAATACAAAAACGCCAAGGACAACAGAGTTTTTGAATTTAAAATTAAAATTTTGTCAATTTGACAGCAAAATAACTCAATCTAACACATGCACATGATAACTAATACTTATATATACCCAAATATGGAGATGAAAATCAGGAAATAATTTTCCTCGATTTTTAATAATTTTTTACAAAAAATCCAATGGGCGAATAACATAGGAAATCATTTTCTTGCATCCATGGACGGTCAGTGACGTCACACTTCGCTTGCGTATAATAATATAAAAAGTGAATTTTAAAAATATCATCTGCATTTCATTATGCATTTTTTAAAAGAATAATTGAGAAGTTTAAATTTATTTGACGACTATTTTAGCAACTAATAGTTATGACAAGTAGCTCAATATACAAAGCGCATACAACCATTACTGAAATGCAAATAGCATTTAATTATTTAAGTTACATTATGTTGATTAGAAACCTATTTAATCTAGCTATGCTCTATCTAGACTAATATATAAAGAGGAAAGGTTTATGCAGACATGTAGATAATGATCGCTAGAACTAAAAAGCCGATTTTTTTTCCCTTTCTTTCAACTAATCAAAGGTTACACTGTCTCTAAGTGCTAGAGTCTATAATAAATTTTGGTAAAATAAATTTTTAATTCAAATTTTCAATATTTTAATTGAAAACAAAGCATAGATTAGATATCTATCGTCCTTGGCGATTTTTGTGTTTGGCGATCGAAAGCGCAATACGAAAATCTGTATATTTTCGTATTAAATACGAGATCTGTTTTTACTTCAATTATCCCACTACCGTAGGTAGTGGAAGTATTATATGCGGTCAAAAAATTCGATATAGAGTTTCACCTGATTTACACGTTTTAAGGCCTCCTGAGTCAAAAAAAGTAGTTTTTGGCAATGGTTCAGTGTGTGTGTATATGTGTACGTATGTGTGGAATCTTCTGGCTATCATATCTCCCAAACTAACAAAGATAGAACTACGAAACTTCACAATTTATTCTGGTCTGGAGTACAGATAACTTTTCCAAATTTTCGTAAAACTTGAAAAACCAGAATTGGGTAATCGAAAACCGGGAATGGAAACATAAGCCCTAATCACAAAAACAGCTATAACGATTTTCTTCAAAGTTGCTATATAAACAATCTATTAGATGCCCTTTTGAATGATATAGTTGGTTAGTTCAGGAAAATTGATAGACATCCTCTATGAACAACTCAATTTCAGATGTCGCAAGTGCGTTCCTTTAAAAACGCCTGTACGGATTTTTTTCAAGCTCGCCATTTTAACTTCCTATTAAATATCCTTTTGTATGTAATTATTGTTTTCCGATGAATAACTGAATATGTTAAGTTTTGGTAAAAGTTGGTATCTCAAAAACGGCTCTAACGTTTTCTTGAAAATTGTTTCATTAATCCAACTTAGATAACCTTTCTTAAGTATTACGTGCTTATTACAGGAATATTAACGGTCATCCATGATTAGGTTATTACAGGAATATTAACGGTCATCCATGATTAGGTTGTTCAGTTTTAGATCTCGGAAATTCGTGTTTAAAAAAAAAACTATCTATATATATATTTTTTTTTTAACTCGCTATATAAACTCTGTTGTATGTGTCTTTTATACGTGTATCAAGTTTCTCTTACTGGAAAATCTCAAAAAATGCATATAACATCTCCAAAAAATTGTATATAATACCTGTAATAGTGGGTAATGGAAGTCGTGTGGTTGTTTCACACCAGATTCTGTAACAGTATATATTGTACGAATATTGTTTCATGTTATTGATTTCTTCCTTAATATACATTATTAAAATAACCATTAATTATGGAAAATATTAAATATATTTGCGAGATGAACAAATAAATAATAATTAAAGCTATTATGACGTCAATTTTATCAAAAACATTTTCATGTCATAGGTTTATTTTTCAATATTTTTTATTCATGAGTAAAGAAATGTTTCTTTTTATGAAATAAATAAATAAATAACATTAGGTAAAAATTGCCAACATTTAAGAACTAATTTAAAGAAAAAAAAATTGTAAAATTATATTTTGACTTTTTAGTTAATAATATTGCCTGACTATTACATATAAACTGATATCTTTCTTGATTTTTTACATGTCAGTCCACCTTTAACTAAAATTTGTTCATTCGTGCGAAGCCGGACGGGTCAGCTAGTATATATATAAACGAAGTGATTGCAATAGGTCGTTTTCTAGAGAAATCAACCTAAAACCTGTAATAATCAATAAGCATTTAATGGGGGAAAGAACGTCTGTGTTAAAGTTGAATAAAGACAATATTAAATGGTAAAATGTTGCATTTTCGGATGAAAAACATTTTATTCTTGATTAACGAAGTGGTTTTATCAGTTACTGGCTCGATCTGAAGAGAGCGAAAGACAGAACAGATTTTTTAAAGGCAGATATGAATCGGGCATTTTAAAGGTGGATCTATGGTGCTCTGGGGAACTGTTTCTACTGAAGGCAGAATGAATTTAGTAATTTTTTCTATTATTATGAACATCAAGAGAATATCCACAAATTGTAAACGTTGAATTCTCAGATTTTCGTTAGATTTTGGGGGGTAATAATATTTTTTTTCAGCAAGACTTACATTTTTGCTCCACTTCTAGAGCAATAGGAAATAGTTTGAAGAAAGAAACTTCTGTATTATTACCTTTCCCGTGGCCTAAAAGTTGAAAAAACCGTAACTTATCATATTTGAAAAGTGCATGCTAGTGGAAAGCAATTTTAAATAGATTAAATGTATTCAGAAAATCATCTATGCTGTATGAAATGGTATTGAAACTGAATATTAAAAGAAAATATACCAGAGAGAATGTCTGACTGTTTCACACTAAAAAGTGACCTCATGAAATATTAATTTAAAGAATAATTTAAAAAAAAAATTGATAAGATTCGAGCTGTCCTTATAATTGTGAACACCTGAACAATCATCTTTTTGACCGTATTTAAAGATTTTCAAGATAGAAAAACTACAAAACTTTTTAAATACCTTTTGTAAGGGGATTGAAATAAATAAAAAATATATTTGTATAAATAATAGTGTTCAGTGTTTAGTTTATATAGAAAATCGGGTGTCCTTATAATTATGAGAACCAGTGTATATATATATATAACATATAATTTGAACACACAAAATTTTTGTTACTTGAAAAATAAAAACCCTAAATTTATTGTTAAATTAAAATTAAAGAAATAACATGAAATATATTTTAAATGTAGATTTATTAATTTAACTATTTATTCATTTTTTTTTTAATACAATGACATAGAAATGTATCTTGAAATGTAAAATAACATACATATATATATATATATATATATATATATATATATATATTGTGTGTGTGCTGAAATCGAAATTTAAGCCAGTTTTTCTCTGTAACTTGCAGATTTTTCCTAATATAGGTGTCTCCCGACACAATTTTTTTCATGGCTACAATTTTTTCCGCCAGTATATGGTAGATTTAATAATTGATTAAAGATTGATAATTATATGAGTTAATATTGCAAATAAAGAAATCGTTTCGGTAGACAAACTGTGTTGATATACATCAAGACGTGATTGAATAAAACTGGTTTGCTTTTCGGGTTCAGCACACTAAAAACTACAGCCAAAATTATCAAATGAAATTTTATTAAAATGTTTTTTGTAAACTTGAATTATTTAACATATATAAAACGTTTTTAAAATCAGGAAAATTAAGATTTATTTCTTCAGTTTTTTCCATTTATTTATTTATTTTTAATATATATATATATATATATATATATATATATATATATATATGTATATATATTAGTAAAAAATCCGTTAAATTTAATATTTTTGAAACTGGATTTAATATTTCCTTTGTATTTTTGTTTTTTAAATTGTTTAAAAACGTTAGAATTAAATTATTTTGGCATATTATATAGTTATCTAAATTAAATTAAAAAAAAATTATTGAACGTAGTTAATTATCCATACATATATATATATATATATATATATATATATATGTATATTATTTAATACTCATTTCTGTACAGTTCTAAAAATAAAGTTTTTAAAATACGGGCAATGATACAAGAAGCATAAACTAACGAATGCTATCATTATTATTTTTTTTTTATAAGTATTTTTTTTTTAGGCAAAAATGTAGAAATAAAAAATATAACTTTATATATATATATATATATATATATATATATATATATATATATATATTATATTAACAATTACTAAATATTAATTATTTATTTTCCTGATATCATAAATATTGTAGATTTAACTGATAATAACTATTAATTAATATTGATTACATGAATGATATTTATGATTTCAGAAGAAAAATAATATTTCCAACTATGCAGAGTAGTTCATTTTAAATTCACGGACGTTATACTATAACACAAGCCACATATTAAAGGAGATTTCGAAACTTTTCAATAAAAGTTTCCTAATACAAGAATCATAGTAAATATAATATGTTATTGGAAACTTGGTGCCTTTATATATAAAACAAAAATCACAATAACTTATTATATATGTTACAGTGATATTGTAAGCAGTCCTTATCGTATACAAACCGCTACTTCTATTGATTATCAATGTCAAAATCTTTTGTAAATCAAGCTCAGTTATTCCAGTTTCACAATATCAAAGAGAAGTTTGCCATTAAAGCGATAACTTTGATATACACAAAATGTACCGCATTAAAGTTGTTGATGTTGCATTTTCAATGCTTCTTTATAATGAAACATTGAATATGTTAAAGGCAATATAGCATTTATTTTCTACAAAGAATATACATGAAGGATTGCATTTTCTTCAAAATTATTCTGATATTGAAACAAGAAATTTTGCCTATATCTATAAAAATACATTTAAGTTTCATAAATTATCGCAGAGTATCATTTAATTTATTTTTTCATGACAATTTGCTGTATAATAATATCGATATAATGTGATCTAAGAACATTTTTTGTCTTTTTTTCATTTTAAATATAAAAAAAGTCAGAATTTTAAAAAAGGAATTTTTGATTATATATATATATATATGTATGATTTTTTTTGCATGTAAAAACGAAATAAATAATAATAACCATAATAATAATAATAATAGTAATAATAATAATAAAACATTAAGCGATGGGTACTTCTATAAACAAATTTTCTATGAAATAATATGTGATTTGGATGTCGGTTAAGATAATTATTGTACACTCTCAAAAAATGTGGGATAATGTTCTCTCTCAATGAACAAGTTTTACTATCTTAAATGTATTTCTTCATGGCACTTTCAAATAGTCAAATTCATAATTCAATATCTTATAAAATTCTACTTATTCAAACCTTTAGTATAATCAAATAAAAGAAAACATCAATTTTCCATTTAACACTTTGTCTACTAGATTTTGAAACAGAAAAAATATATACATTTGAAACATTTTTTTTTTTTTTTTTTTTTTTTTTTTTTTAGTGACATAAGAGTATTTTTTTAAAGATATATGCAATATAAAAAAATATGCATATCACCTCATCCTAGTAATTAATGTGAACTTAGTAAGGCGGTACTTTAGTGTGCCATTGGTACAGTCGGTAACAAAAGTCTCCGAACACTAGCAAAAATTCCTATATGAAAAAAAGTACACTTAATACAGCTTTGTTAAATAAATCCTTGTCGAATCCTGTTCTCAGTCAGTGTAAGAACAAGGACAAGGATTTATTTAACGGATTCGACAAGAATTTATTTAACAGAACTGTATTAAGTGTACTTTTTTTTCCATAGGAATTTTTGCTAGTGTTCGGAGACTTTTGTTACCGACTGTACATAGAATTTGAAAGAGTTATTAGGACCTTAAAAAAGAATAAACACACACACAAACACACACATATATATATATATATATATAATTTTTATGTTCCTTTTTTTTTTTTTTTTTTTTTTTTTTTTTTCTAAAATTGAAGTAAAATTTCTGAAGCAATAAAGGGATTAATTGTAACACATGTGAAGATCGTGAAAAATTCAAAGCAAAAAATGCAATAGTACTTCATAAAATCTCCCCTTTTGGAACGAAAACGGTTGTAGCATCTAGTGTCATGTAATGACATTAAAGTGAGTTTTATACGCTCTATTCTTATAAGTACAGTCGGTAACAAAAGTGTTTGAACACTAGCAAAAATTCCTATGTAAAAAAGTACACTTCATGATTCGATAAGGATATATTTAACAAAACCGTATTAAGGGTCAATCCATTTGAAATCACCCAAAAAGAATAAAATTTGTTGCTCAACATTTTTTATTTTTCTCAGTTCTTTACCAGTTTTTCCCCGTTATTAGGTGAGTTCAAAACTGTCGAAAAAATTTTTTTTAGGCTCATACTTTTTTTTTGACAGCCATTTTGAATTTGCATCGTAACTGTTTTTAGGACAAAAACAAGGTTTGCATAAAAGTATCTAACACAGTTAATTTTATAGATATCAAGACAAAATAAAAAACAAAATTATCAGAATGACCTCCTAGATGTTTTGTACATGCATAATATTTCCTACGTCATGAGGAAAGTGAAGAAAAAAATTCACAACTATAGATGGAAAATTAACTTAAAGTGGTAATTTTAGGGCTGCAAAACTACTTAAAAAATGAAAAACTCATGAATAATTTTTTTTTCCTGCGTAGATTTGTTACAGGACTAGTTACTGTAGAAGTTTCCAGTTTGAGAGTTTTATCCTTTTTTTTATATAATTTTTCAAAAATGCCCAAAATTGCATTTTGGCAATATTTAAAGTTGAATATCTCAAAAGGGACTGAGTGAAAAATTATGAAATTAATACAGATAATATCTCTTTATGACATAAAGATATGATAAAAATTTGATGACTGAGACTCAACTGGTTCCAAAGTTATAGTGCATCAGAATTGGCCCAAAATTGCATTTTACGCACACAGTATTTCACGAAAATTAATTTTAAAAATACATTTTCCTGTATATTATAATTGCTGTATATATATACATACATATATATATATATATATATATAAACTCTATAACTTAAAATGAGTTATTTAACTTTTTCAAACAGAAATACCCTAACTACAAAATTAGACGGTCAGTGTTCTGTGCTATGTGACCGAAGTGGTGTGTCCACCCAAGATCATCTGGCACACATACTGTATGAGTCTGCAAATACCCCCAGAACGTAAAGCTCTTGATTGAAGGAGCAAGGCTCAAAATAAATTACAGGGAACTAGTAGAATTACTTGTATGTAACATTGATAATGAAAGTTGCATGCTGGACAAGTGTTCAGAATATCCAGGATCCGAAGGTCTTCTGGAAGTTCCAATGAAAGAAATTGGCAATTTACCAGAGGAAGTAGCTTTTAAGCAGTGGGTGCAAACTGACAGAGCAGAATTTATCACCCGATTACTACCAGATGAGGAATTTCTAAATCTTCTTGTGGAAGATAGAGTAAAACTAAAAGCTCACCATTTCATTTCAACAGTTCAGTCTAATCATTTCAAAGAACTTAAAAATAATCTCAAAAACAGTGAATATTTAGTCATTGGTGATTTTTCAGAAAACTTTACAGTTTGCGTTCAGGATGAAATTCAGAACTACCACTGGTCCAACAGCGAAGTTACATTACATCCATTTATTATTATTATTATTATTATTATTATTTTAAATGAAATTTGCTGTAAAAGCATTTGTATGATAAATGATTATCTTATTTAGGATACCTTTATAGCTGATGAATTTCAAAAAATCTCACCAATGAAATGAAGAATTTTTTACCCGAAGCAAAGATGATGATTTACTTCAGCGATGGTGCCAGCAGCCAATACAAAAATAAGAAAAACTTTATTAATCTGTGCCAACATGAGAATGATTTTAGCTTGATAGCTGAATGGAATTTTTTAGCTACATCTCATGGGAAAAACTTGTGTGATGGTATAGGGAGGGAGAAGGGGAGGGTACCACTAAAAGGGAAGTAACTAGAGCCAGCATGCAAAGACTTTACAATAACTAAATTCTTACTCCACAAGACATGTTCAAATACTGAAACGAAAAAATAACCAGAATAGAATACATTTTTGTCTCTGCCAATGAAAATAAATAAACTGAAGCTAAACTAACAAAAAGATTTGAATTTTGCTTGCCTGTGACATGAATAAGAGAATATCATAGATTTGTTCCTATAAGTAATAATCAAATCAGATGTTACACTACATCAATAAATAAGAAATTTGATGAGCACGAAGCTTTGATAGTGTTTATTAACACATCTTCGCTTACAAATATGGACTATGTTGCATACATTTACGAATATCATTGGTAGCTAGGCATAGTCAATGACAAGACCGATCAAAATAATGATCTATTAGTTCAATTTTTCCCATCCATATGGCCCAAAGACTGCCTTCCAAATATCTATAAATGACATGGTGTGTGTTCCAGTAAACAAGGTTGTGAGGAAAATTACCCCTATCGAACTAACAACGGTTTCGGGCAGACACATAACATATCAAAAAAGCTATGCAACGGAATTTCAACACTCTTCAATACTTTGAAGAAATTATAAAATTATTATGCTAACTGATAAAATGTACATCAACAGTTTGAATAAAATTTTGTATTTTAAGTTACAATGTTGATTTTTACCTTAAATTTTCATCAAAATTCTGTATACCTAAAATGCAATTTTTGGCCAATTTTGATGCACTATAACTTTGGAACCAGTTGAGTCTCAGTCATCAAATTTTTATCATATCTTTATGTCATAAAGAGATATTATCTGTATTAATTTGATAATTTTTCACTCAGTCCCTTTTGAGATATTCAACTTTAAATATTGCCAAAATGCAATTTTGGGCATTTTTGAAAAATTATATATAAAAATGATAAAACTCTCAAGCTGGAAACTTCTACAGTAACTAGTCCTGTAACAAATCTACGCAGGAAAAAAAAATTATTCATGAGTCTTTCATTTTTTAAGTAGTTTTGCAGCACTAAAATTACCGTTTTAAGTTAATTTTCCATCTGTAGTTGTGATTTTTTTTCTTCACTTTCCTCATGACGTAGGAAATATTATGCATGTACAAAACATCTAGGAGGTCATTCTGATAATTTTGTTTTTTATTTTGTCTTGATATTTATAAAATTAACTGAGTTAGATACTTTTATGCAAACCTTGTTTTTGTCCTAAAAACAGTTACGATGCAAATTCAAAATGGCCGTCAAAAAAAAGTATGAGCCTAAAAAAATTTTTTTCGACAGTTTTGAACTCACCTAATAACGGGGATTAACTGGTAAAAAAATAAGAAAAAAAAAAGGTTGAGCAACATGGCCTGGGTGATTTCTAATGGATTGACCCTTAAGTGTTTTTTTTTTTTTTTTTTTTTTTTTTTTTTTTACATAGGAATTTTTGCTAGTGTTCGGACACTTTTGTTACGGACTGTACCTTTGAAATTTCTTCCAGAAATTTGATTTTGTATGCTTTTATTCTAATGGCAATTTAAAGTGCCGTCAATAAATAAGGTAAATCAGGGAAGGACGCCATATATATAAGGGTATTTTGCTTAGTATAGCCAAAAACCGAAATGATATGATAATGAAAAAAATCCACTATGCTTTTCAATATTTTAGTAATTATGTATGCTTATGAATTCCTTTCTTAATCTGTACACAATTGATAAATTTAAGTGTAATTGTGGCATCTTCCCCTATATACTGGCGAGATGCCACGAGTTATGCGGTAAGATGCAACGCCACAATAAATAACAAAATAAGACAAACATTAGTAAAATTACCTCTAAATTAGAAATTACTATGGAGAAACTAACAAACATTTAAACTGAAATATTTTTTTTGGAAATTTACTTTTCAAATGCTAATAAGGGCACAAGTTTGAATGTTATCTTACACAACATTTAATTTAGTGCAAATGATCACCTTTGCAATCTTTGCGCTACCATTTCTTTCATTCGACATGCAAAATTAGGCAAACGCTTTTCCCTGCTTACACAACATTTAATTTAGTGCAAATGATCACCTTTGCAATCTTTGCGCTACCATTTCTTTCATTCAACATGCAAAATTAGGCAAACGCTTTTCCCTGCTAATAGTGGCAACTACTGGTGACAGTCGGCTACTTCTAGCTCTTCTGGTAAAAGAAACTGCCTGTGTAGGCATATTGCCAAATGTGCCATTTATGAAAACAACATCTTTATCATTGCTGAAACCAACTTAGATAGCACACACATGATCTGAGATTGCTTGTGGGTTATAAGGATAAATCCCAGTTGCTGAAAACCCAGAAGTTCCATTTTTTACTCTGGCTGCCTTGCTCCGAGCTGTATTCAGGGAAGATCCTTACATAAAACTTGAGTGCTTCTTGAAATAATATTAAAAAAAATGATAATTATTATAATATTAGAATGAGAATTATTAATTCAATTTATATTTTACACTATAATATACAACAAATAAAACATAAAATGTAAAGGACATTTCATTTCTTTCTGAGCTGTGTTGCGTCTTCAGCCAAGTATAGGATGAAGATTCCTCACACGCTTATTTTCCTATTGCTTCTAGTTTAAGATTGCTTTTGCTTACCTTGTGTGTGTAATAGAATAAGGATGTGACTTTTATTGCTGATATCGTATTTAAAAGAATACATCTCTCCATCAACTTTAAATTTGAGCAACCGAATATTACATGGGCTTTACTCACAAGGTTAAATGCTCACAAGATCCAAAATAACGAAGTTTAAGTCGACAAATTAAGGTAAGTTCATAATCCACGCTTTCACCGGGATAAGACTTCTCACACATGGTCAGTATTACCATCTGTTGACACATAAAAGTGCTAGAATCAAACTCCCAAAAGCACTTCTCTCAAAGTACCTTAAAAGATTAAGAAGATTCTCTGTTAAACGAAACATTACATTCATTTTTCTATCTTTATAAAGCAATAAATATGCAATTATAAATATTTTAAGAATATGTACATTGTGAAAAGTCTGATTTTTAAAATATTGTGCATAATAGACTTATAACACATTTCCCTTTGGGAAAAAAAAAATGTTCTTTAACACAAATTATAATTTCAAATAGATTGCTAGGTAAAATATTTATTTGGAGTAATATTTTGTGACGGCTAAAACGCAAAGCTATATATATGTGTGTGTGTGTGTGTGTGTGTATATATATATATTTGCACTGGAAAACACATATCAATAACGTAGAGCTGTAAATTTCTCTGTTGAAACTAATTTAGTTTTATATACATATTAAACATATTTAATATCAATGCGAATTAATTAAACGTTGTAAATGTAAATTTTGACAATTTTGATTTTTCACTTAAAAAATAAGATTATGCATTGTTCTTTTGAATATTTTATTAAATTTTCTTTTTTCCTTAAGCTTGCGTTAAGGAAATACAAAGTATTAGAATTTTTTCTATGCATTAAAAAGAAGAAAAAAAAAGTACCATAATGTATAAATCATTTGATAAGCATGGTAATTAGAATATTATCACAACAAAAAACATCTTGTTCTTCATATTTCTATAGCTTTATAACTTTCATTCAAGTATTAATGATTTTTAACTCTTCCGAAGAACAAAATCTGTCTATGAATTTCTCAACGTGTTTGCCTTCTTGCTCTAGGAGTCTTACACGATATTTGCTACAATATACCAACGTTTTAAGCCTCTTGTAGCCTCTATAGAACATATCCGTTTACTGAGTTTTAATTTTTACTTTATTTTTTGACAATGCACATATAACTTGAAATACATAATAATAGTCACTTACATTAATTTTAATTATGAAAATCATAAATGAGAAAAGTTTTGTCCACCAATTAGACAGGTCTAGTTGTTATAGGAAATGAAACAGAATTTAAATTTTACTTAAATTTTATTTATTACGTAAAATATATTACAAAATGACCCCCTTTCGCCTACACAAATTTCTTCAAACGCTCCGGCTACTCATTTATCACTGCACGCACAACTTCAATCGGAATTTCTGCTGCTTTCTTCACTAAATATCTACATTTAAAGTCCCATTATTTCGATGAGGCTTAGACCAAGCCTACTCTTTTAAAATATTCCAAAAACAGTAGTCCAGTAGATTCAAATCTGGGCTTCGAGATGACCAATGATCAACTCGAAGGAACTCCGGTACAATGTTCTCACACTATCGTTGGGTCGTTCTCGCCTTGTGTGCTGACTGCTGGTGCTAAAATCTGCTGGAATATCCTGTGCTTTCCAGCGAACAAAGTATCACTTAAAGGCTTCACACCTTATTCCAGAATGTCTCTTTTCTAGTTTTTAGCTGACGTTTTTACATATTATTTTGTTTTGTTTTGTTTTTTCAATCATGTACCCTGGTTACACCTTCGTACGAAATCATCCAGTAAGCCATTACTGAATGGAATTTTTTGTGCAGCTTCTTTGAAAATGCGAGCTAAGACCCTGTCATTTTACTTGTTGAATCTTTCCTGTACAGTGAAGATTTTTTCATCCGAAAAAAGAATTTGTCGATGTTTTTTATTCGCATGCCTCTGTAACGGAACTTTTGCTCTGGTCTTACGAATATCCCTAAGAGCAGCCATACATCGCTATCTAGTACTTCAATGATAAGCACCAAGTCCGAGGTCTTGTGTTATAAGGCGGGATACTGTCCTTGTAGAGATATGCATCTCATGAACCATGGTTTTTTGCTTAAGTAGCGGATTTCTGCGAATATTTTCCTTTACAGCTTTAGCAGCTGCTGACATTCTGCTCTATTGAGGTTGACCAATTCCTATCCTGTCGTCGGTAGAGGACGTTTCATTATATATCTTAATAGCATTCTGGATGAAATTCGTTGAAATTTTTGAAATGTGGCTTTAGAAAGTTGAAAATATCTATTGGTTTCTTGCCACACATGTGTATATCAATTACTGCGATTCTATTTTCTTTTTTCCCCACTACATCTTAACAATGGAAATGATTAACAAATAATGTTAGATTTTTTAGTGTTAACACACTATTTATAATTTTACAAAACAAAGCGGCGTTATTTCCAGAACATAAAAAAAAATAGTGATTGTCTTATTTTAGTGGACAGATCTTATTACAGGATTATGTATATTAAAGAAATAAGCTATAGCCTTAGAGCTAAGTAAATATATATGTAAGTCATATATATATATATATATATATATATATATATATATAAATTAATTAACAGTGTATCAGATTCATTTTCCTAAATTTTGGTTTGAGTGTTAAAACTAATAATTTTATTTTTCAAAAACAATTTTAAATTTACGATTTTTCAAATGAGTGATAACAATTCTTTAAACAAACTAAAAGGACAATGAAATAAACACACAACTGTAATTTACCATACAATAATAATTTTTTAATCGCAGTTGAATAAAAAATAAATATACTATTGTTACATTGAGAAATTTTTGATTGTATGCAAATTAAATATGCAGAAAATTCCGTAGTCTTACAATATTCTATTGATTTTAGAGACTGTTTTAAAAATAGTTTTATACAAGTTTATTAAGTGTAAATTATTATGAGTATATTTTTTTTTCTTTTAACCTGATATACATTTTGAATATTGATATACAGATACAATTAAGCTTTGATTTAGTACTGTTATTTAAATATGAAAATCAAAATGAAACAAATCTTAATTTCAATAAAATCATATAAATTCATGTATTATTTACAGATACATTAAAATATCCTTAGATTTTTGTAGTAGCAGCTTCGTAACAAATTTATCATAAATACGTACTTTCAAGATGTTAAAAAATATATACATGCTTTATAATACCCGAGGTTTAATAAAAATGTTGGTCTTCTCTTTTATAAAAAATTTACTACTGTGTGAATTTTTTAACAAGTGTAAGAAGAAATATGCTAATATACTTTATCGTGTAGAAAAGTTTGCAAACCTTGCAACTCTCGCTATCTTTAGTAATTTATTTTTTGTTATAGAATGTTTACTTTTGCTGCATGAAAAAAAGATGACTTTACTAAAAAAAATATAAATCAAAATAGAATTATCTCTTACCGGAAAAGCAAAATAAAACTTTTTCTCGTGACACATATTTAGTTTTAATATTTTTTAAAGTACAGTTTCTCCTGTTTTGGAAAATATGCACATATTTTCGAATTTCTTAAGGAGTTACAAAATTTAATTTTCTGATTATGAACAAAATATAATACTTAATTCTACAGATTAATACTCATTAATATTTAATAAACAGTTATGTCAAATGATTAATATTATATTATATAACAATTAAGTGATTTTTATAAAATATATCCATGTGTATATTTGTGTGTCTTAAGAATAACGTATGAAATTCAATTAAAACTTAAATTGTTGCTGATTATATATTAGTATATTTTCAGGCCACAAAGCGTTATTAAAATTTTACGCTTATTTTATTAAATTGTCACCCCAATTTAAAACAGTCCTTTTTTTACACAAAACTTTAGCATTAAAATATTCAAGTAAAACAAAAAAAGACTACAGTAATGACACTATAATAAAAATCAAGTAAAATTTTGGGAAATCTGCGAGACTTGTATATTGTAATGCTATGCTGTAATTTCCCTCATTTAAGGAAAAACTATATTTTAGGTTTCAGAATATATAATTGTACATTTTTTTTATATATAAAAGAGCCATAACGGCAAGCTATGTTAATTTAATTTGCGTGCCGACTGACGGTTGTAACAAATGACACTTCTCTTCTATTACCTATCCTTATTCATGAGGAGGCAATATGTATCAGCTTATATTTTCTATAATTACATCAATCTTGGCATGAGAGATTACTATTATGTAAAAGTATGATGATTCATATAGATGTATATCAAAGGGAAAAAATACCGGTGTACTTCGATAGAGCTTCCGTTATTTGCATTTTGTGATTTATCAGATATCTGTATCTTAGCAACTAATAGTTAAAATTGTATTAAAATTCAAATATAAAATATTTATTGTGAGATGTTATACTGATTAAATAATCATATATATTAACCAGTATCTGGCGCTGTTATATAGAGTGATATAAAAAGAAAAGTTTTATGGTCACAGCATACAATTTTTCTCTTTCTCGTTTTGATATGTACTTCATATGTTTTGATATGTATGTCTTATTAGGTACTTCAAAGCATAGATTAAAAAAAAAAAAAAAAAAAGATAAAAAGATTACTGAGAATCTATATCGGATTCAATTTAAATTTTCATATAATATTCACATACTCACAAAATTTAATTTAAGTTTTATGTAATCAGAAAGCATTCAATGTATATATATATTATTATTATTATTATTATTATTATTATTATTTTCTTAAGCGAAAAAATCATTTAGACATACTTGCTATTTACTTTACTGTAATTTTAATGCTTATTTTATATTTAAAGTAATTTTTCTACGTACGTTACATAGACGATAAATCTGTCAAAAATGTGTACATGAGATCATTTTCTTCATTTATTTCAAAGAAAGAATATCTTTCGAAATATAAAACCGATTTTATCTTATTTTGCATGAGTAATATCTAAATATGCTTCTTTATTTATTATTTTACTTCTTTATTTATGAGTGAAATTAGTTTATTTGTATGCCTTTCCGTCTTTCTGTCTGTCCGTTGTCTAATGACGTAGGCAAAGAACATTGAAAGTTTTACAACAAATAAATGCAGTTGGAAAGTGATAAAAATCAACGCATACCGCATGATTTTTTTGTTCTTGTTTAACATGCGATGCAGTTTTTTGTCCGATACTGTATATCGGTGCAAATAATTTAATACTTCAGTGATTTAAGTAGTTATTTAAAGTTAAAAAAAATCAAATATTTGATATCATTAATTTTATTAATTTAAAATATGATTCTTTATAACTTTTAGCAGTAGTATATTTTAGAAGATAAATTTATGTTCGCCTTCATATTTATCTTTATTAAAAATGCTATAAATCTTTTAACAATCCCCATATATAACATAAAATAAAATTCAAGGAGTTTAATGGGTTTCTCAGATATTACTGAGTTAGAATTTCAATAATTATATTAAAGCAAATAAATCAAATTAGTTTTACCATTACTTATTATGGTTAAAATATATTATTATTAACCGCATTAGACATAATTATTAATAAATGTCACTGAAAGAAATTTTATGTCAATTTGGGCTGATTAAACCATTACATTATTTCATTTTTACCATGCCGCTACTTTAGAGGATTAGCTGCAGATTGTCAAAAAAGAATAAATGTCAGATTGTTTATTTCTTATCTTGTTAATCAAGTGATATGTCATGCAATTTTCGCCATCAAAATAAATTCACAAATTAGCATGATGTAAACCATTCAAATTCGAAATAAGAATAATTTAAAACAGTATATAGAGAGATAATTTTTACGAGATAAGCTAAGTTAAAGTATTAAAAACAATTATTCATTTTCATTCAATGCAGTTGTTTATTTAATTAATGGCACTAATGTTATTATCATTTTCAGCTACGATTTACAGAAACAGGATATACACTTAACTCTATAGAATATACGCTTATAATTAATGTTATTATTCCAATTTCTTAAAAGATATATAAAAAAGGTTCATATTTTTTAAACATCACATTAATTTAATAAATGAAAAATAAAGATTCATTTAAAATGTAATTTAAAGCTATTCAAATTCTAAATTAGATAAAAATGGATTATTAATTTTTTTAAATTCAGCAATTTATTTTCTGATACAAACATGATATACACATACTTAAAAAAATGCCAAAACTTCAACTTTTACTTTTTTTTTTTTTTTTTTTTTTTTTTTTTTTGCGTCACATTTTCCGGAGAAATTGTTTTACTTTTTTAAGTACTAAATTTGGAAATTATATGACACATAGATTCTTTTCAACTGTCCCGCTATTCAGGCGCAATTGTAGTAAATAAGTGATAATCCGTGGGCGGACTTATACGAAGAAAATTGCCTTCAAATCACAGATGCTGTATATAGGAACTTTTGTCCCATTTAATTTTTTTTTCTATCCATGACATGACACCAACCAACCAACCAAATGACACATATATAGTTATTCTGTAATAATTTTATCATTAAATAATAATAAAAGAAAAAAAGTTATAAGCTAGAAAAAATTACAAGCCTCCTAACACCTAGATTATGACACAAGAACCAGAATTTGCAGGATATCGCTACAATTTTTTCTTAAGGATCATCTGACATTATTTCGACCAAAAAACTTTAATATTTTTGTAAAAAACAAAAGTGAAGCCCCTGTGACTTGCATTATTTGATATTTAATTAAAGTCACCCTGACAGTTAACAAATTCTTTTAGTATGCTTATTGAAACTATAAAACCGCTAATGACATATTTACTGTCCATACGCTATTTTATAATATTTATTAATACATTTGAATATGTTTCTAATAAATATTGTGTATATTGTTAATAAATATCATCTCTTTTTCCTACAAAATTGTATAGTATATTTAACTTTATGACTAATCCTGATGCCAAACGTGTCTTAAAAAAAAAAAAAAAAAAATCATATACCAGCAAATAAATACGAAAACGAAATTTGCAATTTTGTAAATAATGTTAAAATATTTTCCAGATAATTACTAATAGAAAATCCTACTATAATAATAATAATAATAATAATAAACGCAGAATATATTTTCTTTTCTTTTTTTTTTTTTTTTATTCTGGGTTTTTTTCGCAAGTTAGGGACATACACTGTATTACTTTTTGCCTTAATACAGCTATACAGTTTCCGAAATCTTGCAATTTTGCAGCTCTTTCTGGAGAACTGTCTGTCCTCTGAAGATGAAGTATTTCTGGTTTTGAGCATTTTCCAATTCCAATTTAAAAATATTTTTGCTCGCTTTTTTTTTTTCTTCTTTTCTTTCTTTCTTTCTTTCTTTCTTTTTTTTTTTTTTGATGCTGGGTTTTTTTCGCAAGTTAGGGACATACACTGTATTACTTTTTGCCTTAATACAGCTATACAGTTTCCGAAATCTTGCAATTTTGCAGCTCTTTCTGGAGAACTGTCTGTCCTCTGAAGATGAAGTATTTCTGGTTTTGAGCATTTTCCAATTCCAATTTAAAAATATTTTTGCTCGCTTTTTTTTTTTTTTTTTCTTTTCTTTCTTTCTTTTTTTTTTTTTTTTTTTTTTTTTTTGATGCTGGGTTTTTTTCGCAAGTTAGGGACATACACTGTATTACTTTTTGCCTTAATACAGCTATACAGTTTCCGAAATCTTGCAATTTTGCAGCTCTTTCTGGAGAACTGTCTGTCCTCTGAAGATGAAGTATTTCTGGTTTTGAGCATTTTCCAATTCCAATTTAAAAATATTTTTGCTCGCTTTTTTTTTTTTTTTTCTTTTCTTTCTTTCTTTCTTTCTTTTTTTTTTTTTTTTTTTTTTTTGATGCTGGGTTTTTTTCGCAAGTTAGGGACATACACTGTATTACTTTTTGCCTTAATACAGCTATACAGTTTCCGAAATCTTGCAATTTTGCAGCTCTTTCTGGAGAACTGTCTGTCCTCTGAAGATGAAGTATTTCTGGTTTTGAGCATTTTCCAATTCCAATTTAAAAATATTTTTGCTCGCTTTTTTTTTTTTTTTTTTTTTTTCTTTTCTTTTCTTTCTTTCTTTCTTTCTTTTTTTTTTTTTTTTTTTTTTTTTTTTTTTTTGATGCTGGGTTTTTTTCGCAAGTTAGGGACATACACTGTATTACTTTTTGCCTTAATACAGCTATACAGTTTCCGAAATCTTGCAATTTTGCAGCTCTTTCTGGATAACTGTCTGTCCTCTGAAGATGAAGTATTTCTGGTTTTGAGCATTTTCCAATTCCAATTTAAAAATATTTTTGCTCGCTTTTTTTTTTTTTTTCTTTTCTTTTTTTCTTTTCTTTCTTTTTTTTTTTTTTTTTTTTTGATGCTGGGTTTTTTTCGCAAGTTAGGGACATACACTGTATTACTTTTTGCCTTAATACAGCTATACAGTTTCCGAAATCTTGCAATTTTGCAGCTCTTTCTGGAGAACTGTCTGTCCTCTGAAGATGAAGTATTTCTGGTTTTGAGCATTTTCCAATCCCAATTTAAAAATATTTTGCTCGCTTTTTTTTTTTTCTTTCTTTTCTTTCTTTCTTTCTTTCTTTTTTTTTTTCTTTTTTTTGATGCTGGGTTTTTTTCGCAAGTTAGGGACATACACTGTATTACTTTTTGCCTTAATACAGCTATACAGTTTCCGAAATCTTGCAATTTTGCAGCTCTTTCTGGAGAACTGTCTGTCCTCTGAAGATGAAGTATTTCTGGTTTTGAGCATTTTCCAATTCCAATTTAAAAATATTTTTGCTCGCTTTTTTTTTTTTTTTTTTCTTTTCTTTCTTTCTTTCTTTCTTTTTTTTTTTTTTTTTTTTTTTTTTTAACTTGTCAGTTTCCTATTAAAACTGAATTTTTTCTTGTGAATAATATTTTAAAACTTCAATGGAAAATTCATTCTATAAAGGCTTGCGTGAATGGGTTTTAGTAAGTAATAATTAGCGTGAATATTAAATTCAAATTTAATCATGATTTAATTATTTATTTTTATAAATGTAACTGGCAATATTAATGTGTTTCATGTGTGGTAAAATTTACCCTGCTTTAAAATTAATTTTTGAATGTCGTTGGAAATAATAATATACCTCTTGTGTGCTAAATTTTATAATGATTCACAATTTCCAATATTATATATACATACACACACACACACACACACACATATATATATATATATATATATATATATATATATATATATATATATATATATATATATATATAACAGTAAAAAATGATCAAGATTCTTTTTACAGAAACTTGAAAAACAATTATTTTCGAAATTATAATTTTTAACATGTGTTAAGAAAGGTTTTGTCTATCTATTACAGCTCTTAGAATACTTGTATAATTTATTTTATTTATTTATTTTTTTATTTTTTTAAGTCGCAGCTCATTTTTTGTCGGTATAATTCTTGCTCGCAGGATTACATGCAAAAATGGGGGGCTAAATTTCTTTAACAGCATTTCTTCAAATTGAACTAGTATAAACATTTTATTTTTCTTAAACTATCAGAAACCATAAAAAAAAATAATTAAACATAACTAAATGTATAGCCTTTAATGATGTTAACAATTTTAGTATTGTTCATAATTATTTTTTTTCTATACGCACACACACACACACACACACACACACACAAAAAAAAAAAAAGATTGTTATATATTTATTTATGGAAACTTTAGGAAACAGAAATTACAACTAAATTAAATAAAAGAATTTAAAATTTAAATATATAAAACCCTGTCTAAACAAATGTCGATATCAAATGTCATTGACAAATGTCATAACAAAATATGTTAAACAAATAATTTTGGTTAAAATATAATTTTTACAATATATTGCACATAACTATCCATTATTTAATTAAAGTAAATCCTTTGTTTCATTTCTTTAAACACTCTAAATACTCATCAATTTTTGTACTCTCTATACTCAAAATATATTTTTGCAACATTTCGTAACAATGGTTTCTTGAGTCTTTTTAAATTAGCAGGGATTTTACTACGAAACATCCTGGTTAGAATTCATAGTCAAAAGTTTTGAGGTTAGGATTACGAAAAGTCACATTCAGAGAATTCATAGAGTGGGATACATTTTGTCAAAGCCATGTTTGTGTGATTTTGGCTTTATAAGTAATCTTCACATACTCTCTACAAATGTTTTGATGCATTTTTTAAAGAGAAGCAGATCAGTGGTATATTTAAAGAAGACGTCTCATTAAACCATAAATAAACTCAGTTGGTTCCCATGCTCAAGGTATCAACTATTTTGATAAGAACTGTAAGCGTAAACTGTGTTAGTTTATCTTTTCTCAGTTTCCTCAATCATAAGAGAAAATATATGTATATATATATATATATATATCTGTAGAAAAGATGTTTTGGTGAGTTTCGTTTCATACTGCTGAAAAAAAAATTCTCATTTCTGTCTTTTCTGACCATTGTTATAGCTTGAGTTAACAAATTTTCTGCTCATTGATGATACAGGTTAGACAAGGTCAGATTTAATTATTCATGAAACAAAAGTAAGTTTAATTTTCCTATCCGTCACCAGGATTTATTATTTTCTCTCTGGATTTTTAGCATGCAATTCTTTACTTCTTTGATAGAATTGGGTGTTCACTAAATGTTCCGAGTATGCCTGTTATCGGTCTATCTTCCATTTTTTTAAGGTCCCTGTACTTAAAAATACATCATATAAAGAAATATTCTGTTTATTTCTTGGGGATTATCACAATTTGAAAATATCATGTGGACTTTACACTGCTTTATACAAGGCTATCACAGTTGTATCCTGTTTTCTTTCCCGTCATACTCCATTCTTAATCTTTAATATTTACAGAAAGTTACAACATGTATACTAATAATAAAGTTCATAAATAATAATAATAATAATAATAATAATAATATTTCATGGTTATATATAGCTAGAGTAGGAAAATTTTGCATGTAGAAAAAATGACAATAATACACACTTGAATCGAAAATAAAAATAAGAGTTATTATTTAATTTTAATTACACAAGTCGAAGTCTGAGAGATACGTATGATTATTCCTATGCTATACAACTTTCAAGTGATTTCTCTGAATATTTCTATTTCTCTCAACTTTCGAAATTTTAATGACGACTTAAAGTTTTCTTACTGAAAAAAATATATTATATTTAATTAAGGATATTTTTTTCTTCTATTAAGACTTAAAAAAGCTTAATTAAAAATGTTAGTTGTTTGTGCTAAAAGCTTATTATTTTTTAGTTTAAAAGATAAAGATTCTTAATTATTATTCCCGGTAATAACTTTCGTAAAAATGTTAATAAATTTTATTAAATGTAAATGAATTTTCTTAAGGAAAAAATGTAATTTAATTGTCGTGAATAACTATTTTTGATAATTTTATTATTTTCCGTACATAAAAAAGTTTTATAACTATAAATAACTATAACAATAAAAATGTATTTCATAACTAAAATCTGAAATAATTTTATATTTCTTTAATAAGTAAGCTTTTTAAAAGAAGAAATAGAATTTTATCTCATTATTAAACTTGCTTTTTCATTTAGTATAAAAACAAAACAAATTCGAAAAACTTGAGAAATGTAATAAAAATAAAAATAAAAATAATACGAACAATGCAATTTTTCTTTTTAAGATTTTTAATTAAATTAAACAATTTACACCGTGAATAGAAGATTATTAAATTCAGTGAGAAATGTATTTCAAATAGCAGTTCAGATTTATAAACGTCTGAAACAAGTACGTATGCAAAATAACAGACAGCATTTTCATCTGAAATTAAGACACGAAACTTTCGAATTCCAAATTCTGATGGACTTACACGTTTTGAGTTGTCTTGAACGCTATTTGGCAGTGTTTAGAAAATGTCTGTCCGTGCGTCTGCGTGTGTATCATAAATTTTGTGAACGCTGTATTTCACGAACCAATGATTGACATTTAACCAACTTAGTATTTAAATTGAACTTAAACTAAAATGATACTGTTTAGATTTGGGGACCAATCACTTAACAAATGGCGGTGTGATCCTATTTTTTTTCTAAGTTTTTAAGATGGCAGTATAGTACAAAAATACTTATAAATGTAATATATAACGATAGTTATTTTTAATGCGGGACTATAAGTTTATTTATTGATAATAGTAGTACTAAACTAGGGGAAAAATGTTTGTGTATGTTTGAATATCCCTCCCCCCTCCCCTTTCCTGGAGAAGAAGTACCAGGGGTGTAAATTTTCAATGTGGGTACCTTTCGAAAGAACTCGTTAATGCCTTTAAAATGAATATTTGAGCTATTCTTCTGGGATAATGTAAAGTAAAGTTATATATTTTATTTCATTTTTAATGAAGCAAGCAACAGAATTTCTATTGATGTTGTCACAAAACTAACTTTCTTTCGACATCAAGTGTTATACTTCTCTGAGATGAAGATCGTCTGCATTCATCATGGAAATAAAATTCAATAAATAATAATTTAATTAAAAAAAATTGTACTGTGAGAAATCCTATAAGTTCATATAGATAAATCTTGGAGTAGCCACCAAATATCAGTTTGCATAGTTACATCCAATTTTCATCCTGTTAAAACTTTTTTTTCCATTCAAAAAATATTTTGACATTTTTAATAATAATTAAATAAACTATTTAAACTATGTTACCTTTTCTAAATTGAATTCTCAAAGAATAATAATCTAGAGTTGGGTATCCTATTTGCATGGAATCATGTTTCGTATGAAAATAATTGATAAAAAGCACATTTGGGTGCGAAAAGTATATAATTTTATTTAAATTAAGCTCACTTTTATTTTAAAGTTTTTTCATATAAACGAAGGAAGGAACTTGTAGTAACGAAAGAGAATTTGTAATTTAACAATCTTAAACAATTTGGGCATAATTTCTTTTTTTTTTTTTTTTTTAATCCGCCTGATTACGTACAACTCGATGCGAAATGATAAAGTTTTTGGTGTTCATATCCATAGTTTGTCTCCTTTCGAATATCAGTTTTAAAAAAGTAAATATTTTTCCTATCACTATAGTCCATATATAGGGGATATTCTTGTAATATGGACCCCTGAAGCTAGAATGTTCATAAAACTAAAATTATTAAAATAAAAGATTTAATTTGTTGGCTGTTCATTACAATTGTGTAGTTGCATGGTTCAAGCTTAGTAAAGCACTCTGGGAAGTATTAATAATTGCAGAAAATAATCATTTTACTTATGCGTCGGTGGTCCATATTACACATATGTTCGTGTAATATGATCCAATGTGGTCCATAGTGGTCCTACCCGAAGTAGTCCTTCCCGAACGGTTAACACACTTGGAATTGTGAAACTAACTGTCCAGCATGTTCCCTCATACACTTATCCACTTCTTAGAAATAGTAGAAATGGACGAAAAAAAATAATAGTTAATGTACGAAAAAAAAAGGGAGGTTCAAAGTTTGTATTCAATGGGTAGTATGCGAAGGAAAGGATAGCTTGATTATCCCTGCTTCTCTGACCTATTCTATAGCCTCAAGTGTTAGAGTGTGCAACATACGTACGCCTATCATTAACAAAACCTCTCTGTTTTATGGACCACCGGTCCATATTACACAACAAGCATGGTTCATATTACACGCATAAACAGAGCAATGTTCTTTCCAAGCATATATGCAAATTAGCGCCCATGAAACACATGCCTAGATTGTTCAGAAAATAAGTACATTTGCTACTATTAACGCGGAAATTATATTACAATTACTTAACAGTAGAAAGTAATACTTTCATTTTATAATATTTGTTACATCAATGATCATATAAACAGAAAACTCAATTTCATAATCAACCAAATATAGGTACGCATGTGCAAATCACTTCTTGCTTTGGATAACAATAATATTCATTAAAGGCAATGAGATGGTTTCACCATCTAATGTTGAACTTATAAATTTTCTCATGGTCCGTTTTACACGATGGTCCATATTACACGGTTCTCCCCTACACAAATTTGTTTTGTATTTTACAAAAGAGTTCTAAATTTCTACACATATAATTTAAGATACTAATATACGTTAAGCTTTAGATATATCATTGATAGTTTTATTCAAAACAGCACTGATTAAAACATAAAATTGCGATTTCTTTTAACATATACTAGTCATCATATATTCACTGCATTATCATACTAACCAATCCTGCTGTGTATCGTGGTGACATGATTAGAAAAAACTCTTCTCTGAAATTGTTTTTGCTTGTTTCGAATCTAGACACGGGGAATAGAAAATTTTGTTGGAAAAAAAAATTAATATTTTGTTTATTCTCTAAGATATTCTATAATTCCTTTTTAACTGGGAATCAGAATCACAATCCACCTTTTTATTTATTTATTTATTTATTTATTATTATTATTTATTTATTAAAAATAGTCACTGGGATCAGTAATTGTTGCATAAAACAAATATTAAGTGATCATAGATGGCGGAATTTCAGACAATTCAAGTGCGTGAAACGAAGTGCCTTTTAAGATCCTCCATGTGTCTAAAATAAACAAGACTTTTTTTTTTATGTATCTTAAAATTGAACATTCTATTTCAGACACATTTGTGTCTGAATTTCGAACATTTGTATTTACAGCGTAATTTCCTAATTTTAAAAGTATTTATGATTGAATAAAAACAATTCTATAAGTATGTAATTAATCACTTTTGAAATGAACAAAGTTTGTCGAGAATGATTCGATACTTATTAGACGTTTAAAAAATTAAACAGGGTGTCCAACTAAGATGTTACAAGATTCGAGGGGAAATAGGAGAGGTACATTTCAAATTTTTCACTAAGGTAATACGCTGAGAGAAACTATATTAGAATACCTCATTTCAGGAGTTATACCAAAATTACTAATGAAAACAATGATAAATTAAATATGTAAACAAATTAATATTTTTGTTTGTGGCAAATCCGTAAACAGTACGTTAAAACGTATCTCTATAAATATAACAAGATACAATGCTAAAAATTTGTACATCATGTAATTACGTTATGAAATATATTTTTTCCAATTCGATTTTTTAAATTTCATTCGGGAATAGTTAGATCGATTTTTTAATATGCTGTTAAGTGCTTGAGCTTCTTCGTAATTTTCTATGCGTATCTAAACTCGATATTTAAATGAGTAAATCTGGGGTGAATGTTTTCGAAAGCAAATTTTTAGCTTTAAATCTTTAGTATCATCAACATGTTCTTAAATTGCAAATATTATTTAAGGTCATTATATATATATATATATATGTTACAATAATTAAGAATAATAATCTGAATCCTTAGTAGGACTTGAATCCTTATCTGAATCCTTATTCTACCTGAATAGCTCTATGATTCATTTATTTTACTCCATGTTCACTGCAATTTTGAACTGACTAACTGTGCGTTTAACTGATATCTGATTGTTAAATTTTACATGTGTCTCGTTTATTCTAACTTTGAGTTGCATCCGTTTCAATTATAATTTTTAAGTAATTTTGTATTATTATTTGTAGTGGTGATTTTATTTTGATCTACAATTTTAAATGGTTTTGGATTATCATTTTTAGGTAATAGTTTTATTTTGATCTTCGTTTTTTCTGGTTTTACTATGGGTGTTCCGGGCCTGTGAACAAAGAAATTCTTAGCTTTTGCTTTCTTTGTGACAGAAAAACATCCATTTTTTAGCATATTTCCATTCTACCAGGCCCTTGAAAACGTTAGAATACAAATAATGCTTTTTTCTCATTCCAATTTCTAATAATTCCTTTCGATTTTTCTTTAATTCTTTTTTGGTTTGATTTGGGGAGTCTTCGCTTATGATCAGAATAATTGTTTTAATATTGAAGTTAAATCATCTTTAAATTTCAAATTTTTGCGCTGATAATATTGTATTACTCTCTCTCTCTCTCTTTCTCTCTCTCTCTCTGTATATATATATATATATATATATATATGTATGTATATATACTCTTAAAGTATATCGAAATCTTATTATTAATAATGGATATCATTTTTAAAAACAGTTTATTGTGTACAATTGCATTCCCAATAAATCTGAATGTTAAATAATTTTAATATGATTTTTTACAGAATTTCTAGAATTTCTGCCTACCTAAATGCGCAGTTTTAAATTTATAAAATAAAAGAATCCTGATTTTTTTTTTTTTTTTATCTAATATTAGTATAAAACGAGTAAGAAATAATGTTCGAGCAAACCTGAAGAATTGTAGCCATAAAAGAAATTCAACGGAAATAATAAGACATTATTAAATTGAAATGTTCACATTTAATTTTAAATAAATGTTCTGCGTTGTGAAAAAAAAAAAAAGGAATTGTGATAAAAGTTCTGAGTAAAATCAATTTATTCACAAATTGTAAAAATCAACTTATTTGTTATTACTTCATCAATCTCGGCAGAATATAGAATTCTTGAGATAAAATAAAAATTAAGTTAATTTTTAAACATTAACAGCACATATAAAGAATAAAATATTTGATTTTTTTTTTCATACATCTTATATTCATATTTAATAATTCAGAGAAAAGAAACATTTATAACATATACTTAGTAGATATTTTAAATAGTTTAAATTATAAAAAAGAAATATGTTTTAAAATAAATATACATAGTGTGTAGAACGAATTAATTTTTAATGCTAATATAAAATTTGAGACTCAACCATTTTTTTTTTCTCTTTTTTTATACATAATGTAAGATATGAAAAAATTCTTACGTATTTTTATTATTATTATTGCTTTTAAAGGAACCTTCATTCAACATAAAAAAAAAAAACATTTATGGGATAAAAAAATTCAATTGTTAAATTATTAAACAATTTGTTTCATCTTATTTTCTCTCTATCACTATTTATTATTATTTTTTTTTATTTCTGCGTTAATCATTAATCATCACCATTTTTTGCAGAATCATATTAAGTTCATGTGTACTGTCATACAGAAATCATAAAATAATTCTGATCCGTTACAGATTTCATAACAACGGATATTTATTGAGCTGGAATCCACAATGGCACATACGTATTACATAAATAGTTGTGTCAGAATTAAAATGCTTGAATTATTTTATAAAGTACATATTTTATTGAATTTATACATTTTTTCAATAAATACATTTATTTCATATGCTCAGTTTAAATGACTTATTTTTCTAGAAATATTCTCAATGTGTACAACTTTCTTCCACCACAGAAAGTACTCCAAATTAATTTATTTCCTCTTCGTTGTCCTCTGAAAAACATTTTTTATCTATTTTATTATTATTAAATTAACCTTTGTCTAAATTAATTTGTTTATAACTATGAGATTTTTTTCCCTTTCCCTTTTCTAATTACATGCTTCAATCTGTAACATGACAATATTGATTACATATAGATAGGATAATCCTCTAAGCTTAATGTTATCTAAAATGCTGCGACAACTGCAACGACCTTACGGGCATCGGATATCAACAAATTTTTTTTTTTTCGCTTTTAACAATTGATTATCTTTATCTTAATAGTATTTCATCTATTTGTTCTCTTATAAGTTTATTGCCGTTATTGCTTATGCGCATAAAAGTCATGAGCAATACATTTGGAAATGATTTTATTGAGTACTAACCAAAACTTATTGTAAATATACATCCACGAAACATATTTTTATTTAAATGATTTTTGTAGCATAAATCAAATAAAGAAATGTCAAATATTTAAATAAAGCATAGCAGGTCGCAATTCTCATTTATATTCGAACACGCATGCGATAAAAAATAACTTATTACTACTTTTAACAGATTTACTTATTTATCGCTTCTGATGATATTATAAGGCTTGTTTAAATGGTTCATTTATTTTTTACATTACTGCTCAAAGCTAAATTTATGAGCACTTTTTGTGCTGTGTTGGCGTAAATTATCACTATGGAAGTAGGTGGTACTATTTATTATCCGTATTTACTATATCTCCTTAATTATAGCAAGTGATTTTTCATAATATTAAAACTATCAATACATTACTTACAATGTAGAAATAAACTGGAACGTTCTAAAATAATAATGTAGATAAAATTTAAGCAGTAGAAACTGGAAAGTGCATAATTTCAAACAGTACGGATGTAAGCTTTTTTTAATTTATTTTTTACTTTTTTTTACATATCATTCACATTTGAGGCACTTAGTAACAATGCATGACTGCCTCAACACATTATTTTTTAAATTACTGTGTTTCTCACCGATAATAAAGCCACAGAGATATTATGCAGTAGCTGCACTCGAAATAAGCCAATAACAACGAATCAATTATATTCTTATACAAATACATATTTACAAGAAATAACTCACTCTCTGCTCCATCTGTATAGGAAATCATCTGGTGTGTCACTCACACGACTTTCTTTTACCATACATGCAATGCATTAAACATAGATTGCTAATTAAGTTATAAGATCAATAAGAAACTATAATGAAGTTCAATCTACCTAAAAAATAATCTAAAATAGGTACGGAAACAGATTTAGCTAGCATGTAATTCTGTGTGTTGTGATCTACTGATCCCTCAACTCCCCGTTCTATTATAGTGCCTACATTTTTTAAAATAACAATAATAATAATAATACAAGGCCTGTTATTAATTTCATTTCAAACAGGCCAATCTTGAAAAATATTGTCAAGTGGCAACTTAACGCGAACCTAAAAAAAACAAAATTTTAATTTTCTGCATTTGTTTGATTTAAAGTTATGCGATATAGGTATGCATACAAATAAGTTATTTATTATTATTTTTTTTAATTGACTAAAAATTAGATTAATTAGTTAATTTTAGCATTACTTTCGAACCCCCAAAAATCGTTAATGAGCCTTCCCTGATTGTGTCTTTTGGAGAAGATTTCCTCTTTT
Source organism: Salticus scenicus (assembly GCA_963930645.1). Lineage (NCBI taxonomy): Eukaryota > Metazoa > Arthropoda > Arachnida > Araneae > Salticidae > Salticus > Salticus scenicus. The sequence goes on from OZ005648.1 coordinate 135,755,347, forward strand.
ATTCTTATGTCATGTCAATAGAAAATAAAGCTTTCTAAACCATTCATATTAATTTTTTCCCATCTGAGAACACAACACGATCATATTGGACGTTCCACGTGGCATTTTGATCAATTGAGCCTTCTTTCCTTGTGGATAGTTTTCAACAAGTATCTGTTTCTTTTTTTTTTTTTTTTTTTTCATTTTCA